>CM055270.1:108956409-108983647 GCA_029237695.1 Conchocele bisecta
GAATATCTTTGTGCAAAAAATAATATTGAGCTACTTACTGTCAAGTGGTGCATGTATATTATCCGGTTTAAGATCTCTGCATAAAAAAACGTTGCTTTTTTTCCCCCAAATTTGAAAATTTGAATAACTCCTAAACCAATCAAGATATCTTGATATATATATATATATATATATTCTTTATTTCCCCATGATTGGAGATTTGTGACATGGAATTGCATTTAACAATTATTGTAACAGTTTTAACATATACACAAATATATACATGTACATACATTTACTTAATGCTACACACCGCAACTAATTTCACAAACATTAATAAACAGATGTGTTCATGTTCGGGAAATATACTGCAGCCACAAGTAATGTAGATCACACACAACTCTTTGGCGATCGTCTACGTGATTGAATTCAACAGCTGTATCAATGTCTGTAAATGCATCAACACTTAATAGAGTAGTGACTAAATCTTCCTTGGTAAGAGACCTTAGGCGCATGGAAATAGCATCACCATAAGCTTGCCGTATAGCATGCATTAACCTACATCTACTATTCAATGTAGATGGACAGTCCAAAATACAATGTTCTACCAAGTTGTCCATCGGAGAACCACATTTGACACGTTTCATTAAATCTCGTGAGGTTGGTAATCAATTGGCATACAGATTTTATGTAGTTCAGATACTCTGGAAACAGTCTCGCATAACTCCATAACTTGTTACATTTGTAGTCTACGTGTACCTTTCTGAACCTGGCGAACGGATGCGATGCTGTTCTAATCTGCCACTCGCTAACACTGATTTCACGAGTTCGGACATTAACAGATGTTTTCCATATAGACTTTTTCGGAAATTCGCCGCAAGAAATATACTTTTCTAGCACGTGTCTGAGACCATATATATCCATAATTTTGAATATATCGGGCATTAGACCTCGAGTACAGTTACCTAGCAAGTATGAACTGAGACGCAACAAAAAAACTTGTTTTACAGCACAGTCTCTTTGTAGGGTGCATAATTGCCCTAGAAATGCAAGTTTCTTGCGAGCTATTAGTACATCTAACGGAAGGCAGTTCAGTAAGCTAAGGACAACATCTGTTCTTGTTCTGGCATTAAGATTCTGCATGCATTTAATGCATAAGCGGTGAGCCCGCTCCAATGTCATCATATTGCCGACTGATAGGTTACACCAGCATTCGCAACCGTATAGCGCCTTTGGTAGGACAATAGCATCGTATATATGCTTTAAAGTAAGCGGATTTAGTCCGCTAGATCTCTGCACAAAAAACGTTGCTTTTTTTCCCCCAAATTTGAAAATTTGAATAACTCCTAAACCAATCAAGATATCTTGATGAAACAACTTCCATTGTTTTGCATTTTCTAAATACCTTTAATTTGATACCAAACACTCCATAATGCACACTTTTGTTTTGGAAAAAATATCCACTACATTAAAAATTGGCAATATTTTTTTTAGAAAATTTGTTATTTCTCGAAATAAAAAATTGAATAACTCCTTAACCAATCAAGATATCTTGATGAAACAACTTTCATTGTTTTGCATTCTTTAATACCTTTAATTTGATACCAAACACTCCATACTGTACACTTTTTCGGAAAAAATATCCGCTAAATGAAAAAACAATTATTTTCTTTTACATTTTTTTTTTATTTCTCGAGATTAAAAATTTAATAACTTCTTAACCAATCAAGATATCTTGATGAAACAACTTCCATTGTTTTGCATTATTCAATACCTTTAAATGGATTCCAAACACTCCATTCTACACATTTAAAAAAGTAAAAAAATCTTTAAATACAAAGTTGGCAGAAAATGGTCAGAAAATTTCCGAAGTTCTCCAATTTCAACTTGCATTGCACAACTACATTCCTCAGCTTTAATTTGATACCAAACAATCCATAAAAATCTCAATTTTTGAAAAAACTCCGACATCCCTACATGTAATAGGTACAACAATTAACTAGAAGGTACTCACAGGCTTGTGTGTCGCCGTTTTCCTAATGCTTTGTAGTAATATCGATATAATATCACCAGTCAACAGGTCAATTTAGAGGTTTACATTTCAGCAGTCGGAGTCAGAATGATTTTCATTGGCTGTACACCAGGCCGTGTTAACGGTGTGACCCGACTCGCCTGATGGGACCAAAATACGGACAATCACCGGAAGGCAGGAACTGTTAATACCGAATATTACCACAATATTTTGAAGCCAACGAAGTAGCGAATGAAAAAAAAGTTTCAGTTCTTCTTTCTGTTATTGGCCCGTCTACATACAGTATCTTGAGAAATCTGATCCAACCAAATCTACCAAAAGACAAATCATACAATGACTTGATGACGATCCTTGAAAACCACTTCCATCCAAAACCCTTGGTCATTTCCGAGCGTTTTAAATTCCACAAACAAAATCAGAAACAAGGGGAGTCTGTCCGTGACTATATTTGTGAATTAAAGAAACTGTCTTGCTATTGTGAATTTGGGGTTTTCATGGAAGTCTTTAAGAGACATATTGGTGTGTGGACTCAAAGATGAGAATGTGCAGCAGAAACTACTGTCTGAATCCGACTTGGACCTTGAAAAAAGCTGTAAAAATAGCAACGGCTATGGAGATGGCAGAAAAAGACACGGCCTCATTTCAGCCTCGGGGAGGTTCCGGGTCAGAGTCTTTCACCAAGCGGGATAAAGGCAGGGGACAACATAAGGGACACGGAGCGAAATCTAAATTTGGGGAGAAGCCAAGGAGCTGTTTTCGTTGTGGTGATGAACACAAGCGTGATACATGCAAGTTAAAAAATACTCAGTGTTTTAATTGCAATGGTGTAGGCCATTTATCAAGAAAATGCCCCAAACCGCGAAAAACTAAATACACAAGACAAGTTGAGTCGGACTCTGCGAGTGAGGACGATGACCGGTTTACATTATTTTCGGTTTATCACACATCTGGTAAAGGTGTGGATAAATATCGCGTGAATGTACAGATAGGAACCGTTCCTATCAACATGGAGATCGACACGGGAAGCGCTGTCACTATAATTTCTGAAGATATCTATGAGAAACATCTTTCGGAGTATCCGGTGAGGGATGCCAAGATCCGATTGAAGTCTTATTCAGGAGATAACATATCACTGTTGGGACAGTGTGATGTGCCAGTCAGCTATCAGGGAAATGAACCTCAGACTCTACCATTGTACATCGCGAAAGGAAACAGACCACCACTTTTCGGTCGAAATTGGCTCAAGACAATCCATGTTAACTGGAAGCAGATATTTACTGTATTGCCTGAGAATAACAATTCAGACTCTTTAAACGTTGATACAGTGAAAGGAGAGTATTCACATGTGTTTGAGAGCGCATCCCCAGATATCGCGATATCAGACTTCAAGGCAAAAATACGCGTAAAAGACAATACTCAACCAATATTTTGCAAATCGCAACCAGTACCATATTCATTGAAAGATGATGTTGAACGCGAACTGAATTGTTTAGAGTCAAACGGAATAATTTATCCAGTTAAATCTAGCGATTGGGCATCACCGGTAGTTATTGTTCCAAAACCCGATAAATCTATTCGGTTATGTGGCGATTACAAGGTAACCGTTAATCGGAGAATTAGCGAAGAGCAATATCCGATTCCGAACACTGAAGATTTATTCGCGACATTGGCTGGAGGTAAAAAATTCACGAAATTGGACCTCTCACAAGCCTATACACAACTTGAGCTAGACAGCGGTTCCAAAGAGCTATTATATCGTTACCGACATCTCGCGTATGGAATTAGCTCAACGCCAGCTATATTTCAGTCGGTCATGGACCAACTATTTGCTGGTCTTCCTCATGTAGTCTGTCGAATAGATGATATTCTGATAACGGGTGCAGACGATAAGTCGCACATTAACACGTTGCGTGAAGTTTTGAAGCGGCTTAGTGATCACAATATCAGACTGAAACCTCAAAAGTGCACATTTCTGGCAGACAAAGTTATCTACATGGGTCACGTGGTAAACTCTGATGGGTTGCATGCTACAACGGACAAAATTGAAGCCGTAACCAATGCCCCGAGTCCAACCAATGTAACTGAACTCAAGTAGTACCTCTGATTGATAAATTATTATCGGTCATTCTTACCAAATCTCGCGACAGTTTTACATCCTTTGCATAAGTTGCTGAGATAGGGTGAAAACTGGAATTGGTCAGAACAGTGCGAAGAAGCGTTTGCCCGCAGCAAACAGTTAGTTGTAGACTCACAAAAGTTTCACAAGTATTTGTACGGTAGACATTTTACCTTAATCACAGATCATAAGCCTTTGACCACAATTCTAGGTCCCAAGAAAGGCATACCTACTTTGGCTGCGGCTAGGCTGCAAAGATGGGCAGTTACACCCTCTGCCTATGATTACGCTATTGTATATAAGACATACGAGGCTCATGCTAACTGTGACTGCTTGTAACGTTTGCCACAACAATATGAGAATGACTGACTTCGAGGAAGTAAATTTCTCGGTCATTGATGATATACCGATTAATAGTCATGACATAGCCGAAGCAACACGTAAATACCCGGTTTTATCCAAAGTTTATGAATACACCTTAAATGGTTGGCCGAATCATGTAAGCGATGCCAATTTAAAGCCGTATTTTTCACGGAAAAATGAATTAGGCATGGATCACGGCATAGTGTTTGGGGGATTGCGGGTAGTGGTTCCACCGATACATAGAGACAGATTAACTGATGAACTGCACGAGGAGCATATTGGAATATGTCGAATGAAATCATTAGCCCGAAGTTATATTTGGTGGCCAAATATTGACGAGGACATGCGGACATCGTGTGCAGCATGTGAATCAGTGAGAAACTCACCAACTGTGGCTCCATTACATTCATGGAAATGGGCGGTGCGACCATGGCAACGCGTCCATATCGACTTCGCGGACAATAACAACCAATCATACCTCGTGGTCATTTCTAAGTGGTTGGAGGTGATTCCAATGAAGTCTACTATAAGCGAAAAAACTACGGACCAGCTTAAGACTCCTATTCTGTACCTGGGGTATTCCGGAGGAAGTCGTAAGTGATAATGGACCCCAGTTTACTTCACACACGTTCAAAACATTCATGACATTGAACGGAGTGAAACACACATTAGTACCACCATACTACCCAGCATCAAACAGGGCAGCAGAAAGATCGGTTCAGATTTTGAAAAAGTCACTGAAAACACAAGTGTTCGATGCAAAACATCACGGCAAAAACATTTCTTTAGAACACAAACTATCAAATTTCCTACTGAAGTATCGAATGACACCACACACAGTAATAAAAGAATCTCCAGCTGAAAATTTTGTAAAACGCCAATTGCGAACACGGTTGATGATGACAATGAAATTAGCGAAAAGCAGGAGAAAATGAAACGCGCACATGATAAACGTCACGCCATCACCAGACCATCGTTTGAGAAGGGAGAGAAAGTGACTGCAAAGACTACATTACCAGGAGGATTAAAGTGGAAATGGGTACCCGGCATAATCCATGTTGTTCGTGGACCTGTGACATACCTTGTGAAAGTCGGTAACAGAATAAGGTACAGTCAAACTTGTATTAAGCGACCACCCAAGGGAGACACCAAAAATGGTCGCTTAGAACAATGGTCTCTTAGCACAAAAACGAAAAAAATATGGAAATCCGGGTACTGGTATGTCCGGTTATATGGTTTAATATTCGAAATCAGGAAATCGCGAATATTAAACATTAACATAGAAATAAATACATTAGAATACTACCGGTAATGTTTACTGTGCACTTTTCTGAATTATTCAGGCTTTATTTCATCAAAATTTATGAAAGAATTTGAATGTTATTGCGAAATAAAATCGCCCAGCTGAAATTGCAAATAGGCATGAGTTAATTCCCTTTAGTAATCACAACAGAGCGAGTTTGAGCGTAAAGTATGGTTTCTATAGTTGAACTATAGTTCAACTAAACAACCGCGAACGCAGACTGGTTCGACCAGACTGAGAGTGACATCATACATCTACTATAGTTCGACTAGCCTAAAGACGCATGTTCCTCCAGTTTCAAGATGGCGGTGAATAGGTAAAAAGTTCTAGAGAGCGGGAAATTTACATGGAAATTCTCTACTAGACATGTGCAATGCATCTACTATAGTTCAACTATTTAAAAAACCCGAACTCGCTCTAAGGAAACAAGCGAATCAGAACGAGGTTTCAGGTCAATAATCATAAACAATGCAACATTCACACTTTGACAGTGACAGGGGATTTGTTTCCTTTGTCACAAGCTTGAGGCTAATTTTACCTGGAGAAAGTGACATCCTGTCAATTAATGGTCGTTTAATACAAACGACCATACAAAATATTTGACCGCTGGTCGCATTAAGCAAAAGTTGTTTAATACACTGTCATTATATAGGCCAAATGGTCGGTGGGAATTGAAAGTGGTCGCATAAGACAAAAGTCGCTTAATGCACGTGGTCGCTTGTGCAAGTTTGACTGTACTGTCATGCTGACCATCTAGTCAAATCCAGTGCCAAATTTCCTGAAAGTTACGAAACGGGAGACAGACAGATAAACATTCCCATCCCACGACCGGGAGTGACAGAAAGTGTGTCGCAGCCGAGCAGAACACCAGCAGCAGCAAATGAGCCAGAATCAACAGACGCTACATCTGGAATTCCGAATAGTCATATTCCGGATAGTCGCATTCTCGATAGTCCTGCCAGGGAATCTGACGGTGCACCGCTTGACGACCATAGTCCAGGAGTCCAGGAGAAACCAACACCGCGAAAACTACTTGAAATAGGAATGCTCCTAGATGTCTCATTGAAAACTAACAATCATTGATCCAGACCAGTGGATAATAAAAAGTTATCGTGCTTCAGTTACAATAGACAAATGTACACAGTACAAGGGTTATCATGAATAAGATAAGAATCATAAATTTCAATGATTATGGTTTCATGTAATATATGCAAAGTGCTACTATGTAATACTGACTTAAAGGTACATACCCACGCAGTAGGCACAAAATGTTCTTTATAGGAATTAAATAAGTGTATAATTATGTCACTATTCCACCAGTTCTAAAAATTACGAGTGCCCGCTATACAAATATAATCATTTATTAATTATCAATTTACTGTTAGCGACGCGCGGCGGTATCAGTCTATTTTGATAATGTGCGGGAACTACGACTTTCACATCATTGCTTGCGGTGCGCATGCGCAGTATACTACGCGCGCCAGTAGGCTTCCCAATATCATTATGTCGAAACGTCCAGGACAGAAATTGTATGAAACGGCGTCGGCCAAAAAAAAGGCGAAATGTCTGAGGGACAGGCAGTACAGAGAGAGCTAGAGTGGTTAATATTGGCGACAAGATCACCAAATGGAAAGAGTTACGTGGAGATTTAGATTTGGACTCGAACAGAGATTTTTCTTCTCAACTTTCGATACTTCACTGCGCATGTCAAAGATATGATATGATTGACCGTGTCACGTGACGCGTATTGGTAAAAATAGCACGAGGTCGGAAAATACCCTTTCTGGTCGCGGCATATAAAATGCGATTTAACACCAGTTAACACGCGCCGTAATTAAAAATAACTCGTTAGTGGGTAGACAAGTGGCTCATATAAGGCATGACAGAAAATTAAAAGTAGTAGTACAGTGTAACCTGCTGCGTGGGCATGTACCTTTAATAACATTTAACACTGAATTTTTATTAAGCCTAAGCATTGTGCAGCATTTTGGCCTGAAAGTTTATTAAGGACATGACATGTAGATACATGCATACATTTAAAGATACATGTATATACATGGTCATTCAGAGTATTATTAATTGTGTTTAATGACTGGTAATCTTCAACTATCTTTAACCACGTATTTAGTGTAGTGTACACTGTATAGCATTATCTTCAAGCCCACAAACCCAACAAAATCCACAGATACCACGTATATTGTGACTGTGTACAACACTGTACTAGTCTGGAGTATGACTAGATATTGACAGTACGTACATAATCTACACTGGCAGCGGCACCGGCCATCACATACACAGTGGTTTACTGTAAGTATATTGTGGCTGTGTAGCACACTGTACTAGTCTGGAGTATGACTAGATATTGACAGTACGTACATAATCTACACTGGCAGCGGCACCGGCCATCACATACACAGTGGTTTACTGTACATGAGGGGGACAACGGAGCAGATGTTTGTGGTGTTGAATATGAAATTATATTGACAGAATTAACATTGAATTATAAAATGTGGCTTTGACTGGAGAAATGGGCCTTATGGGTTTTGCAACCAGTGTAGATCCATATCACCTGTGCATCCACACAATATGATCAGGATCTACACTGTTCGCCATTCCATCAATGGAACAACTGTCCTGGTTCTAACAAGCAATACAGATCGTTACCAGGCTACATAGGTGTGCTATTGAGCTGCACTGGTTACAAATCCCATAAGCCCCATTTCTCCAGTGGCAGACACAAATATGTTGATACAAACACAAAACTTGGACAATTAGGTTAGTTGTGTACACCAGAATCTGCCGTACCCCACACACTTTCTAAGCATCAAATGTCAATGATTCATCATTTTTGTGCCCCACCACGATAGTGGAGGGGGCATTTAGTGTTACCCTTGTCCGCCGTCCGTCAGTACGTCCGGGCTAACATTGGGGGTTTAGGGGCTAGGGGGAGGAGTCTAAGACAATAGAATACAATAGATTTATTCCTTTGATCTTTTACAGAAGAAATAGCCCATAAACACAAAACGTCCGTCCGTCTGCCCGAAAGCCCGCCCTCTTGTCCGTCCACCCGCACGCACGCACACACGCACGCACGCACACACGCACACACTTTTAAACCATACTAGATACAGACCTGAAACTTGGTATGTAGCTGAGTAGATGCGTAAAGTTTATTTAGATTTTTTACTCGACCCCCGGGTCATGGATTATCTCCCTCTTTTCGAGCTGGTACATGAGTAACGATGAGTATTGATGTCTACGTACATCAATATAATATGTATACTGTATGTATATTTGTCACAGTATGCAGGATAATGCCACAACTCTTGCCTACATGTATGGTCCACTTACAGCCAACGGGGGAATCAACTATGTCTCCCTGTATTACAGATGCTCCTGAATCGGTCACGGTGAATGGTAGTAGTCCATTCACAGCTAACGGGAACCAGCTGACACTAATGTGTGACTTTGTGGATGGTAACCCTGAGGTGACGACCATCAGTTGGAGACAGACATGCAGGACGGGTACAGTTACTCATCCAGCGTCTACCCAGACCACCCTGGTGTTCACGCCCACGCTGGACGACGATGGCGACAACATCACGTGTACGGTCGACAACAGTGTCGGGTCGGTGACCAGTGGGCCCTTCACACTGGACCTCCACTGTATGTATGGCTTATAGTATTCTCTGTTTTAATGGAGAAATACATTGTTATTTTGCATTGTATTTTAATTGGGGAAAGCTGCATAGTTCTTTTGTGATTTCAAGGTTGCATTTTGAGTAGTTTACATTATTTTGTGTAAATGTTCAGAAACTGCACAATGCAGCTGATTGAAAATAAATTTGTAAGTTGATATATAGTGCCTATATCTGAATGAATTTTGGCATGCAGCAATAGTTATACTGACAATTTGTCAATGACGTTATAGTCAGTGTGTGGGATGACATGGTTTCTGAACCCGAATTTCCGACGTGACGTAATCTGTCATTTTTAGCTCGCCTGCACAAAGTGCAGAAGAGCTTATGGCATACCCCCGGCGTCGTCGGCGTCAGCGTCCACAAACTTAATGTTGGGGTAAATGTCTTATAACTTCTGTTTCCTTTCATGGAACACCTAGTTATTTCATACATGCATTCGTCAGATGACCCTCTATCATGCTGTCACAAATCCATGACCCACCACCCTCCTCTTATCCCAAGGTCAAGGTCACAAACTTAGCACATTCATAAACTTAACGCTGGGGTAAATGTCTTATAACATCTGTTTCCTTTCATGGAACACATTGATATTTCATACATTCATTTCTATCATGCTGTAGCAAATCCACGACCCACCACCCAACCCTTACCCCAAGGTCAAGGTCACAAACTTAGCATGTTCATAAACTTAACGTTGGGGTAAATGTTGTGTAACTTCTGTTTCTTTACAGGGAACACCTTGATATTTCATACATGCATTCATCTGATGATACTCTATCGTGCTATAGCAAATTCATGACCCACCGCCCACCCCTTACCCCAAGGTCAAGGTTACAAACTTGGCACATTCATAAACTTAACGTTGTGGTAAACGTCTTATAACTTCTGTTTCTTTTTATGGAACGCCTTGATATTTCATACATGTATGCAACATCTGATGATACTCTATCATGCTGTAGCAAATCCACGACCCACCACTCAAGCCTTACCCCAAGGTCAAGGTCACAACTTAGCATGTTCATAAACTTAATGTTGGGGTAAATGTCTTCTTTTCATGGAACGCCTTGATATTTCATACATGCATTCCTCAGATGACCCTCTATCATTCTATAGCAAATCCACAATCCACCACCCAACCCTTACCCCAAGGTCAAGGTCACAAATTTAGCATGTTCATCAACTTAATGTTGGGGTAAATGTTGTGTAACTTCTGTTTCTTTACAGGGAACGCTTTGATATTTCATACATGCATTCATCTGATGATCCTCTATTGTGCGACAGCAAATCCATGTCCCATCCCCCACCCCTTTCCCCAAGATCAACATCATAAACTTAACGTTGGAGTAAATGTCTTTTTATAACTTCTCTTTCTTTACAGGGAACGCCTTGATATTTCATACATGCATTCATCTGATGATACTCTATCGTGCTATAGCAAATCCATGACCCACCCCTTTCCCCAAGGTCAAGGTCACAAACATAGCACATTCATAAACTTAATGTTGGGGTAAATGTTTTATAACATCTGTTTCCTTTAATGGAACGCCTTGATATTTCATACATGCATTTCCTCAGATGACCCTCTATCATGCTATAGCAAATCCACGACCCACCAACCGACCCTTACCCCAAGGTCAAGGTCACAAATTTAGCATGTTCATCAACTTAACGTTGGGGTAAATGTTGTGTAACTTTTGTTTCTTTACAGGGAACGCCTAGATATTTCATACATGCATTCATCTAATGATACTCTATCATGCTATAGCAAATCCATGACCCACCTCCCACCCATTTCCCCAATGTCAATGTCACAAACTTAGCACATTCATAAACTTAACGTTGGGGTAATTGTCTTATAACATCTGTTTCCTTTCATGGAACGCCTTGATATTTCATACATGTGTTCATCTGATGATAATCTATCGTGGTATAGCAAATCCATGACCCACCGCCCACCCCTTACCCCAGGGTCAAGGTCACAAACTTAGCACATTCATAAACTTAACGTTGGAGTAAATGTCTTATAACATCCGTTTCCTTTCATGGAGCGCCTTGATATTTCATACATGTACATGCATTCCTCAGATGACCCTCTATCATGCTGTAGCAAATCCACCACCCAACCCTTACCCCAAGGTCAAGGTCACAAATTTAGCATGTTCATCAACTTAATGTTGGGGTAAATGTTGTGTAACTTCTGTTTCTTTACAGGGAACGCTTTGATATTTCATACATGCATTCATCTGATGATCCTCTATTGTGCGACAGCAAATCCATGTCCCATCCCCCACCCCTTTCCCCAAGATCAACATCATAAACTTAACGTTGGAGTAAATGTCTATTTATAACTTCTCTTTCTTTACAGGGAACGCCTTGATATTTCATACATGCATTCATCTGATGATACTCTATCGTGTTATAGCAAATCCATGACCCACCCCTTTCCCCAAGGTCAAGGTCACAAACTTAGCACATTCATAAACTTAACGTTGGGATAAATGTCTTATAACATCTGTTTCCTTTAATGGAACGCCTTGATATTTCATACATGCATTTCCTCAGATGACCCTCTATCATGCTATAGCAAATCCACGACCCACCAACCGACCCTTACCCCAAGGTCAAGGTCACAAATTTAGCATGTTCATCAACTTAACGTTGGGGTAAATGTTGTGTAACTTTTGTTTCTTTACAGGGAACGCCTAGATATTTCATACATGCATTCATCTAATGATACTCTATCATGCTATAGCAAATCCATGACCCACCTCCAACCCATTTCCCCAATGTCAATGTCACAAACTTAGCACATTCATACACTTAATTTTAGGGTATTTGTCTTATAACATCTGTTTCCTTTCATGGAACGCCTTGATATTTCATACATGTGTTCATCTGATGATAATCTATCGTGGTATAGCAAATCCATGACCCACCGCCCACCCCTTACCCCAGGGTCAAGGTCACAAACTTAGCACATTCATAAACTTAACGTTGGAGTAAATGTCTTATAACATCTGTTTCCTTTCATGGAACGCCTTGATATTTCATTCATGCATTCCTCAGATGACCCTCTATCATGCTGTAGCAAATCCACAACCCACCACCCAACCCTTACCCCAAGGTCAAGGTCACAAACATAGCATGTTCATAAACTTAACGTTGGGGTAAATGTTGTGTAACTTCTGTTTCTTTACAGGGAACGTTTTGATATTTCATATATGCATTCATTTGATGATCCTCTATTGTGCTACAGCAAATTTTTTAGTTATCTCCCTTTTTTGTTTCGCGCACTGATTTCGTGTCCGGAGCATAACTCGACCACCCTTTGGAATATTTTCATGAAACTTCACACATGCATAGACCACGACCCGAAGGTGTGTCGCGCACAAGAATGACAACTCTTGCATAGCTAATTTTTGAGTTATCTACCTTTTTTGTTTCACGCACTGATTGAGCATAACTCGACCACCCTTTGGAATATTTTCATGAAACTTCACACATGCATAGACCACGACCCTAAGGTGTGTCGTGCACAATAATGACAACTCTTGCATAGCTAATTTTTGAGTTATCTCCCTTTTGTTTTCGCGCACTGATTTCCTCTCAGGAGCATAACTCACCACCCTTTGGAATATTTTCATGAAACTTCACACATGCATAGACCACGACCCTGTGCAAATGTCCAGTCTGACCACTTACAGGTAATTTATACAGGTAAATGATTATATTACATTGCCGTAAACTGTGTTGAAAATATTGTGGCAATATGTGGACCTGTGCAGATATGATATGTAGATAAATATAGGACTATTAAACAAATTCTGGGCTCCAGTAGCGAGCATTATTTTTTTTTAATTTTTAAGCTTTTTTTTTTCCATTTTTGATTTTAAATTCTTTTTCAATTTTTAGCCAGGTTTTTTGAAAAAAAATCCAGGCTATTGGATTGGCGAAAGCCAAGCGGCGCGGGCGGGGCGGGCGGGCGGCGGGCGGCGGGCGGCGTCCACAATCAATGTTAAGTTTTCGTGTTTGAGTCCATTTCTTTGTTACTGTACCACCTAGGACCACCAAACTTTCACAGCTTCATAATCAAGGGGTGCCCACCACATATCACTATCCAACATGTTACTTTTTTTTTAACTTGACCTATTTTTTTCCGCGCAATCGACTTAGCCATTTTCAATGTTAAGTTTTCGCGTTTTCAATGTTAAGTTTTCGTGTTTAAGTCCATTTCTTTGGTACTGTACCACCTAGGACCACCAACTTTCACAGCTTCATAATCAAGGGGTGCCCACCACATATCACTATCCAACATGTTACTTTTTTTTTAATTTTTTTTTTAACTTGACCATTTTTTGCGCGCAATCGACTTAGCCATTTTCAATGTAAGTTTTCGTGTTTACAATGTTAAGTTTTCGTGTTTAGTCCATTTCTTTGGTACTGTACCACCTAGGACCACCAAACTTTTTTCACAGCTTCATAATCCATGGGTGCCCACCACATATCACTATCCAACATGTTACTTTTTTTTTAACTTCACCCATTTTTTCCGCGCAGTCGACTTAGCCATTTTCAATGTTAACTTTTCGCGTTTACAATGTTAAGTTTTCGTGTAAGTAAGTCCATTTCTTGGTACTGTACCACCTAGGACCACCAAGCTTTCACAGCTTCATAACCAAGGGGTGCCTACCACATACAACTATCCAACATGTGACCATTTTTAGCCAGGTTTTTTGAAAAAAAATCCAGGCTATTGGATTGGCGATAGCCGGGCGGCGGGCGGTGGGGCGGGCGGGCGGCGGCGGCGGTGGGTGGGCGGCGGGCGGCGGGGGGCGGTGGGCGGGCGGCGTCCACAATCAATGTTAAGTTTCGTGTTTGAGTCCATTTCTTTGTTACTGTACCACCTAGGACCACCAAACTTTCACAGCTTCATAATCAAGGGGTACCCACCACATATCACTATCCAACATGTTACTCTTTTTTTTAACTTCACCCATTTTTTCCGCGCAGTCGACTTAGCCATTTTCAATGTTAAGTTTTCGTGTTTACAATGTTAAGTTTTCGTGTTTAAGTCCATTTCTTTGGTACTGTAACCACCTAGGACCACCAAACTTTCACAGCTTCATAACCAAGGGGTGCCTACCACATACAACTATCCAACATGTGACCATTTTTTTACCTTCACCTATTATTCCTACGTAATTGACTTAGCCATTTTCGACGTTAACTTTTTAACATACGTCTGGTTAAAGTTTTTTGGTTTTTTAAAATTTTCTTTTTCGTTATACTATATCTCTGCAACTGCTTCGCCCATTACCTTGAAACTTCACATGGGTGTTTATCATCATCCATCCATTTTCATTCTAACCCCAACCGTGCGGCGGCCCCTGTGCCCAATGTCAAGGTCAAATTACTTTGTTGAATTTTTTTGTTAAAGTTTTTTTTGTGTACTATATCTCTGCAACTGCTTCACCCAATACCTTGATACTTCACATGGGTGTTTATCATCATTGTTGCACCTGCTTGCGGAAAGCGCGATCCTGTGCCCAATGTCAAGGTCAAATTACTTTGAATTTTTTTGTTAAAGTTTTTTTGTGTACTATATCTCTGCAACTGCTTCACCCAATACCTTGATACTTCACATGGGTGTTTATCATCATTGTTGCACCTGCTTGCGGAAAGCGCGATCCTGTGCCCAATGTCAAGGTCAAATTACTTTGAATTTTTTTGTTAAAGTTTTTTCGTGTACTATATCTCTGCAACTGCTTCACCCAATACCTTGATACTTCACATGGGTGTTTATCATCATTGTTGCACCTGCTTGCGGAAAGCGCGATCCTGTGCCCAATGTCAAGGTCAAATTACTTTGAATTTTTTTGTTAAAGTTTTTTCGTGTACTATATCTCTGCAACTGCTTCACCCAATACCTTGATACTTCACATGGGTGTTTATCATCATTGTCACACCTGCTTGTGGACAGCGCGATATCGTCGGCATTTTGGCATACGTCCGTCCGTTCGTCCGTGTGTCCGGTTAAAGTTTTTTGGTTAAAGTTTTTCCATCTACTATATCTATTTTTTTAGTGTCCATGCCTCGCCCCAAGGCGCGACATGCAGGCCACGGCCATCTAGTCTACAAAAAGTGGGTATAATTATGTTATCCAAGTGTCTATGCTTGGAAAAAACCTGGCCTTCGTGGCCTTGCCTCGTTTCTTGTTTTACCTTCACCTATTATTTCTACGTAATTGACTTAGCCATTTTCAACGTTAACTTTTTAACGTTACGTCTGGTTAAAAAATTTTTTGGTTAAAACTTTTTTGTTATACTATATCTCTGCAACTGCTTCGCCCATTACCTTGAAACTCCACATGGTGTTTATCATCGTCCATATTTTCACTCTAACAATCTAACCCCCATCGTGCGGCCCCTGTGCGAATGTCAAGGTCAAATTACTTTGAATTTATTTGTTAAAGTTTTTTCGTGTACTATATCTCTGCAACTGCTTCACCCCCATTCATTACCTTGATACTTCACATGGTGTTTATCATCATTGTCGCACCCGCTTGCGGAAGCGCGATATCGTCGGCATTTTGGCATACGTCCGTCCGTCCGTACGTCCGTGTGTCCGGTTAAAGTTTTTTCGTTAAAGTTTTTCCATCTACTATATCTATTTTTTTAGTGTCCATGCCTCGCCCCAAGGCGCGACATGCAGGCCACGGCCATCTAGTCTACAAAAAGTGGGTATAATTATGTTATCCAAGTGTCCATGCTTGGAAAAAACCTGGCCTTCGTGGCTTTGCCTCGTTTCTTGTTGTCTAGTAGCATAAGGTCGTAAGTGCTATATACGGACTATTATCATATAATAAAGCAATTATTGACTAGTGAGCCATAGAATATAATCTGATATTCTATGGCTCACTAGTCAATAATTGTATATGTTCGGGCCAGTGAAAATTGCTTTTGGCCCAGGCTCGAGGTCAAGGCGGGACAAGGCGGGACATGGCGAGACATTTCCGCGGAATTCTTATTTTTAATTTTTAAACTTTTTTTTTCCATTTTTTTTTTCAAATTCTTTTTCAATTTTTAGCCAGGTTTTTTGAAAAAAAATCCAGGCTATTGGATTGGCGAAAGCCGGGCGGGCGGCGGACGGGCGGAGGGCGGGCGGCGTCCACAATCAATGTTAAGTTTTCGTGTTTGAGTCCATTTCTTTGTTACTGTACCACCTAGGACCACCAAACTTTCACAGCTTCATAATCAAGGGGTGCCCACCACATATCACTATCCAACATGTTACTTTTTTTTAACTTGACCCATTTTTTCCGCGTAGTCGACTTCTGTGCGATCCTGTGCCCTATGTCAAGTTCAAGTTACTTTGAATTTTTTTGTTAAAGTTTTTTCGTGTACTATATCTCTGCAACTGCTTCACCCATTACCTTCCTACTTCACATGGGTGTTTATCATCATTGTCGCACCCGCTTGCGGAAAGCGCGATATCGTCGGCATTTTCGCATACGTCCGTCCGTCCGTCCGTTCGTTCGTCCGTCCGTCCGTCCGTACGTCCGTGTGTCTGGTTAAAGTTTTTTCGTTAAAGTTTTTCCATCTACTATATCTATTTTTTTAGTGTCCATGCCTCGCCCCAAGGCGCGACATGCAGGCCACGGCCATCTGGGTATAATTATCTTATCCAAGTGTCCATGCTTGGAAAAAACCTGGCCTTCGTGGCTTTGCCTCGTTTCTTGTTGTCTAATGGCATAAGGTCGTAAGTGCTATATACAGACTATTATCATATAATAAAACAATTATTGACTAGTGAGCCGTAGAATACAATCTGATATTCTATGGCTCACTAGTCAATAATTGTATAATATGTTCGGGCCAGTGAAAATTGCTTTCGGGCCCAGGCGAGGCATTTGATTCCGCGGAATTCCGCGGAATTCTTGTTTACTTATCTCCCTTTGTTGTTTCATGCACTGATTTCGTGTCCGGAGCATAACACCCTTTGGAATATTTTCATTAAACCTCACACATGCATAGACCACGACCCAAAGGTGTGTCGCGCGCAAGAATGACAACTCTTGCATCGTTAATATTTTTTACTTATCTCCCTTTGTTGTTTCATGCACTGATTTCGTGTCCGGAGCATAACTCGAACACCCTTTGGAATAATTTTTATTAAACTTCACACATGCATAGAAGACGACCCAAAGGTGTGTCACGCAAGAATGACAACTCTTGCATCGTTAATTTCTTAGTTATATCCCTTTGTTGTTTCGTGCACTGATTTCGTGTCTGGAGCATAACTCGAACACCCTTTGGAATATTTTCATGAAACTTCACACATGCATAGACCACGACCCTAACGGTGTGTCACGGAAGAATGACAACTCTTGCATCGCTAATTTTTTAGTTATCTCCCTTTGTTTTTCCGCGCACTGATTTTGTCTCCGGAGCATAACTCGAACACCCTTTTTTCACACTACTTGTGTATCTGGGGAGGGAGATACACATGTGCTTGTCGACAAGCGTCCATTTCTAGTTTGGTGATCGATTCTTCGTCAAAACAACGGAATTATGAGATTAAAACCCTATACAATAAAGGGCAACGTGTACCGCATTTACTGCGATATACCGTATTCTGCCGATTATAAGTCACATTTTTTATGCCCCACCACGATAGTGGAGGGGGCATTTAGTGTTATCCTTGTCCGTCCCATCCCGTCCGTCCCGTCCGTCCGTCCGTCCGTCACAAAACTTTAACGCTCGGGTAAATGTCTCACAATTTATTCATCCTTCGACCGATCTGCCGATCTGCTTCATATTTCATATACACATTGCTCTAATGGTCCTCTACCGCCCTGTGCCAAATCCACGTTTGTCTTACCCCCGCCAAGCCCAGGGTCAAGGTCACATACTTAGTGCTTCAAAAACTTTAACGCTCGGGTAAATATCTTATTATGCCCCCGCCACCGAATGGTGAGGGGGGCACATAGTGTTACCGGCGTCCGTACGTACGTACGTAACGTACGTACGTCCCGAAACCTTAACGCTCTGGTAAATGGCTTATTATTTCTGTTTCCTTGCTCGGATCTGCTTCACATTTCACACACGCATTGCTCCAATGGTCCTCTACCACCCTGCGACAAATCCACATTTGTGCCGCCCCCGCTAAGCCCAGGGTCAAGGTCACAGACTTGGTGCGTTCGAAACCTTAACGCTGGGTAAATGCCTTATAATTTCTGTTTCTTTGCTCTGATCTGCTTCACATTTCACACACGCTTTTCTCCAATGGTCCTCTGCCACCTTGTGACAAATCCACATTCGTCCCGCCCCCGCTAAGCCCATGGTCAAGGTCACACAGACTTGGTGCGTTCGAAACCTTAACGCTGGGTAAATGCCTTATAATTTCTGTTTCCTTGCTCGGATCTGCTTCACATTTCACACACGCATTGCCCCAATGGTCCTCTGCCACCCTGTGACAAATCCACATTCGTGCCGCCCCCGCTAAGTCCAGGGTCAAGGTCACAGACTTGGTGCGTTCGAAACCTTAACGCTGGGTAAATGCCTTATAATTTCTGTTTCCTTGCTCGGATCTGCTTCACATTTCACACACGCATTGCTCCAATGGTCCTCTGCCACCCTGTGACAAATCCACATTCAAATATGCCTTGTTTTCTTTGGCTGCCAGTGGGGGCATTCGTGTGCTGACAGGCCACATTTCTAGTTCATACATGCATTCATCTGATGATACACTATCGTGCTATAGCAAATCCATGACCCACCCCACCTACCCCTTTCCCCAAGGTCAAGGTCACAAACATAGCACATTCATAAACTTAACGTTGGAGTAAATGTCTTTTTAGCTCGGTAACCATTGGGCCTATAGTCACCAAACTTCATTGTCATGGTCCTTAGGTAGGGGGATTACAAAATTGTTAAAATGACGTCATTACGTAATCCAAGATGGCCGACGTCTAAAAATAGCACAAATTCTTCAAAAATCTTCTTCTCAAGAACCGCCATCCGGATTTCGACAAAACTTGGGATGAATGATCGATGTACAATGCTCTTTCAAATTTGTTAAAATGGTGACCCCGGGGTCAAAAATGGGCGTGGCTCGTGTGGTCGAATTTGGGTCAAATTTTATTTTTGACCGAATATGGTCATGTCATATATCAAATCGAAGGTATCAACGAGGCAATCACTCTGGTGCATTTTTTGTCGAAATCGGATGGTTATGTCATCCAAGATGGCCGCCGGAAGGTCAAAAGGTTGTTCTTTTATTAGAGATTTCAAAGTTCTTCTTCACATGAACCGCTTGGCGCATGGTAGCCAAAATTCACAGTTATGGTCCATGGGTGAAGCCTTTTCAGATTTGTTAAAACTGAGGTCGTCGCTAATCCAAGATGGTCGCTGTCTAAAAATAGCACAAATTCTTAAAAAATCTTCTCATGAACCGCCAGCCTGATTTCGACGAAACTTGGTAGGAATGATTGATGTACAATGCTCTTTCAAAGTTGTTAAAATGGTGACCCCGGGGTCAATAATGAGCGTGGCCCGTGGGGGTGAAATTGGGGTAACATTTTATTTTTGACCGAATATGGTCGTATCTATATCAAATCGAAGGTATCAGAGAGGCGATCTCTCTGGTACATTTTTTCATTTTTTGTCGAAATAGGATGGTCATGTCATCCAAGATGGCCACCGAAAGGTCAAAAGGTCGTTCTTTTCTTAGAGATTTCAAAATTCTTCTTCACACGAACCGCTTGGCCCATGGTGGCCAAACTTCACAGTTATGGCCGCCGTCTAAAAATAGCAGAAATTCTTAAAAAATCTTCTTTTCATGAACCGCCAGCCGGATTTCGAAGAATCTTGGTAGGAATGATCGATGTAGAATGCTCTTTCAAAGGTGTTAAAATGGTGACCCCGGGGTAAAAAATGGTGTCGATGAAGGTATCGATGTGGCGTTTGCTCTGGTGCAATATTTGTCGACTAGGTATATCAAGATTATTTAATTTATTTTTACTTATGTTTGAAGTAAATTGTGTCAGTTAGTCTCTTATATCCACCACCATCAAATAAGGAAAACAAATTAGATGATGAAATTGATACTGAAGGTCGAATTGAAAAAAAGAATGTAATATAACAGTAATGAATCTTGTAGCATTACTCTATTCCATAATTATGCTCGTGGCAGTTGAAGTAGGTCGAGGAATATATAGTTTTCACCTTTCCATTTCGCCATAAATGTGTGTTAATGTTTGTGTTTTTCGGTCCATGTGGCGGCCGGGTGTAGCTATGAGCCCCTACTCCCTGGCTCTAGTTGTTCTATCCAGAATATTGTTGAGTTCAAATGTTAAATATCCAATAGTTTCATAAAGCTGATGTCAGCCTGTGACACAGTACACCATATGCACCATATATGCATCTAGGCATCAATTAATGTCCAACATGACCACCCATACAAATACCGATAGAAAAACATTTAAGACACGTATCACAATTACTGTTGTAGTAGTGCCGCAATATTGGTTGCTATGCAACCGTCATTGATACATGTGACACTTGTGGTCTCTGCTGACTGGCTGTCATCTCAGTTACTGCAGTGGACACATTGTAATGATGTGTTCAATGTATCGACTATGTCTGTGTGGTTTATGTCTGACTGGCTGTCATCTCATTTACTGCAATGGACACATTATAATGATATATATATACATGTACAGTGCGACCCCGTTAGTACACGCTTCACTATAACACGAATTCGGTTAGTACACGGTTGTGCCTTGGCTCCCGAATTTTTTTCCTATTTGTATATCAAAATCGTGTTAAATTTGTAACACGACTATTGTCAGAAATCGTGTTAAATTTGCGATTCTTTCCCAAATTAGACCCAAAATGGACGATTTACTTTACCGATGTGAATGTGCAGCTGATCACGTTTGCACATTTCGTAAATTAATCCGAGCAAACTGGGAATAAGATCAGTAAGACCAGTAACAAAGCAGTGCTAATTGTTATGTGCTCGATTTCATTTTTCCGGCATGCGTTCGCGCTCACCATTGGTGGAATATTAATTAGGTGTAAAGGCTGACCAATCGGAGATCGCGTGTCAGTCGCGCAGATTAACTCGACCCAGATTAACTAAATTCTTACAGCACTGCCCACGCCCCCGGCGCATGTACACAGTGTATGACAACTGGCCTTGTTTCGTTTCGCTAGTCATAATTGAGCCAGTGCATGAGATAATCAACTTTATTATATACGGTAACTGAGATTTTCGCCGAGAATGATTTGACTATTTTCTGCTAATATATCGGAAAGTTGATAACATTTTCAGAGCAAATGCGTAATAATTACTAATTTAATATTCGTCAACATTCGATATCGTTTACAGAAAATGTACACTATTATCAGATTCATCTTCGTCGAAAATCTCGCGTGATAAGCCTGATTACCTCATGAACTGGCGCAATATTATAACACGTCTGGCAAAACATGTCTAGACAGGTCTGTACTCAAACCCACAGGTGGAATAGTCGGATGTGTGACACAAAAGAAAATGACCATTACAAAAATATCCATTACCCCACCCACTTGATCTCGTTCTATTATTAACGTCATGTACAGTACGATACCAGGTGGGTGGGATAATGGGATTTTTTTTAATAGGCATTTATTTTGGTGTCATAGGTCCGTGTCTTCCACCTGTGCTCACCATATGAGTAAACACAGATTGCAACGCACGAGCTTGTCCGTGATGTTGCAGCTGATGGAACAGGATATCGGTCATTGGGTCATTGCGTCATCATTACTACACTTTTTTCTACACGCGTTTACAATAACGGATTGCACGGACCTGCGTAGATCTACATTCTACATGAACATGATGAATAAATAAAACATGACGTTAACAATTCTTGGATTCAATATATTTATTATATGCGAAGATAACAGTGAAAACTTATGGCATATTATAGGCATTGGCGACGTCGTTCATTCGCAGTCACAGTGTACATGTATTTTTTGTTGACATTATGATGCGTCTTGGGCGAGAACGGATATAGCACGGTTCGGATAAGCAACACGGAAGGTTGTATGTCGCCGGACTTCCGTGTACTAACGGGGTCGCACTGTATATATATTGTTTTCGATATAAATATTCTGTTTTGATTTTGGGATTTTCCCCCAATGCAGCAGGTGACATAAGGGATCGAACCCGTTGGTCTGGCCTTAATGACTTTAGTTGTTGATAGGCCGTTAAACAGCAATACATCAAATAAATGGTTTGTTGTGGCAATATTTTGTTGTTTCATATTCTGATTCAAGGGTAGAAATAGTAACATTAATACTAATACTATTACTTGTGCTGAGTTGGGCTAAGTTACTGTGGTGTGGTGAAAATTTTGCACTAGATGAGCTTATTCTAATTTCAGGGCTGAATAAATATTCTTTATGTTAACATTCAGTTCTGATTTTGGGTTCCCCCCATCCGTACAGGTGAACTCTCTATGATTCAGCCCTGCTAGCCGGGCCAAAAATAACCTTAGCTGATGACTGGTCATTAAACTCCATTAATCCTTAGACCGCTACTCACAACAATTGTCGTCTGCTGTTGCTTTAATATGTTTCCTTATTTCTCAATAAAAACATGGTTTGACAGCAATTCAGAATCATTTCCAATGGAAATGATTCTGAAGTGCTGTCAAAGCATGTTGTATATTATTCTAAAGTGCTGTCAAAGCATGTTTTTGAAATGGAAAATGGAATATTATTCGAAAGTGCTGTCAAAGCATGTTTTTGAAATGGAAAATGGAAGCTATAAAATAAACAGCAAAAAAATAAAATAGCGATCTAAGACTTATTCAGTGGTTTATTTCTTCACACACGTTTGTATTTCCTCATTCACTATTCTCTGGAAGTATTGACTGTCCAGGTTCATTAAAGGCCATCTCAGTTGCATTGTGCTGTAATCTGCATGTCTGTATCCATCTACATATAGGTGTGGCAAAGTGTGCTCTTCTGGTATCCTATGGCAACCACCCCTTTGGAATGACTTGATTGATTTGTACTACTAACAAGTTTCCTTTTCATACTGATCTGCTTGTTGAGCCAGTTGAGCCACAGTATTTAATACAAGTTCTGTACTCTTTGACTCGTCTAGAGCTTTATCATCGTGTACATCGACACATCCTGACAGTAATGACCAATGTTTACACCACACATTGTACATGTGTCTCTGATGTACATGCTGATCTGGCTCGACACTGGCCATGAAGACAATAAGGCCAAAACGAGATCCCGGTTGATATACACATATCCACATGTACCTCCCACACTGCATGTACATCCCAACCGGCATGTCCTTGTATTCCCGTGTAGTCCATCCCACCACCGGGTTCACCGTATCTCCACCTGGGCCGGTAACGGAAGGCACAGGGACTGATGTCACACTACAGTGTTCCGTCCACAGTAAACCCGCGGGGAGCATAGTGTGGTACCACAATGGCCAGACATTACACACAGAACAGCTATCGCCGCAATCTGGGGATAACCGCTACACCAAGACCCGCACAATAACTTCCGCCAGGCGGGAGGATGCCGGTGTCTACGCATGTGTCGCCACAAACCCGATAGCGACGCCTGGTGGTGGCACGAGTAACACGGCATCGGTCACGCTGATTGTCCGTTGTGAGTATTATATACTCAAGTATTCAATCCATGTAGCAGTTGTGTACAGTGGACAATGAATGGCTAGTGAAATTATTGTCCTATAATTGCCAGCAATATTCACTTCATAAGTTTTAAACTAGCTGCTTGACAATTCAAGTCCCAATACAGTGTAACGGAAGTGGTACCATGTGTAATCATGAGTTGAATGTGGATATAAATATACCGATCGAGAGCATCGTGCTCCGGTAGCGCAGTTGGTTAGCGCGTCCCGCTGGTATTGGGAAGGTCCCGGGTTCGATCCCCAGTCGGTGCACATTTTTTCCGTTGCATTTTCTCTGTCCGGTTACAACAGCTTAGAAATATGTAAATTTACAAATTATATGAAATAAACAATTAGTATTTCAATCCATGGTTGGAACAGAGAAAGAAACATATCGAAAATGTGTTTATTGCCAAGTAGTGAAAGTAGAATCTCTGCCATGCACCCACCGGTGTGAGGTCACGTGATACATCACGGCAACAAGATGATGTCAGACAGTACTGACGCATGGCGTGCCTGTATCATTGCCGCAGCTACCATCCTGAGAGTTGTGATGTCACATTTTTTGACGTCTGTTTTAAAATTAGATACATTTGTATACGTCGGGGAATACTATGGATTTGACAGCGCGCCGCGTCCGCGTCCGCGGTCCGCGTCCGCGGTCCGCGTCCGCGTACGCGTCCGCCGCAGACACTTCTTGTCCGGAGCATAACTCGAACACCCTTTGGAATATTTTCATGAAACTTCACACATACATAGACCACGACCCGAAGGTGTGTCGCGCACAAGAATGACAACTCTTGCATAACTAATTTTTGAGTTATCTCCCTTTTTTGTTTCTCGCACTGATTTCGTGTCCGGAGCATAACTCCACCACCCTTTGGAATATTTTCATGAAACTTCACACATGCATAGACCACGACCGAAGGTGTGTCGCGCACAAGAATGACAACTCTTGCATAGCTAATTTTTTAGTTATCTCCCTTTTTTGTTTCGCGCACTGATTGACCATAACTCGACCACCCTTTGGAATATTTTTATGAAACTTAACACATTCAATTAGACCACGAACCGAAGGTGTGTCGTGCACAAGAATGACAACTCTTACATAGCTAATTTTTGAGTTATCTCCCTTTTTTGTTTTCGCTCACTGATTTCCTGTCCGGAGCATAACTCGACCACCCTTTGGAATATTTTCATGAAACTTCACATATGCATAGACCACGACCCGGAGGTGTGTCGCGCACAAGAATGACAACTCTTGCGTAGCTAATTTTTCAGTTATCTCCCTTTTTTTGTTTTGCGCACTCTACAAACTGGACAATAATGCATGAAGACCTGTTTTCTCGTCTGCTCTGTACACCTTTTCTCATGTGCTCTGTACACCTTACCTGTAGAGAGAACAATAGAAACTGGGAGAACCATGTGCTAGCATGGGCTAGCATGTGCAGATGTCCAGTGCTTGACCACTGTTGACCAGGTAATTTATACAGGTAAATCACTACATTGGGTACTGTGTTGAAAATATTGTGGCATTATGTGGACCTCTGCAGATATATGTAGATAAATATAGGACTATTAAAAAAAAATTAAAAAAAAACTGGTCTCCAATAGCAAGCATTATTATTTTTAAACTTTTTTTTTAAATTTTTTTTTTATTTTTTTTCATTATTTTTTTTCATTTTTTTTCTTCAAATTATTTTTCAATTTGACTGGAAAAAAAATCTGGGCTCCAGTAGCAAGCATTATTATTTTTAAACTTTTTTTTTCCATTTTTTGTTTTTTTTTTCTTTTTCATTTGTTTTTTCATTTGTTTTTTCATTTATTTTTTCAAATTATTTTTCAATTTTTGTCCAGTAGCATAAGGTCGTAAGTGCTATATACAGACTATTCACCTGTGCATGTGCTAGCATGTGCAACTGACCACTGACCACTTACAGGTAATTTATACAGGTAAATGATTATATTACATTTCCGTAAACTGTGTTGAAAATATTGTGGCATTATGTGGACCTGTGCAGATATATGTAGATAAATATAGGACTATTAAAATAAAATTCTGGGCTCCAGTAGCAAGCATTATTATTTTTAATTTTTAAACTTTTTTTCCATTTTTTTTTTTCATTTTTTTTTTCAAATTCTTTTTCAATTTTTGTCTAGTAGCATAAGGTCGTAAGTGCTATATACAGACTATTATCATATAATAAAACAATTATTGACTAGTGAGCCATAGAATATAGTCTGATATTCTATGGTTCACTAGTCAATAATTGTATCCCCCGGACTACTGTCGGGGGATACTATGGATTTGACAGCGCGCCGCGTCCGCGTCCGCGTCCGCCGCAGACACTTCTTGTCCAGAGCATAACTCGAACACCCTTTGGAATATTTTCATGAAACTTCACACATGCATAGACCACGACCCGAAGGTGTGTCGCGCACAAGAATGACAACTCTTGCATAGCTAATTTTTGAGTTATCTCCGTTTTTTGTTTCTCGCACTGATTTCGTGTCCGGAGCATAACTCCACCACCCTTTCGAATATTTTCATGAAACTTCACACATGCATAGACCACGACCCGAAGGTGTGTCGCGCACAAGAATGACAACACTTGCATAGCTAATTTTTGAGTTATCTCCCTTTTTTGTTTCACGCACTGATTGACCATAACTCGACCACCCTTTGGAATATTTTTATGAAACTAAACACATTCAATTAGACCACGAACCGAAGGTGTGTCGTGCACAAGAATGACAACTCTTGCATAGCTAATTTTTGAGTTATCTCCCTTTTTTGTTTTCGCTCACTGATTTCCTGTCCGGAGCATAACTCGACCACCCTTTGGAATATTTTCATGAAACTTCACACATGCATAGACCACGACCCGGAGGTGTGTCGCGCACAAGAATGACAACTCTTGCGTAGCTAATTTTTCAGTTATCTCCCTTTTTTGTTTTGCACACTCTACAAACTGGACAATAATGCATGAAGACCTGTTTTCTCATCTGCTCTGTATACCTTTTCTCGTGTGCTC
>CM055270.1:108984147-109087823 GCA_029237695.1 Conchocele bisecta
GGATAGCAAAAATAGAAATTCTGGGAAGCAAACTGAGCACCATGGAGAGCCCGAGCCCCTGGGAATCGCGAGCAGGCATTTCGACCTTCCCGAGCGGACTGGATTTCCTGGCGAGTAATCCGAGCAATTTGGTGAGCAAACCGAGCACACTGGTGCGCAATCCGAGCAATCCGAGCACCGCGAACAAGTATTTCGACCATTTCGAACGATTTGGGAATTCCATGTTGGACAAATGCCCCCTCTAGATAGAAACGTTTGCAAACATGCCAAAAACCTACTTGTCTCCGAAAAATATTCGAGAAATTATTTCCACCCGCGGGAAGACAACAGCCGACGAAACAAAGAAGAAGTACGGGATCGGTAGTGGTAGACTTCGAAAAATCTGGGACGATGCCGATGTAGAGCGTAGTACAAAGCCCAAAGAAACCCAGAAGAACAAGAAACCCCTACCCCCGTAGAACACAGGGTGACCGCGCATGGTTTTGCGGGCCCCACCGAGTTCCCCACGGATCTACTAGAAGATACCAGCTCGTTCGAAGAATCGACGCGCCTGTCCGACATGGAGAGACGTTTGGAGAAACCGGTTGGATACACTGGAACGCAGACTGTTGGATGCAATTTCCAACGATCCGAAGAAAGACGACCTGGAGGAAGACGAGTGTCCGGAGAAAGACGAGTGTCCGGAGGAAGAAGAGTGCCAGACGGAATCCGGGTGGGAGGTGCACGACATCTGGAAAACCGTAGAGAATGCGAAGTGGTGGCTCGGGGTTCTCGTGGTGGCGTACGCGGTCTGCAAACCACTGTTCCCATTCGTGTCCCTAGAGTCTTGTAGACTCTGGAAGAACAAAACAGACCCCGACGCCCAGTTCGTGCACTCCACAAAACAGTCCGGTACACCGAAGGAAAAAACCAAAACTAGCGATACGTACACCAGCACTCTGGTAGTCGCGACCCGTTCTACATGGAGTAGCCATTTTGGTTGTACCGAGTTGTCTTTCCTGTTCCGAGTTGTCTTTCTATCTCCTTTGGGAGAGGTTTTCTGTTTTTCGATGTGGTCTAGATTTTGTTTGCCTCTTGGGAGACGATTTTTCTTCGACATTCCCAAAAGTCTGAATGTGTACAATTGGGTGGTCTAGATTTTGTTTGCCTCTTGGGAGACGAATTTTTTCTACACTTTTTTCAAAAGTCCAAATGTGGACAATTGGGTGGTATCATTTTTGTTTTGCTCTTGGGAGACGATTTTTCTTCGACTTTCCCAAAAGACCAAATGTGGACAATTGGGTGGTATCATTTTGTTTGCCTCTTGGGAGACAAATTTTTTCTACACTTTTCCCAAAAGTCCGAATGTGGACAATTGGGTGGTATCATTTTTTGTTTGCCTCTTGGGAGACAAAAAATTCTTGTGATTTTCCCATTTGAACATAAAAAATACTATTGGGAAATGGAGTGCGAAACGTGTGGTAGTAACTTTTGCCAAGAAGGCCAACTTGCAACGGCACATCGGGAGAAAGACGAGATGCAGTACTCCTGCATTCCTGTGCGAAGGTTGTGGAAAACATTTCTCCAGTTCCCAGACGCTTTGCAGACACAAACAGAAACGGTGTACCGCACCCTCGAGAACACAACTCCAGACTGCCGAACTAGAAAGCCGGGTTGTCGAACTAGAAAGCCAGGTTGCGGAACTACAGGCGTCCCTAGAGACAGAAAAACGCAAAAGAAAAATAGCGGAGTCCTGCTTCCGAGAGCTACACCAGAAGAAATAGTAGAACGAGATTGTTCTCGTACGCAGTTCTATCTATCGTTCGTCTGTGTTGGTTGTAGTGTCTGTAGTTTGTTGTAGTTCGATGTATTTGGGTTTTTCGGAAATCCGTTCCCGATTTTTCGTGGGTGTTGGGAGTGTCGTGTGGTGGTGGAAACGGTGCCACCTCTGGTGGTATCATTCTGATTTTCTCCACAAAAAAGCCTGTTTTTCGAGGGTGCTGGTGAGTACTTTTGTTTATTAGATTTTACCCAAATGTGTCCAAATACACAAATGGGTGGTATCATTCTGTTTCCAAATACACAAATGGGTGGTATCATTTCTGTTTGCCTCTTGGGAGGCCACGACAAGTCTATCTGTCGTTCGTCTGTGTTGGTGTAGTGTCTGTAGTTCGTTGTAGTTCGATGTATTTGGGTTTTTCTAAAATCCGTTCCCGATTTTTCGTGGGTGTTGGGAGTGTTGTATGGTGGTGAAAACGGTGCCACCTCTGGTGGTATCATTCTGCTCTTCTCTATGCAAAAAAACCTGGTTTTTCGAGGGTGCTGGGGAGTACTTTTGTTCGTTGGATTTTTCGAAGCCATGGATTTCGATCTCGATTTTAAATTTTTTTCGCTATGTATGGTGGGCGTACAACGAGACGGTTTCGAGGTTTAAAAATATTTCAGTGTTGGTGGCTAGTTTATATTATTGGCCAAAAATAAAACACGTTTTTTCGATACTGTTGGGAGCTGTAACCAGGGTCAATAACGCTTCCCAACCTTGGTGGTATCATTTTGACTCCCTATATACTACTGATCATACCTCTTGAATGTTAAACATACATGTTGTAAATATGTTATTGTTCAATAAAATATTGTTACAACTTTACATATCTCGTATTCAATTTTACCATAAATTGAAAAATACCAATATATTGATTCACAATCAATATTTATTTTCATCAACTTATGTCAATATTAGAGTTGTCAGAAGTGGATGAAAATTATTTCTATGACATTTTCATATGTATTTAATAATATTGGAGTTGTCAAAAATATTTGAAAATTATATACAGGAACAGTACACCCCACTAGGATATCACAAAACGTGTTTGCAATGCGCTTTCTGACTGGTCGAAAATCTGAAAATTGACTAAACTATCAAAAGTAGGTCAATCCTTCTGATGTGTATAAAAGTGAAAACAGAAAGTTATATTTCATTAGTCTCATTAAACTGTTCAAACAACTACATAACAATGCAGAAGAATGGTTTATGCTCTATGTGTGGTGAACACTGTTACATAGAGTGTAGAAAATACTATACAGTGTTCGAAACTCACGGGGAAAAACACAATTGTCCAGAGCTCGACGAAGGCTTTTTTGAAGAAGAGGACCTTAAAGACCTTGAAATTTGTGAGGCCTGTGAGTTAGTCGTCGACTATATGTGGGATAACCTATGCACTGCATAGTTTACTAAAAGACAACAGCCCTTTTCAGGGTTATACACTTTCTCAAGAAAATGAATACCTTACATACTACTCGTATTGAATACAAAAACGATTAATCTCAGGTTAGTACTATAGCGTAATACAAGAAGTTTACACCTGGATAAAATTCACGAATCTCCATCAAATGGTTCCGGGTGGCACTATGGTACGGTTTTTAGCCACTATAACGTAATACAAGAAGTTTCTACCCCCGGATAAAATTCAAGAATCTCCATCAAAATGGTTCAGGGGTGGCACTATGGTACGGTTTTTAGCCACTATAGTGTAATACAAGAAGTTTCCATCCCCAATAATGGGAGTAATAAGGGGTGGCACCTATGGTACGGTTTTTTAACTTGTGTTTTTTTCACAGACTTCTGGTAAGAATAATGCTACTTCCGGTTTAAGAAGTCTATGGAAAAAACACATGTTAAAAAACCGTACCATAGTGCCACCCATTACTACTATCAACTAAGTGTAACGTCACTACAGAACCATTTAGAACATGTAATATAAGACACAATCATAATCCACGTACTAAAATCAGAATAACTTATTTAATTAAACGACATGTATTCATAAAATAGTTGACATGTGATGTTCTATACTTCAGTTGCTCCCCTATCTGCCACACTGACCAGTGACCAATATTATTCTTATGCTAATACAAACTCCAAAATCCACAAGACTGAATATGTAAAATACGCTTTAATACTTTAAATAATGTTTGGTTACACACAACTCGAGTAAACTCAATAGTGGAGGCTTATAATTACACCATTACAGCCAAATTTTCTAGAATATTCTAGTCTATTCTCAAGTATTTAATGCACTTCATTCACGATGTGTAATGTTCTCCTGATAACTTTGCCAACATAATCATGGACATTCTTTTATTTGCCATTGTTTACAAGGTGATTGTAGATAATTATACATTTCCATACTACCGGTATATTACATTCAATTTCTCGTAGATCCCTCACATTACAATTATATAATGATGCAGGACTCCAGATAAGGAATTAGTAATTGATTATTTGCACTCCATCATATCTGAAACAATTGGGTATTTCAATATTTTAATTGTGTAAAATAAAATCACACTACTGTTTACACATCAACAGACAGCAATTATTGAATAGTTTGCTTTGAAATGAAAACATGTCTTGGCATTTCATTAGAATTGTCTCCTTGGAGACAATTCTAATGAAATACCAAGATGTGTTATTATGGAAAATAAGAAAAATGTGCTATATTTGTGGTCTGTTTATTGTTTTCTGTAGCATGATAAAGGTACCAGAAATTTGTTATTGCTTTTTGATACTCGCTACTTCTGATTTCAATTGGGTTTTTGGTAATTTTAATTGGGTATTTACGCAAATACGCAGCTTATCTGGAGCCTGATGATGTTTATCATTAACCACATGTACATGTATACGAATAAACTATATACATAAATATATATACATAAGTTGTGTCTTAAAATAATAGAACAACTGTTTCAAGTGTTTAGCAATTCATATAATAGCTACTATTAGTACTGTAATTTGATTCACAGAGTATTTGGGTCAGGAAAGCCCCCGGTGGTTTTATGCAGATAGGCTGATCCACCCGGCTGAAACTTGCTCATATACTCGATCTGACCAAGACCAGTTTGTGCGTTCCTGCCCCAGATATCAAGTCTCTACACTGTATATACAACGTGTTCACATATGTATATAGATGGTCATGTTGACACCCTTCAGACCCACCAAACGTAATGGCAACAGTTCAAGGCAGTCCAGTGAAAGGTGAAGAGGTTACCGTTCCGTGTTCCACGTCCGGAGTTCCGGATGTGTACCGCTACGACCGCTGGATCCATACATGGTCGGATGGTACAAATATATCCCAGGCAGGCCTGTTGGTTGGGCAGATTCTCTCACTGACCAATCTCACATACCAGGACTCGGGCGTATACACGTGTCGGCCCAGTAACGGCGTACCCAATAACGATCACTACCAGGAGGGGTCTACATCCGCCTTCACCATCAAATGTGAGTAATGTTGCTAGTGTAGAAAACAGTCCTCTCACAGTGTGATCCTCGCGTCAAGGATGTCCCGGAAGTAGTGATAGAAGTAGTGATAGAAGAAGTTACTTTTGATTATCCATGTCCTGTAACCTGTTTATAGGACCGACCAATATACGTAAATTAGGTGACAGCGTGTTGTGTGCTTCAGGTCAATACTATGGTTATGCCCCACCATGATAGTGGACGGGGAATTTTGTGTTACCTTGTCCCTCCGTTACATCCCTTCCTGTACGTCCGTCACAAACCTGTAACTGCTAATAGTCTATAATTTAGAGGTAAAAGATGTGCATTTTTGTGATGAAAGCAACAAACTTTGTATATAACCATTTTGAAGTATGCTGAATCCAAAAAAAAATGAGACAGTCTCGATTTTGCCTAGAACATGCTGAAAATGAGGCCCCAAAAGGGCCCCTAAAATTGTTATTGAAATTATTCACATTACCAGGTAATGCGTTATATAATTGAACAAATACATGCGATTCTAATGTGCATCATGTTTTGTTTGTAGTTTGCAAGGCATAGCTTTTATTATTTTTCATTATTGGTTAAAAAAGATGCCTCAAGAGGCCCCAAAAGGGGTTTTATTACTGAAAATTGTATTATTTAGCTTAAATCCTAGAAAAAATAGCTTTTGTTTGTAGGATGTGAAACGTCATGTCATTCTTGTATTAATACAATAGTATTTGCATTTTCTGATTCCCTGCATATGTGTTAATTGCATTTTCTGACAATAAAGAGGCCCCCAAATGGGGTTTTATAACAAAAAAATAGCATTTTTAAGCCAAAATATAAAATAGAAAAAAGTGATCACACTGAGTATTTTCTATGAATTTTATACATACATGTACATGGACACACATATTTTTGTTGCCGTGACTGGAGAAATGGGGCTTATGGGAGTTTTTAAATGGTGCTTATGGGATTACTCGTGGTCCGCTAGCAAACTTGCAGTTTGATTGGGATGGTGGATGTTTCACTGACTGAATGTCAAACAGTGTTTGCCCTGATCAGACTGCGCGGATGCGCATGCTGATCTGGGAGTACGCTGGTCACATAGGTCCCATTTCTCCAGTCACTGCCACACAATGTATCAAAATCTATACAAAGCCAAACATGTCTCAGGATAATTGCTGACGCGGGATATGAAGTTTAGTTCATAATACGCTCACTGAATTATTGGCACCATGTTATTAAAGCACATACTTATCCACATCATAAAATACGTGTCCCATAGTGTTGAGTTCATATACAAGTATGTGTATGCTATACACACACTTATCCACCTCAAGTAATACTCGGATCACGGTGTTGGGTTCATATACATACTAGTATATGTTCGATAGCCGCGGAACTATCTACATTATACATGTATATGGTTCAGCATATGTTCTCAAGTTCATATACACATGTACTACTCTCATTAGCATGGAATTAATCACATCAAGTGTTTTGCCACATCTGATGTTGAGTTCACTCGTAAACACATAATTATTCACATAATCCACTTCTCCGCATGTGATGTGCAGTTCATAATATACTGAGCAAAACTAGAAACGTCCCTCCATGTTTAAGGAAAGATTCATCAAAAACCAAAAGGGTTACTTTTAAAAATCAAAATGGAAAAACAAGTTCATTCATTTCTGTATCAAAGCCAATAAATTGCATTTGGATATCTTGTTAAATATTCGAGAGATAACCGGCCAAGGGCGGTAGGGGTCAAAATCAAAAATCACAAAAACTCAGAAATGTGTTACTTAATGTTTAGAGATGGAATTTCAATAAGTAATGTGGCAAATTCAGTAAATCTCGTTAGTACCGAGTGTGGCCACCATTTTGCATGAATGCATGCAATGATCCTACGCCGCATCGACGTGACGTAACGCAATACCAGTGCGTTGGGCAAATTCCTCCATTCCCGTTGTAACGACCCGTGTAAGATCGCGAACATTGTCAATCTGATGGTTAGCTCGTGCTTTGCGGCCCAGCTCATCCCATATGTGCTCAATGGGATTGAGATCCGGGGAGACCGCGGGCCATGGCATGACGTCGACGTTGTTTTGCTGTAAGTATTGAGTGGTGACCCTGGCTACGTGAGGGCGGGCATTGTCGTGCATCAATGTCACACCAGGACCATGCTGACGGATAAATGGTAAGGCATGTGCATTTAGCACATCTGCAACATAACGTTGTGCATTGATGTTGCCCTGTACAACAACCAAATCTGTCTTCCGGTTTCCCATGATACCCACCCCAGACCATTACGCTCCCTCCCCCAAACCTGTTCTTCTCAACAATGCAACAATCGGTGAATCTTTCATTTTTACGCCTGTATACCCGTAATCTTCCGTCAGCATGACTAACTGTGAACCGAGATTCATCGGTGAACAAAACTCGGTTCCTGTCAGCCCTTCTCCAGTTCAGATGACGTCGCGCCCATAACAGTCTGGCAGCACGGTGACGTTGGGTCATTATCTGACCAGTGTACGGGCGGCGTGCCCGGATTGGTTGGGCGTTACGACGTAACCGGTTGCGAATGGTCTGCCCTGAGACACCGTATCGCCTAGCAGTGACTGTGGCTGCCAATCGACGTTGACGTAAGTGCGTAACGTAATGTAACGATCGGCTCTAGCCGTCGTTACACGAGGCCTACCAGATCGCTGCCGGTCGTGAACAGCCCCAGTCTGTGCTGGTACCGGCTGCAAGACGATCAATCGTCTTCCGACAGCAATCAAACCGAGGCGCGACCGCCCTGGCGGCCATCCCACCCGCAAGCATCCCAATTGCCTGATTTCGCTCGTTTTCGGAAAGCCGTGACATATCGAAAACAGTGAAAAATAAAAAAGATTTTTGAATTTTCCGAATAGCCCCTATCGCATGAATGTTACAACATGAACTGAATCACCTTATCGATGACAAGTATAGCGTGCACGTGCAAAAAAGTGGAAATCAACGTTCCGGTCACTGGCCGCTATGTAAACCGTGTGTATCGGCTAAACTCTACACGATCGTATTCTGAACATCGCCACGGTTTAAATACATGTACTTTGAACATGTGGTACATACATAGACAGAGCTACACCGGCTATAAAACAGGGACGTTTCTAGTTTTGTTGAGTATACTATAATATCGTATGTACAAACTTATTTACATCATATACTACTCTAGTTCATATGTCATAAACACACAATTAGTCACCTCCTGTTCTGCTCTATGATAATTCATAGAAATTACACATTTTACGCCAACTGCCAACACATTTTTGCATATCATTCTCTATCACACAGACCTCGGCAATGACATAGCTGAGTACAAGATAGATTTGCATTTATGCACTTACACCGTCCCATACAAGCAGCCCTGCAGCTGCATTTGACCAGCTCAGAACAAGATTTGGAAGCCTCTGGCAATTTACTCCAAACTGGCTTCCACACTCCATCATACATGGCCCATCCCCAGTCAAAAGGGTCGGGAAGTTTGGGATCAGAGAGCAAAGCCTGCCCCCATACATGCCCTGCTTGATAAGCAGCTATTTTAATGTGTTGGTCCAGGGCAGATCTGGTTGGAGGGATGTTGAAAATTTGCCTATTTCCATGCGCAATTAATTGCTTCCTGGCAAGATTGACCGTTTCGCATGACAATGTTCTACTGTAGAGTAGCACAACAAACCTCTCAAGCAAATCAATGACATCATCAGAGACGGATTCCGGAGCACTGGCTACATATTTGAACAAGGGTAGAAGATGGGGCTGTGACATCCATACTGTAAATGCGGTCTTCTTACCCACACCATAAAAGGCAGAGACTGTATCGCACCCGGACACCGCATGCAGGAACAAAAGACCCCAAGATGCATCAGGACCAAGCCGCGTTGCAATGGAATGTGCTGGAATATACCAGAAAGATTTTTAATGTCCGAATGCCACCCACAATTTACAACGAGGAACAACGCTAACAGCAGCAACAGCCAGAGCTTCAACATCGGTGTCGGTTGCTTGTATCATTACATCCGTGAATCCGTGTCTAAATGCATCGCTTGCATGCAATATCATGCGAGAGTCGGCCTCTTCATGCGAAAATGGCTTGGAGCCCTGAGTAGTCAACATTTTCAACAGATGAGTTCGAAAGAATACCGTCGCGAAAAGTTGTAAGCATTTGTTTTCAGGGGGAAATTTGCACATGTTCTATTGCCAAAGCCAAGAACTCGAACAATGCCGTTTTGTTCCCATCGACGCGAAGAAACGTTTTCCAGTTTGTAGGAAGATTGGTGGTTCTAGTTACTTCTCAACAGGTCCTCCCGTACCACGGCATTGTCTTGTGAAGGCTTCAGACTATCAGGGCGATATACATCCCAAACAACATCCAGACGATCGACCGATTCCAGCTTTTTAAGCAGAAATGGCAAAAACAACTTACCTGCATAGTGTTCAAAGGTTTTGAGATTCTTGTCAGTTTTCTTTGGATCAATAGATTGCACTATGGCGGCTCCGTCTAATATCTTCAAGGTCACATTTGGCTGATCAACTGGCTCTTCATTTGTTTGCTCTAGATATTTCAACAGTTCTGATTTGTTGCAAGCTCTCATCACGTTGTTTTCAGATAATGACGGTGGCCAAGCATGATTCTCGTGTTCAAAAAATCCATCTAAATCTCCATCACGATTTTGACACGAGATGTACAGTCTTGAGAACAATTGTATGTCACTTTTCATAGAGTTTATCTTGCTACTCTTCCCTGACGACTTCCTTAGGTCAGAACTGAACAAAGGACAATTGTTCTTGGCGATTGGATCATTGATTGGTCTAGAATTACCACGAATACGTTCATCTACTAGTGTTTCATATTGTGATTGTCCAATGCGCTCAATAGCTTCTATTGACGAAACGACATCTTTCGACATAATAATCTTCGTATCCAAAGACAGTAGGTCGGAAGAGCACTCTGAAAATGGGTAACCCAGTTCGTCGATGACATCTACAAACTGGCCCACCTGTGAATGAAATCTTTTTTGCGTGCCGTCGTTTTCTTCATGGTGTTTACTGTGCGATTTGTCAGTATCAGAATCCGCCTCCTTGATAATTCGTATTACTTCCGGGGCGGAAACCATCCATCTCCGAAGAGTATCTGGATTTTCTGTGATGCCCACAAATCCGCCGTCCCCCTTGATGACTGCGTTCTGTTGTTCGTGCACCTGGTCGTGTGCCATTGCTGAAAATCTATTATGTGTCTTATGCGTAACAAAATGACCACGAACAAACTCTCCAAACACATCAGGACATGTTTCCTGTAGACAGAGTAGATCATATGTGTGGACAGAAAGCCAACGTGCATAATGAATATGATTTAGACCAAAGAACCAGGGAACAATGTGGACAAGGCACTCAACATACATACCGAAGTTGGCTTCCCGTTGTGACTTCAGAAACTGGAGCAACAAAGATTCTAACATCAGAGTCTTGTGCCAGTAGAAGAACTGTGGATGGAGGTTGGCATTGTCCATGGAATTACACCAGTCATCGAACGTGAGCAAATGCACATCTCCAGTGCAGCTCTCTGTGTATTCAGTGTATGACCTCTTCATTATTATGAACAGTACTGCAGCCATGACTTGATGAGCCCACTGGCATCTTGAAGTGTGTGCGCCTTTCTGATGAAATACCAAGATGTGTTCCTGGTGGTGTGACACCAGCAGTTGTTAAAGCTGATAACCAACCACTCTTTTCCAACCATTCACCAATAACCTTTAGAAAAGCCATTTCAATGTGCAAGCCTCCCATCATAACACAATACTTGTTATCTCCATAGACATCCGGCCATGACCATTGAATCCGTTTTGCTATAGCGTACAAGGGCTGATCCACAGTGAGGTCTGGTGTTTGTGATGGATGCTTATACTGTGTTGCTTGTTTGATAATGTTCATGCCATGCTTGACCATTGCTGCAGAGCGTACATTTTCACGAAACAGTGGTAACACAGAAGTGATAGCTGGTGTAATGGTTTCTGTAACTCGTTGGCCCGCAAAATATGCTGACCACGATACCTGTTGGTTAGGCTCGAGCAGCTCAGTGTCACATAATGTGGATACATGATTCAGCCACTCGGTTTGTGATGTATCTGACTCCACAACCAAAAATAGTTGAAGCGGAAATTCGGCACCAGTATGTTTCTTTTGCATTACGTAGCCGGATAATGTTAGAATTAATATTCTAATTTATTCAGATACTATATAAGGCCTATTAGTTTTCTCCACATGTGTAATTCACATCGTTACCTTAAGGGGCCTCACATTGTATGTATGGCAAAATTTAAAATATAGAAAATGTGATGAACATTACATAAACATTATCAATTTATCACTTCTGAAATATTGTAAATGTACACATGAAGTCTTATTTTACAATTTTCTAAATTCGTCTCCTCCTTTTGGGGCCTCGTTTTTTGGCATGTTATATGCGAGATAGAGAGTGCCTCCTTTTAGCTCACCTGAGCAAAGCTCATGTGAGCTATTGTTATGGCAAAGTGTCCGTCGTCCGTCGTCCGTCGTCCGACGTCCGTCGTCCGTCCGTCCGTGAACATTTTCAATCATCTTCTTCTCCCGAACTGCTGAGCCGATATTGGTCAAACTTCACAGGGATGATATATGGGTGATGCCATTTCAGATTTGTTAAAATGGAGGTCATCGACAATCCAAGATGGCCGCCATGGAAAAGTAGGTCAAATTCTTAAAAAATCTTCTTCTCACGAACCGCCAGGCCGATTTCGACGATACTTGGTATGAATGATCGATAGTTAGCGCTGTTTCAGATTTGTTCATATGGTGGCCCGTGGGTCAAAAATGGGAGTCGCCCGAGGGGTCAAATAGGGGTCAAATTTTATTTTTAATCGAATATAGTCATGTAATATATCAAATCGAAGGTATCGACGAGACAATCACTCTGGAACATTTTTGTCTAAATCATATGATTACGTCATCCAAGATGGCCACCGATAGTTCAAATGGTCATTTCTTTTACTAAAAGATTTCAAACGTCTTCTTCTTGTAAACTGCTTGGCCGATATTGGCCAAAACTTAACTGTAATGGTCTGTGGTTGAAGCCTGTACATTTTTGTTAAAATGGAGGTCATCACCAAATCCAAGATGGCCGCCGTTGAGAAGTAGGTCAAAATTCTTAAAAAATCTTCTTCTCACGAACCGCCATGGCCGATTTTCGACGATACCGGGGGTATGAAGATGATCGATAGTTAGCGCTGTTTCAGATTTGTTTATTATGGTGGCCCCTGGGTCAAAAATGGGCATGGCCCGAGGGGTCAACTAGGGGTCAAATTATATTTTTGCCCGAATATGGTCATATAATATATCAAATTGAATGTATCGACTAGTTGATCACTCTGGACCATTTTTTGTCTAAATCAGATGATTTTGTCATCAAAGATGGCCACCGAAAGGTAAAAAAGTTGTTCTTTTACTAAAGATTTCAAACGTATTCTTCTTGTGAACTGCTTGGCCGATATTGGCAAAACTTAACTGTAATGGTCTGTGGGTGAAGCCTGTCCATTTTTGTTAAAATGGAGGTCATCACCAAATCCAAGATGTCCGACGTTGAAAAGTAGGTCAAATTGTCAAAAAATCTTCTTCTCACAAACCTCCAGGCCGATTTCGACGAAACTTGGTGTGAATGATTGATAGTTAACGCTGTTTCAGATTTGTTCATATGGTGGCCCCTGGGTCAAAAATGGGCGTGGCCCGAGCGGTCAACTAGGGGTCAAATTATATTTTTGCCCGAATATGGTTATATAATATATCAAATCGAAGGTATCGACTAGTCTATCACTCTGGAGCATTTTTTTGTCTAAATCAGATGATTTTGTCATCCAAGATGGCCACCGAAAGGTAAAAAAGTTGTTCTTTTACTAAAGATTTCAAACGTATTCTTCTTGTGAACTGCTTGGCCGATATTGGCCAAACGTAACTGTAATGGTCTGTGGGTGAAGCCTGTCCATTTTTGTTAAAATGGAGGTCATCACCAAATCCAAGATGTCCGCCGTTGAAAAGTAGGTCAAATTGTCAAAAAATCTTCTCACAAACCGCCAGGCCGATTTCGACGAAACTTTGTATGAATGATGGATAGTTAACGCTGATTCAGATTTGTTCATATGGTGGCCTCTGGGTCAAAGATGGTCATGGCCCGAGGGGTCAAATAGGGGTCAAAATTTATTTTTGACCGAATATGGTCATTTTATATATCAAATCGAAGGTATAGCAGTAAATCACATGCACATTCGCAATATATGTTGGATCAGAAGGTACCAACAAATTCTGTGGAACATTTGAAGTTGTAAGTGAAGAGTCTTTGTGAAATCAAGATGACCACTATGGAGGCTTTTAGGTGAGCGATACAGGCCCATTTGGGCCTCTTGTTTTTGGATTAAGCATACATCAAAATGGTTCTACGCAATGAGTGGATATCACAAAACTCACTTATCGTTTCATTTCATGCGTTATCTTGTTAACTTAAACAACTTTTGTTTTTAGCTCACCTGAGCAAAGCTCATGTGAGCTATTGTTATGGCAAAGTGTCCGTCGTCCGTCGTCCGTCGTCCGTCCGTCCGTGAACATTTTCAATCATCTTCTTCTCCCGAACTGCTGAGCCGATATTGGTTAAACTTCACAGGGATGATATATGGGTGATGCCATTTCAGATTTGTTAAAATGGAGGTCATCGACAATCCAAGATGGCCGCCATGGAAAAGTAGGTCAAATTCTTAAAAAATCTTCTTCTCATGAACCGCCAGGCCGATTTCGACAATACTTGGTATGAATGATCGATAGTTAGCGCTGTTTCAGATTTGTCAAATAGGGGTCGAATTTTATTTTTAACCGAATATAGTCATGTAATATATCAAATCGAATTTATTGACGAGACAATCACTCTGGAACATTGTTTGTCTAAATCATATGATTACATCATCCAAGATGGCCACCGATAGTTCAAATGGTCATTCTTTTACTAAAGATTTCAAACGTCTTTTTCTTGTAAACTGCTTGGCCGATATTGGCCAAACTTAACTGTAATGGTCTGTGGTTGAAGCCTGTTCATTTTTGTTAAAATGGAGGTCATCACCAAATCCAAGATGGCCGCCGTTGAGAAGTAGGTCAAATTCTTAAAAAATCTTCTTCTCACGAACTGCCAGGCCAATTTCGACGATACTGGGTATGAATGATCGATAGTTAGCGCTGTTTCAGATTTGTTCACATGGTGGCCCGTGGGTCAAAAATGGGCGTCGCCCGAGGGGTCAAATAGGGGTCGAATTTTATTTTTAACCGAATATAGTCATGTAATATATCAAATCGAAGGTATTGACGAGACAATCACTCTGGAACATTTTTTTGTCTAAATCATATGATACATCATGCCATTCCATAGTTCAAATGGTCATTCTTTTACTAAAGATTTCAAACGTCTTTTTCTTGTAAACTGCTTGGCCGATATTGGCCAAACTTAACTGTAATGGTCTGTGGTTGAAGCCTGTTCATTTTTGTTAAAATGGAGGTCATCACCAAATGCAAGATGGCCGCCGTTGAGAAGTAGGTCAAATTTTCAAAAAATCTTCTTCTCACAAACCTCCAGGCCGATATCGACGAAACTTGGTAAGAATGATTGATAGTTACCGCTGTTTCAGACACCATTTGTAGCACATGTCATGTAAGCAAATGTCTACCCTAATAAAGGTATAGCAGTAAATCACATGCACATTCACAATATATGTTTCATCAGAAGGTACCAACAAATTCTGTGGATTGTAAGTGAAAAGTCTTTGTGAAATCAAGATGACCACTTTGGAGGCTTTTAGGTGAGCGATACAGGCCCATTTGGGCCTCTTGTTAAAAAATAGTAATATTTTGGTAATTAAACCCCTCTTTTTTTAGCAAACCATTGAAAATAATATTAAATATGCACTGAGCAAACAAACTGTACATGAATCGTACTAGAATCACATGTTTTTATTATATTATATAACACATTACCTGGTAATGTGATTTTTTCAATAAAAAAACTAGGGCCCCTCTTGGGGCCTCATTTTCAGCATGTTCTAGGCAAAATCGAGACTGTCTCCCTTTTTTTTTGGATTCAGAATACTTCAAAATGGTTGTATGCAAAGTTTCTTGCTTTCATCACGAAAACGCACATTTCCCCCCTTTTCATGCCTTTAAATTATAGACTATAACTGGTAAAATGTTTATAGAGACTTGAAACTTGGTATGTAGCTTCCTTATAATAGATGCACAACTTTTTATGCCACCGGGTTTCGAAGAAACGGGTGGCATATAGTGTTTGGACTGTCCGTCCGTCCGTCCACGTCCGTCCGTCCGTCCGTCCGTCACACTTTTCGGTTAATCACTTTGTCACAGTTTCTCAAATATGCTGCAGGTGGCATCCGCGTTCGACAGACGCATTTCTTGTTTTTCTTTTTTTTGACCCCTAGTCATGTATGATCTCCTTCTTTTACTTTTGTAAAAATGTTAAACCTTACACACAGTTAATTGTTGTCTCCACCACCGAATGGTGAGGGAGTGGCATATAATGTTACCAGTGTCCGTACGTTGTCCCGTCCGTCCCGCTCAGGTATATTTATTATAATTGTTGTCGATCCCGCTTGCGGAAAGTGAGACATAGTGATCACAATGAAGTCCGGCTGTCCGTGTGCGTGCATGTGTCCGTCCTTCCGTCAAAAATCTGTGCTAAAGTTTTTAAATACCCTATATCTCTGCAGTCATAAGTCACATTGACATGAAACTTCATATGAGTATTAGTCATCATCCATATAATTATGCTGTATCCCACTCATGCAGCCCCTGTGCCCAAGGTCAAGGTCAAATGACTTCTAAGTTTGCGTTAAATTTTTGTCCAAATTTGCGGTTAAACTTTCCTAGGAAAATCTCCCCCCCCTCCCTCAATACATGCCAAATGCTATCTGCTCTACACCAACACTGTTCTACACCAACATACATTATTTCATCAGAAATACTCCCCCAATAGTGGGTTATTCTTGTCTACAAACAGACATCCACGTCCGCTATGCATATGGTAGTTGGTTGGGGGGGATATTTCCTAGGAAAATCCCCCCCTCCCTCAATACATGCCAAATGCTATCTGTTCTACACCAACATACATTATTTCATCAGAAAAACTCCCCCAATCGTGGGTTATTCTTGTCTACAAAGAGACATTCACATCCACTATGCATATGGTAGATGGTTGGGGGGGATATTTCCTAGGAAAATCTCCCCCCCCCCCCACCCATACATGCCACATGCTATCTATTCTACACCAACATACTTTTTTCATCAGAAAATCTCCCGCAATCGTGGGTTATTCTTGTCTACAAAGAGACATTCACATCTGCTATGCATATGGTAGATGGTTGGGGGGATATTTCCTAGGAAAATCTCTCCCCCCCTCCCTCAATACTAGCCAAATGCTATCTGCTCTACACCAACATACATTATTTCATCATAAGGGAGGGGGGGTTATTCTTGTCTACAAAGAGACATTCACATCCGCTATGCATATGGTAGATGGTTGTGGGGGTGAATTTCCTAGGAAAATCCCCCCCACCAATATGCGTCACTATGCTAACTGTTCTACACAAACATTTTCACTTGATCAGAAAATCTTTCAATCAATCTTTGTGGTATTCTTGTCTATCAAGGGACTTACACTATGCATATGGTAGATTGTGGGTGTGAGGGAGGTGATTTTTTATGTTCCCCTTTCTTTACTACATAAATGACATACATTGTGCCTATGTCACATGTTTGGTGGGAAATAATTCTGCTTTGGAGCATTCAAAACACAAACTTTTGGTGTGGGGGGGGGGGGGGGGGGGAGAATTTCCAGAGAGAATTTCCTAGGAAATTCTTCCCCAGGGGGAATAATTTCCAGGCTCGACCCTGGAAATCTTCCCCCCCGTGGGGGAAGATTTCCAGGGGGAGAATTTCCTGTGACACCGGTACCTAATATCTCTGTAATTTTAAGTCAGATTTGCTTGAAGCTTCGTATGCTTATTGGTCATCATCCATATATTCATGCAGCCTCTGTGCCCGAAGGTCAAGGTCAAATGACTTTTTTGCGTTAAAGTATTTGTCAAAATTTGCGTTAAGCTTTTCACATACCTACTGTCTCTGTAACCGTAAGTCAGATTTGCTTGAACCTTCGTATGCTTATTGGTCATCATCCATATATTCATTCTGTATCCGACTCATGTGGCCCCTGTGCCCCAAGGTCAAGGTCAAATGACTTAGAAGTTTGCGTTAAAGTTGTTGTCCAAATTTGCCTTAAACTTTTCACATACTGGTACCTACTACCTCTGTAACCGTAAGTCAGATTTGCTTAAACCTTTGTATGCTCATTAGACATCAACCATATATTCATTTGTGTCCCACTCATGCGGCCCCTGTGGCCAAGGTCAAAGGTAAAGGACTTAGAAGTTTGCATTAAAGTTTTTTTCAAAATTACATTAAAATTTTCAGGTACCTTCTTTCTCTGTAACCATAAGTCGGATTGGTTTGAAACTGTATGTGCTTATCATCATCCATATATTCATTCTCTGTCCCATGCATGCAGCCACTGTGCCTAAGGTCAAGGTCAACTGAGTTAGAAGTTCACCTTGTTTGTAAGGCAAAGATGTTATTTTTTTTTATTTTTTCAAAACCGATTTTGATAATATTTGCCCACAATGTGTGTCTACGTGTGGTGCTTTGTTTTGCATGCGACCCACATCTGACCGCCCAAGGTCAAGGGCACATGCGTTTGTCAGCTAATTATCGCATTTGAATACAGCGTTGTACCAGCGTTCTATTTCGTAAACAGCAAGTTGAGGAAATTCCATGTTAAATTTAACTTGGCCGAATTTCGACATCTACCGGAAAACCCACTATCAGTGACGTAATTCCTTTCATCGATTCATTTTTTGTCGTGCCTGCTTTAGACTTTTGCCGCCGCTTTTTCTGTCGGCGGTGGCGGCGTCTTCGTCCGAAATGTAAAAAAGTTTGTATAAGCTTCATCATCGTGGTATAACTTTAATATTACTGGACGGATTGTTTTACACTTGATACATACACGTATGAGTATTGGGAACACACTCATGCCGCCATTAACATGACCTTGACCTTTTTTTACCTTCATACTTTTGCAAAAACACTTAGCCATTTCTTTTGCGTCAAAAAGTTTGTACAAGCTTCTTCATCATGATATAACATTACATTGACAAATTGCTTCAATATTTGGACACTTGATACATGTGAGCATTTGGAACACACTCATGCCCCCATTAACATGATCTTGACCTCTTGTACCTTCACATTTTTTACACTTAGCCATTGTTTGCGTCAATAAGTTTGTACAAGTTTCTTCATCATCACATAATATTAATATTACTTGATGGATTGCTTCAATATTTGGACACTTGATGATTGTAAGCATTTAGAACACACTCATGCCACCATTAACATGACCTTGACCATTGTTACCTTTACTTGGTTGTGGTTTCTTCAACCTTGACCATTTTTGTATTTTAAACATGCACTTCTCTGACGGTTTTTGTTTACTTTAGCACATGCCTATGATCATGTTACGGTCAAATGCCTCGGCAGGCGCGACACTGCTTCCGTGGTGGAATTCTTGTATAGTCAAGTAGATGGGAGGGTAAATTTTGGTGAACCTTACAGTGTGGTACTACTAACGTTTTATGATTGTTTTGGTAGATTGTGGTGTTAGTAATTCGAAAATGAATGCTGACGGTGTGTCAATCATCATTCAGTTTTCAATTATCGACATCATCAGCTAACAAAATCAATCGAAGAATGTTAGTAGTACCCTACTACAAGGTTCACCCCCAATTCGACTTGACTATTACCACTAACTACTGCTTTGCTGCAGATACGACACAAAGACAAACCTGCGTGAAACACTTCAAATACTTTAATTATGCCCCCGCCACCGAATGGTGATGGGGGGGAGGGCATATAGTGTAACCGGCGTCTCTAGATCGTCTGTCTGTTCCGAAACCTTAAGGTTCGGGTAAATGTCTCATTCTGTTTCCTTGCACTCATCTGCTTGATTTTTCACACACACCTTGATTTAATGGTCCTCTACCGCCCTGTGACAAATCCACGATTGTCCAACCGCCGCTAAGCCCAGTAGGGTATTAGGGTTGAGATCGAAAAAAAACAATGACCAAAATATCATTAGTAATAACATATCAAAACTCCCCGTGAATCCCACTGGAGCTTAAACGACTTCAATATTTCACAACGGAACCTTTTCACACATTAACAAGTTTGCCGGAGTTTCTCATTTCTGTCATAACGTCTATATTCCTTGATGGATTACTTTAATATTTCAGTACATCATACAAATGCCACACATCCACACTGCCCTTAATATGACCTTTTCCTTTTGACCTTCATAAATGTGCTGGTGCATATTTATCACTTTGGTTAATTGACTTTGCCACAGTTTCTCAAATCTGCCACTGGGGGCATTCGTGTGCCGACAGGCCATATTTCTTGTTGATAATAAAATATTTTTTTTCATATTTTGTTTATTTTCTCAAATCACTCACATGGACAAATATATTCAGGAAACCAATACAAATATTCAGTTAAATGCTTTTTTCTTAACTCAATTCCCCACTTTCCAACCTCATCTGAGACACAGTACCTTTAATACATCTTATCATTATTTCACCCTCACCAGCCCTCTTTAAGTACCTGTTACCAATATCATGTAACCGCAATCCTGGTTTACCGCCTTGTACCATGTTTATAATCACCCTTTTTCAGACCAGCCGGTCATTATCTGGACAGCCCAGCCGGTACGACCAGTGGCCATCCAGCTTGGCGTGCCATCCAGCTTCAGTGTGACCTATTACTCCAATGTTGCCAACAGCACCGTGACCTGTCACCGGGTTGTCAACAACGTCACACAGACAGCGTTAGTCGGAGAGGTGACGAATGAGACATCAGAGATACAACTGCCGGTATATGGCAGCATGGTGACAACACAGGGGACCACGGCTACAGTTACACTGACACTGAACAGTCAATCTGAACTCGGCGACTATCACGTGAAGATCACCAATACCGTGGGGACGACAGTCGTATATCGGCGGACAGTGCCTGAAGGTATACTTTGTAGTGGGTAGTGTGCGTGTAGTTTTCTACTATCTGAATATGTATTGTTTCATTCAGACCCAGGGCTCTCACATTCACTGGTAATAATATCGAAGTAGCATGCGCCAAAATAAGCCTTTATGTTGGAAACTGTCAAACCCGTATTCCGATATATTGCGATACAACAAACCCATATTGCAATACGTATTGCGATATTATACCATGTATGAACAAATAATAATAAAAACAAACAGGAGATAAATAACAGTATTTATTGTTTATTATTGTCATTAGAACACATCAAAACACTGTGTGGGTCAGGACTTTGCCCAGAAACGGTTGACATTAATGATTATTTCTGGACGAGAGGAAATTAGGGAGAAGTGATCAAAATCATATTTTCCCTGATTTTTGTCGCGCCCGCTTGCGGAAAGCGCGATATAGTCGGCCGTTTGGCGTACGTACATACGTACGTACGTACGTGTGTCCGGTTAAAGTTTTTGGTTAAGTTGTTTGGTTAAGTTTTTTGGTTAAAGTTTTTGGTTAAGTTCTTTGGTTAAGTTTTTGTTAAGTTGTTTGGTTAATTTTTTGTTGTTTAAGGAAATTGTTAAAGTTTTTGGTTAAGTTTTTTCTTTGTTATGTGTTTAAGTTGGTTAGTGTAAGTCTGTTTTTCAAGTTTTTTGTTAGTATAGTATCCTTTGCTTATACTATATCTCTGCAACTGCTTTGCCCATTACCTTGAAACTTCACATGGGTGTTTATCATCATCTATATTTTCATTCTACCCCCCTCGTGCGCCCCTGTGCCCAATGTCAAGGTCAAATTACTTTGAAGTTTTTGGTTAAGTTTTTTGGTTAAATTTTTTGCTTAAGTTTTTTGGTTAAGTTTTTTGGTTAAAGTTTTTCGTTATACTACATCTTTGCAACTGCTTTGCCCATTACCTTGAAACTTCATATGTATCATATCTATATTTTTCATTCTACCCCCTCCTGTGCGGCCCTTGTGCCCAATGTCAAATTACTTTGAAGGTTTTAGTTAAGTTCTTTGGTTAAAGTTTTTGGTTATGTTTTTTGGTTAAGTTTTTTGGTTAAAGTTTTTGGTTAAGGTTTTTCGTTAAGTTTTTTGGTTAAAGTTTTTCGTTATACTATATCTCTGCAACTGCTTTGCCCATTACCTTGAAACTTCACATGGGTGTTTATCATCATCTATATTTTCATTCTACCCCGCTTCCGTGCGGCCCCTAGTGCCCAATGTCAAGGTCAAATACTTTGAAGTTTTGGTTAAGTTTTTTGGTTAAAGTTTTTGGTTAAAGTTTTTGGTTAAGTTTTTTGGTTAATTTTTTGGTTAAAGTTTTTGCATATACTATATCTGCAACTGCTTTGCCCATTACCTTGAAACTTCATAATGGGTGTTTATATCATCTATATTTTCATTCTACTCCGTGCTGTGCCCAATGTCAATGTCAAATTACTTTGAAGTTTTTGGTTAAGTTTTTTGGTTAAGTTTTTTGGTTAAAGTTTTTTGTTATACTATATCTCTGCAACTACTTTGCCCATTACCTTGAAATTTCACATGGGTGTTTATCATCATCTATGTTTTCATTCTACCCCCCTCCCGTGCGGCCCCTGTGCCCAATGTCAAGGTCAAATTACTTTGAAGTTTTTGGTTAAGTTTTTTGGTTAGAGTTTTTGGTTAAGTTTTTGTCGCGCCCGCTTGCGGAAAGCGCGATATAGTCGGCACTTTGGCGTGTGTCCGGTTAAAGTTTTTGGTTAAGTTGTTTGGTTAAGTTTTTTGGTTAAAGTTTTTGGTTGAGTTCTTTGGTTAAAGTTTTTGGTTAAGTTTTTTGGTTAAGTTTTTTGGTTAAAGTTTTTCGTTATATTATATCTCTGCAACTGCTTTGCCCATTACCTTGAAACTTCACATGGGTTTTTATCATCATCTATATTTTCATTCTACCCCCCTCCCGTGTGGCCCCTGTGCCCAATGTCAAGGTCAAATTACTTTGAAGTTTTTGGTTAAGTTTTTTGGTTAAAGTTTTTGGTTTAAGTTTTTTGGTTAAGTTTTTTGGTTAAAGTTTTTTGTTATACTATATCTCTGCAACTACTTTGCCCATTACCTTGAAACTTCACATGGGTGTTTATCATCATCTACAGTGCAGTCTCCGTTTTTGTTCCACCGTAGACAACACTTCCAAACTCAACGCGAACGCAACGCGAACGCAACGGTTTGCTGTAGCGTTGTATACGTTGTTTAAACGTATAATACGGTTCGTACACGTGTAATACACATTGTCAAACCGTTTAGTTTAAAAGCGTTGTATACGTTGTTTAAACGTATAATACGGTTCGTACACGTGTAATACACATTGTCAAACCGTTTAGTTTTAAATTTGCGTGTAATACGTTTAGCTTCAAGGCGATAACACCCTTTGGCGTATACATATGTAGCGAGGTGAAAGAGTTGAAACGTGTACAACGCTTTACCTGGAAGCGTGTAGCTATATGAAAGCGTTGAAACGTGTACAACGGCTACACGTTTTAACACAAATACCTGTTCGGCCCCGATCTCTTCGAGGCGTCCTTGTTTCGTCCCTTTTAAAATATCGCGAATACATACCCTCAGATCGAGTTCAAAGTACATCGGCGGTGTGATTTAGCACTTCAATTGATCCCTAATCCCTGATGACTAATGAGTCACGCTTTTAACACGACGATGTACCTTGTCGTTTATCAAAATGTTTGAGAATTGTAGATCACGTGAGCCGGCTCATCAGGATCTGCGGCATTCCTATGTACATTTTATATACACAAAAATGACGCCTAATACAGCGTAATGTAACAGTTCCTAACTTAATATGGAATAGCCCGGGCCGATAGTCCGTGTCAGTTAATTGGGGTGAAATATTACGAACACAGATAAAGAAAGTGCATGGTTTCTTTATTTTATTTTAACATCATCAGAAATGGCGAGTCTAGGAACTCTCGTATTCTCTTTACGCCGAAGCCTGTCTATTTCAATCACTAATCCGCTATACACCTGTCCCACGCGTGTGTTAAGATTAATCGATATTTGGATAAACTGAATACACAGCGAGCTGACACTGGTTTAAACACGGATATGGCCCGCGGATATGTGTCATAAATTACTTGGTGGTCAAAACCGTAAATTTACAAGGTTTATAGCGAAATAGCAGCCGACTGGCAATTTTTCTCGGACGAGTTTATTTTTAAGACTAGTTTTCAAATCTCAATCGGTCTGAGAGTTCAAAAATCGGTCCAGAACCGGAAAACTGAAAATGTTAGAAGCCCTGCAGTGAGTCTAGAAGTATATATACACACACGAAGAACGATCAGAGCATGCGCATTCTACGCGATACAAGGTTGGCATACCAAAACGTGTAATGCGTTAAAACCCGTGGAAACGTGTTATACGTATAACACGGTTTAATCTGTACGGTGCTGTGTACATGTAGATGCGTGTAACCGTTCGTCAACGAAAGCGTTAAATCGTTTAAAGGGTTTACCTTAGCGTTGTATACGCTTACAACCGTTGTAGACGTTTACAACCGTTTGTACACGGATTACACGCTTTTGAAACTCAATACGTTGTTTACAACCGTTGTATACGTTTACAACCGTTGTACACGGATTACACGCTTTTGAAACTCAATGCATTGAACACGGTTTGTTCGACTTTCGCGCATGCGCAAGAGTGGGGAAACGCAACGCATGGCCGAAAACGTATTACACGTAGACGACACACGGTTTGAAACGCAACTAACGGAAACTCCACGGATACGCAACGCACAACACTTTGTACACGTATAAACCCGGAACATTTTGACAGAAACAACTGTATGTTTTCATTCTACCCCCCTCCCGTGTGGCCCCTGTGCCCAATGTCAAGGTCAAATTACTTTGAAGTTTTTGGTTAAGTTTCTTGGTTAAAGTTTTTGGTTAAGTTTTTTGGTTAAGTTTTTTGGTTCAAGTTTTTCGTTATACTATATCTTTTTTTTTAGTGTCCATGCCTCGCCACAAGGCGCGACATGCTGGCCTCGGCCATCTAGTTTCTCTTACTTATAGTTATCGCGTATCTGTATACCGTATATTGCTAGTCATAGGTCTACCCGCCCCATAAGTCGAGGTACGAAAATGAGCCCAAAAGTCGACTACTGAAAATTTGTCGGCTAATGGGTGCAGGCGAAATTAGGTCATGAATCGCCTGTATTGCTTGGCTAAGTTTTGTGCTTTCTGTAGTTTGTTTGAAGCAAATATGCATCGCATAAACTTAGGAAATATATAATTTATGCTTACTGTACTATATTTATCGACTGTCACCCCCAGTGAAATGTAAAGGTCATGTTTGAAACATTTTAATACACACATGTTCAATCGATGTGTTGTAAAAATGGGCTGTTACGTGAATTGGATAAACTTTATAATAAACTAGTTAATCAGTTGCAATACTGTTGTTTTTTTTATTGCAATAATACTGGTGTACAAGCATAAACAGTGGGTGGAAGGTGGGTGCAAGCGATGGGTAATTTAACGATCGGGGTTCATCCTTACCGGAATTCTGACTGGAGACCTGGTTTGGCCCTCACATACGTCTTTGGCATTTTGTATGTGACAGTTGAATCTGGTTATACCCCTTATGTGAGTATTACGATTATTCGTAATCCTATTTTAGGGGAAGGGGCCAAGTGACTTTGGTGTGGTATGGACCTGCCACCAGGTCGGGTTATTCTAATTTCAGGGCTGAATATATTGTTTCTCGATGTAAATATTCAGTTCTGATTTTGGAATTTTCCCCCCAATGCAGCAGGTTAAAATGGGATCGAACCCGTTTGCCCGGCCTTACATGACCTTAGCTGTTGATAGGCCGTTAAACACCAATAAACAAACAAACAAACAAGCATAAACATCATTAACTGCTAGAGAGACAAACCAATTGTATTTCTATCAAGTAAATAATGATAATAACAACTGGTCACAAATATTAGGAGGAAATGGAACAGCCGTTACCTGGCAATTTCACAGCTGATCGGGTTAATGACCGGATACAGTGGCTTGTTTGATTTCAAGTCTGAATTGATTGGTGATGTGTGCAGTGCTTTTCTGTCATTGTTTGGCTGTGACGGGAGAAATGGGGCTTATGGTAGTTGCGGCCAGTGTAGCTGCTGATCAAATTGCACATCCATTTAGCATGAGAACATTCTATTTTACTTGTTATTATCATGCTGGGTGCTTCATTGATGGAATGGTGAGCTGTAAATATCCGAATTGTCGTGATCGCTATGCCATATACTGGTCGAAAATGTACTACACACGGTAACATACATTTTGCCAGCCGACAGTCCATACCGGTCAGTATTAGCCTCTCCTGTAGGATATTGTCCACGGGGCGCACACATCAGTGAATGCCTTTACATAACACTGTATCTGTTTCCAGTATCACGCAACGGGAGACAAAATTATGCAGTCACAATTAGTAACTGGTTTTTAGTCATTTATGCTTCTCGCAAATTTATTGTGTTAATCGAGCAGACCTTCATTTCGCGGATGTCGCGAAACCACTTGCACAATTTCTGTGCAGGAAGTAATGATTGTTCATTCTGCCTGCAACTCATGGTATGATTTAAAGGTACATTATTATCCCACGCAGCAGGTTACACTGTACTACTACTTTTCATTTTCTGTCATGCCTTATATGAGCCATTTGTCTACCCACTAACGAGTTATTTTTAATTACGGCGCGTGTTAATTGGTGTTAAATCGCATTTTATATGCCGCGACCAGAAAGGGTATTTTACGACCTCGTGGTATTTTTACCAACACGCGTCACGTGACACAGTCAATCATATCACATCTTTGACATGCGCAGTGAAGTATCGGAAGTTGAGAAGAAAAATCTCTGTTTGAGTCCAAATCTAAATCTCCACGTAACTCTTTCCATTTGGTGATCTGGTCGCCAATATTAACCACTCTCTCTCTCTGTACTGCCTGTCCCTCAGACATTTCGCCTTTTTTTTGGCCGACGCCGTTTCATACAATTTCCGTCCTGGACGTTTCGACATGTTGATATTCTTGTTTACATATTGGGAAGCCTACTGGCGCGCGTAGTATACTGCGCATGCGCACCGCAAGCCGTGATGTGAAAGTCGTCGTCCCGCACATTATCAAAATAGACTGTTACCGCCGCGCGTCGCTAACAGTAAATTGATAATTAATAAATGATTATATTTGTATAGCGGGCACTCGTAATTTTTAGAACTGGTGGAATAGTGACATAATTATACACTTATTTAATTCCTATAAAGAACATTTTGTGCCTACTGCGTGGGCATGTACCTTTAACATAATTTATTTTAGAAACATAAAAGAAAAATACCGCCTCTGCAGTACTCGCCAGTAGAACGTACCTATCTGGCAATAGAAATGGCACCAAGTCGTGATTTTCCCTGACTATTTTGTATCAGACTTTCGGTATATTATTTTTATACCCTAGCCATAAGTCGAGGGCAGATATTATCATTAATTTTGGGACCGAAAAAAGTCGACTTATGGCTAGCAATATACGGTACACTAACTCTATGTTTTCAAAAGCATGCATATCTATTAGAGGGGTAGAGACATCAACATGCTGAGCCACCTTGTCGAGAAGGTTTAAGCGAGCGTTAACAACGTATACTTCATTGAGAAATAAAAAGACACATTGGGGGGGGGGGGGGGGGGGGGGGGGGGGGGGGGGGGTGGGAGGGTGGGAAGCTGGGAAATGCAAATGTAGTAGATTGTAGAATTTGAAAATAGATTGTAGAATTTGAAGAAAAAAAACAATCTTTATTTCATCTGTAAAGTAAATGTTGTTACCACCCATTTGAACCTCTTTAACTGTGTACATAAATATCGTTTATGAACTTGGATGTGCATAAATTTTGTATATTTACTTGATACCAAACTGAATTATCATAAAAATCGGGTTATGTTAACATCGATTGGAAAATGTTGCAAAAGGACGAAACTACAGAGGTACGAAATCGCCGAAATTGTCCGTGATATTTACAGACTTTTTCATGTTTTCTGACAATAGAGTTGGTCATATTTGGTTGAAATAAACAGTTAATAATGTAATAAACAATACTTGTTTTCGGCATAAAAGGATTGCATTAGAATATATCGATTTCGTATTTAATTATTTCACACTTTTCGGCGAAAAAGAAAGTTGCAATCATGGGCGGAAGCATCCGCTGTGTAGGCCACGACTCGGTTCGTCAGGTGGCGCTTTCAGTGGGTATACCCACAATCGTAGCTAACGATTGGATGCTATTTTTATTTCGGAAATGGTATCCCACAAAGCTTCATAAGCTGACAAAAATGTGTGTAGACAACTACGAAATTATTTCGCCCAGCTTATAATTTTTACTAGCTCGACCCAGACCCAGAAACGACTCGCATCCGGCGCCCGTTAAAACGCGTGTTTGCATGTGTTTGTTGTCTGGTTGAGAGTATTCGGAGGGAGTTAACTCTACCTCGTTCATGATCAATCGCTGATAGATCTATTGCCGACGTCTTTCGCAACAGTAACCTGTCAATCATGTCACTAAGGGCTGCCTTTACTTACCAGCGATTGGCTGTACTGTATAAATAACTTCGCCACGAGAATAACACGTGTTTTGAACTGACAATTATAGTAGCCAGAAGCAATGTTTGGCTGGGGGATTATTGAAACTATCGACCCGTGACTTTTATTGTCACAGCGGGTAGGCATGATTTTAATGATTCGCATAATGATGTGATAACAATTTGGTCAAACAATCGGGTGTCGTAAAACAAATGGTATTGTAAACAGTTCGACAGACCTGCAATTAGCGAGATTTAGCACACTGGGTGGGAAATGAACCCAGGTAACAGTACGGTTTACAAACTTTACACACGGAATTTGCTGTAAAACTTCCAGATGTGTTGGACGTCCGAGATTACTCACTACATGTATTAGTCATCTAATTGTGGCGTGTTTATTACAAATATTGACTTCTGTCATATTAAAAAATAAGTTTTTAATGATTTTGAATAATTTTACACAATTATTTTAACACAAGATGGCGACCGAGAATATGGTGTAAATATCGCGATACGCGAAAACCGTACCGCGATACGTATCGTCAGGATGACAGATCGCAATATACCGGTATACCGGTATATCGTTGCACCACTAGAAACTGCACACGTCCACCTGTCCATCTGTCTGTCACGTTTTCCATTTGGCTATAACTTGAACAATTGGCTTGATATTTCATGGGCATATCTGTCATCATCCATACATTCATTTCCCTCCCCATCCATGCTCCCACCATGTCGAAGATCAAAGTCAATGACCCGGTATCATGGGTTATCTTCCCCTTTTGTACTTATAATTTCACTATCATGCCTTGTAACTTGTCAAGGCTGAAGGCTTGATACTTGGTATGTAGCTTCCCTATGGTAAGTAGATGTAGAAACTTTATTTTCATTTAAACCACGTGTCATGGATTATCTCTATCTTTTGGACCTAGAATTCCACAAGTTTGTGTTGTAACTCGTAAAACTAACCGTACTAGCTGGAGGTAATTGGTATGTAGTGTAGTGTATTTATACCCCCCGCAACGAGTTGTGGGGAGTATACTGGAGTCCGTCCGTCTGTCTGTCCGTCACTAAACTTAACATCAGAGAAATATTGTTATAACTTATATTTCCTTCATCTAAAATGCTTCATATTTCACACATGCATTCCTGTAAGGCTCTACTACCATGCTGTGCCAAATCCATGACCGTCCAACCCCCGCTGATCCCAAGGTCAAGGTCAAATACTTGGTCTCTTTAAAAAACTTAACATCAGAGAAATAAGTTATAACTTCTATTTCCTTTATTGAAAATTCTTAATATTTCACACATGCATTCCTCTAAGGTTGTACTATCATGCTGTGACAAATCTACGACCATCCAACCCCCGCTGATCCCAAGGTCAAGGTGACATAGTTAGTCTCTTTACAAAACTTAACATCAGAGAAATATGTTATAACTTCTATTTCTTTCATCGAACATTCTTAATATTCTTAATATTTCATGCATGCATTCCTCTAAGGCTCTACTATCATTCTGTGATAAATCCCCGCTGATCTTGAGGTCAAGGTCACATACTTAGTCTCTACAAAACTTAACAACAGAGAAATCGGTTATAACTTATATTTCCTTGCTCGGATCTGCTTCACATTTCACACATACATTCCCAAACAAAAATCGCAATCTTATTCTGCAAGCTTGCGACTAGCTTGCGGCAAGCTAAGAATGCAAGCTTGCGGTTAGGTTACCGCAAGCTTGCTGCAAGCACGCAGTTGAAACGCGCGGCAAGCTAGTCGCAAGCTTGCCGCAAGCTTGCCGCAAGCTAGTCGCAAGCTTGCCGCAAGCTAGTCGCAAGCTTGCCGCAAGCTAGTCGCAAGCTTGCCGCAAGCTAGTCGCAAGCTTGCCGCAAGCTAGTCGCAAGCTTGCCGCAAGCTAGTTGCAAGCTTGCCGCAAGCTAGTCGCAAGCTTGCCGCAAGCTAGTCGCAAGCTTGCCGCAAGCTTGCCGCAAGCTAGTCGCAAGCTTGCCGCAAGCTAGTCGCAAGCTTGCGGCAAGCTTGCGCAAGCTAGTCGCAAGCTTGCCGCAAGCTAGTCGCAAGCTTGCCGCAAGCTAGTCGCAAGCTTGCCGCAAGCTAGTCGCAAGCTTGCCGCAAGCTAGTCGCAAGCTTGTCGCAAGCTTGTCTGCAAGCTAGTCGCAAGCTTGCCTTATATGGCATGAATCGGGGTTATATGGAATGAATCGGGATTGCTTGATTTTATTGGACGGGTTAGACTATCCCGTATTTAACCTGTTCATAATGAGGGAAATTCCCAAAATCAGAACTGAATATTTACACAAAAATATATATTCAGCCCTGAAATTGGAATATCCTGACCTGGTGCCAGGTCCATTCCACATCAGAGTCATTTAAGAATAGGGGTAGAACATCCATTAGATAATGAGGTAATGTACAAATCTGTTACTGGGAAGATGGAATAATTAATAACTAAAACAATACAATATTGCATATGATGTATTAAAATGTCTTCAGATGTAATATATTTAAGTCATCGGTGATACTTAACAAATGGAGAGCTAGATTGTTGTTTTTCAGAGAAAAACATATGCCCACACAAAACACTGCATGTTATCGGGCCTTGTAAAATTAGAATTTTAAGGCAACAACCGCATATATGTAGCTACATTGTACCTTGTTTTTCTGTGCAAGGTAACAAAATAAACCAGATGGCCGCGGCCCGCATGTCGAGCCCGCCGAGGCATTTGATGGTCTCAGAGTGTATTTATTTGAAGTTTGATGCCCAATAAGCATACAAAGTTTCAAGCAAATCTGACTTACGGTTACAGAGATAGTAGGTATGTGAAAACTTTAACGCAAATTTTGACAGAAACTTTAATGCAAACTTCAAGTCATTTGACCTTGACATAGGGTCCGCATGAGTGGGATACAGCATGAATATATGGATCATGACTAATAAGCATATGAAGTTTCAAGTCAATGTGACTTAGGACTGCAGAGATATACGGTATTTAAAAACTTTAACACAGATTTCGGACGGACGCCCGGACACCCGGACGTCATTGTGATCACTATGTCTCACTTTCCGCAAGCGGGCTTGACACAGTGACCAATGGCAATAACTCGGCCAATACTACACGAATCCGCATAAAAAAAAACCCAGGTGCACAACTGCACATAGTGACAAACATTCCTGTAAAATTTCGCAACTCTTAACTAACATGCGCGACACAAATTTGTGGTGGACAAAATAGCCAATTTTCTCTAAGTCAAGGGTCATAACTCCATCCTTACTGGATGATTCCGCAAACAAAATCACACGTGCACAACTATACATGCTGATTAACATTCCTATATAGTTTCATGCTTCAGTTACCGGCAACACAAGTTAAAAAAAATCAGCAATTTTCACTAAGTCAAGGGCCATAACTCCACCCATACTCTATGAATCCACATCAAACTCGCATGATGCAGAACTCCACATGTTGATAAACATTCCTATGTTTCATGACTGTAGCTCAAATAGTTTTTCAGTTATGTGCGGCACAAGTTGAAAATCGCCACTTTTCACCGAGTCAAGAGCCATAACTCTGAATTCTGGATGAAACCGCAGCTAAAACCCCAGGTGCGCAGCTTGAAATGATAACAAATACATGTATTCCTAAAAGGTTTCATGACTGTAGCTCAAATAGTTTTTTCAGTTATGCGGGACACGAGTTGAAAATCGCCACTTTTCAATAAGTCAAGGACCATAACTCTGCGACACAAGTTGAAAATCGTCACGTTTCTCTAAGTCAAGGACCATAACTCTGCTAATACTGGATTCTTGGATTTCCTCCTGCCTTGTGGTTAGCTACGGACAGTTGCGTTGGTGTCAAGTACACTTGAAATTCTGTCAATAGCTGAAAACTTATTCTTCACTCCACCGCTCTGAAATATTGACATACACATACAGGTCATACAAATATATACAGTCACACCTGTGAACAAGACCAGAGAAAAATCTGGCCTTTGTTCACATGTCGTATTTGTTCGTACATGTAGTTTCATTTAAGTAGTAATTGAATAATTTCGAAAACAAAGCGTGGCTATAACTCGGATTTACTGTGTTGTACATTTGTTTATTAGTTTTCACATCCGTTCAACAGCAAGGTCACATTACGCAGCAGACAATATGATATATTGTATCAGGGATTTTGCAATACATTTTATCTTTAATAGCGGTATTACAATGAAAGTGACGTACCAGCAACAGCTAAGGTCATATAGAAATGGGATCACAGTCCGACATACCAGTGGGATGGAAAAACTATGGAAGTATTTTTTTATGCCCTAGGCTAGGTTTGAACGCACAACCTCCGGATTGGAAGTTAAGGCGTTCTAACCCCTAGGCCACAACCCATCCCTCTGAATGCACCGAATCATTGTGGATTTTGTAATAGAAGTACTCACGGTCTCGCGCTTCTCCCATTCTTGTGACCCACTGGCACTGTCAGCAAAATGTTCACGTTCCTGAAATATATTATAGTACTTAAGTGTTAATGTTTTACCCAAATTTAAGCAAAAGCTAGACATTATGTTTGTAAAGCATGGATATGCCCCCGTGGCATACTGGACTGTAACTGGAGAAACTCTTACAAACTTTTTGACGCAACAAAATGGCCTAATAAATAAAGGATAGTCCACTTGTCTATTTATATATATGATAATGTCATTATTCTGTTTTGACGCTACTTTGTGGAAGACTGTTTTATATAAAATATGCAGCTGTTTCTAGTCAATAATGTACAAAAGGTTCTTTTGACTACAGTATGTCTAGTAATTTTACCCTATTTATATGTAATATTGCAATTCTGGAATGCGTGCAAACATTCTTAAACCTGTAAATAGTTCTAACAGACATACTCCGTTATTATACCATGGGCATAAGTATGTAGTATGTTGAACATGTTGCAGGGTAATGTTTTCCTTTATTTAATTGGTCAGCATACATAAAACTTATATAATGTTGAAACTCACGATCACTGATTCTTCCATCTCATGACTCCAACATTCTTGCGTCTGGCCAGCCGGTACATATTGTGAGGACTCCTGAACATGTTGAAACAAACATATTATAATTTAATTTGGTACAGGTGAGTTATCAAATATTTACAAATGCCAATTAATCAATTTAATAAAAGTTTTTGCATACATTCACCAGTATGCACATATTTCTATCAATTATTAACACTATTAGCTCAATGGTCATTTCAGTGAGATCAAGAAATCATTGAATTTGACAACTATATTTAGCTGCACGTTTTCCGCTTTATTGGCAACAGGTTGCACTATATCACAACACCACATTACACAGTAAAAATGTGCGTAATAGCATTTACAGTTCGCACACTAAAATATAGAAACTAGATGGCAACAGCCAGCATATCACGCCCGCCGAGGTATTTATAGTTTAAACAGTATATACATGTAGTTTATTTCATTTGGATAAACACATGTCATATATACACATAGTATTGGAGGATTGAGGAGAAAACAAATATGCTTGTATAATACCTCTTTTCTAGGTATTTGATGGTCCAGTACATATGAATATGTATCTGGTTAGAGCAATCGGATTGGGGAGATACGCATGTATTGGGTACGCAATTAAAAAGCAGATTTTAACACAAATTTCAGAGTAATTTGACCTTGGGCATGGGGTCTGCATGGGTGGGCTATAGGATGAAAATATGGATGGTGATAAAGAAGTATTGATATTGGGTAGTTAAAAACTTGTATCGAAGTAATTTGACATTGACCTTGGGCATGTTAGTCACATGGCTGGGCTATTGGATGAAAATATGGATGATGACGAGGTATGTGAAGTTTCAAGTCAATCAAGACTTCGGGTTGTGGAGATATTCATTCAGATTTTACACTCATAACGCACATTTCTAACCAATTTGACATTGAACTTGGGCATGGATCTGCATTGGTGGGCTATAGAATTAAAATAAGGATGATGATAATAAGGTATGTGAAGTTTCAAGTTTGTCAGACTTAGGGTTGTGGAGATATTTGGTACATGAAATACTTACACAAATGCTGGACGCACGTCAAAAGCACGGCAGCACGATTTACCCAAATCTACCCAAATCTTCATTAAAAATAACACTTATGATTATTACTATATACGTTTTCAAAAATTATATCATTAGTATATCATACAATAAGCACATTTTGACCGAAAAAAGGGAAGAATAAAGCACATATTTCCGCGGGAAACCGATTAATATACATACAGCATTATTATAAAGGGAGACTACCGTGATCGAGACTCATTAATTATGTCTCAGTTGTCTAACGCTAAGTTGTCATCGATCATGATTTCATATGGCACATATACTAGTCCAACTGTCTAACCGGTCACCTCCATAGTATATTGCAATATTTATTTCGCCGAGTAATTATATGCCAACATCTTTTTGAAATAGTTAAAAACAAAGTATAATGCATTGAATGAATGTTTTTATTAGCATAAAATGACTTCTGGACATATATAGTTTAGTTATTGCAATTTAATTTACGGATATACATTTCAAAACTCACACAGGAAGCTATATATAAACTTACGGTATACAGTCAGTATGTACAAGATGGAAAACAGTGTAGACCCTATCAGACTGTGATTGCAAATTTCCCTAGAGGTATAGCCTCAACAAGTGATTATGTACAAGATGGCTACACGTCATGGCGGGCAAAACGGCCAGTATACGGTCGACAACTTCACACTGTCTCCTTGTATGTCAACATTATAGAGGTTCTACAGTTTTTTATTTGTATTTCAATTAAAAATATCATCATTCCCATTTAGCATGTTTATCCTTATAAAGTGGATTGGATTACTTCCTTGGCTTCCTAGTATTAAGTTTATCGCGGTACTCTCCCTTTATTTCATATACAAATATTTTCATTTTGCATCAAAACATTAAAATGGGCCCTGGTATGAGCAAATTAATTAATGACATACATCATGTAAGTACAGTCCAAACATCGTTATTATGATGTGTATAGCTTTATTTATTAACACATAGTAATTATATGAAGATTTGGGTAGATTTGGGTAAATCGTGCCACACTCAAAAGCAAGCCGTGATGAAAACATGCAGGGTTTCGACATTCATACTTTGCTATATTGTGATTGAGAGACAGTTCTACAGTATGACACAAAAATATTACAATAAACTTACCTTATAAAGTGTGTATTATCAAAATCTTCGGACACTCCCCACAAAGTAGAAAGTAAATAAACAAAGAATGCTTCGACGCACATTTGGAAAGACCACTCAGTCATAACTCGTATGCAATGCAGTGTAATGAAATGTAATTAAGAGTTATGTACTCATCAAGCTCATATGATAACTAACATGTATTAACTTCAATATTGGAAATCCAATATCACAGTTGTTTAATGGATCCAGTCGGTTATTGGTTAATTTTTTCATAATTATTTGGAAATCCTTACCTTATTTGATTTAAACGACAACAATAAGTCTCAATCATTTCTAGAAGTTTAGTTTATGTGTTTATGAATTCTCTTACTGTTGTTTTGATTATATATTACATAAGAAATGACTTTTTAGATAAAATAATTGATCCTTTGTTTAAAAAAAAGCGGTTGTTGTTGTTGTTGTTGTTGTATGTCTGTAATTCAGGCGCTTATTTTTGGCCTCCATCTCTCTACAGACGCAACCCATATGTGCATGCATACTCGTCTATTTGTCTGTCAGCCTGTATGTCAGTCTTTTGGCCAGTCTGTGTGTATTGTATGTTAATTATGCTTGTTTTTTATGTGTAAGTGTATTAAAATTGTGTTTGTAATGTGCTGGAAACAAAAAATTGTCCTCTGCTTATTTGGAATTGTATTCTTGTTATATTTAGAAAAAATGAAGAAAAAATCAGCAGATGACAACAATCTAATTGGCGAGTTCTATCATATGTAATGTTTGAGAATTATAGTAGTTGCACAAAACTATTTGTAAATTACCCGAAACCAACAAAATCCACCCAACTATCAATATGACACCAAAATAATGACCATCTGTGAACTATATTGAATATTAAAATGTGTTCTGTAAATAATACATTATCCAGGAAAAAAACTGTGATGCAATATGGAAGGTTATTTGAGAGTTCAAATACTGTTAGCTGTGGAATCAGTTCATCTGTACAAGTGTTTCATAAGGGGATGTGACTGGAGAAGTGGGATTATGGGTTTTCTGACCAGTGTTTATCCAGATCAGAGTCTCATCAGAATCTGCACTGTTCGCCATTCCATCAATAAAACACCCGTCATACTTCTAACAAGCAATGTACATTGTTATCGACTACAGGAGTGTGCTATTGGATGAGGAGCTACATAGCCAGAAGTGCCAGAAGCCTCATTTCTCCAGTTACAGCCACAATAATTATGAGAAATCATCAAAATGCTTTGATTACAAATACAATCTACACTTGTTTACTCAAAATTCAAGAGACTGAGGAAACAGTATGACTTAGCGAAAATTTGAGTTTACGAGAGTTATACTATACATGTGTATAGGAAAACATGTAATTGTGACCAATAATTTGATTCGAGTTATCGGTATTTTGATTACAATTATGTTTCCCAATTATACTAGAGTGGCCGTTAAATCTTGATACCGTATACAATGTAGTACAGTATGAGCAAGTGTGTCGTGCTAATTTCCATGTTCCACCACCATCATAATATCTTACATACATGTACATCGCATTACATACTGGGTACATATATGTGCAATTGCTGGCTGCAGTGTACGCCAAACGCAATCTATGTTGTATGATAACACAATGTCACAATTCTGTGTTGCCATGGATACTTGTTTGTGTATGATCTTTGTCATTTGTTCTTGTCATAACCATATTTTTCGCAGCATTCTCGACGATGCGTGTCTGTCTGTACGACCGACCGTCTTTTTACGTTTACGTTAAAAAGTTTGTAATAGTTACTCCATCATGTAATATCTTCAATATTACTTGAAGAATTGCTTCAATATTTAGGTACATGCTCCACCTGAATGTGTGCAACACACTCCCACCCCCCATTGACATGACCTTGACCTTCGAATGTCGCTGTAACACTCTATAATACATGCTATTTTTTTGGCATCAAAATGTTTCTCATCATCATATTATCTTCAGCTAGTTTACATGATTAGGCTAATGTCAAAAGAGACCCAAGTAAAATAATAAAGCATTGTAGTACTTGTGAAAATGAACAAATATAACCATTTACTATCAGTGGACCATAGAAAATGACCAAAGTCCAACACTGTACTATTAATGTACAAGGTACCCGTATAATGCACAAAGTCATCAATGTACTATCGGCGTACCAGTAAAGAAGTCCAACACTTTACTATTAATGTACCAGTAACACAGAACGAAGTCCAACAATGTCACTATCAGTGTATCAGTGAAAAGGAACAAAGTATGATACTGTACTATTAGTGTACCCATGGTTAACAAAGAATCATCACTGTACCAATGGTGTACTCGTGGTGTACGGTGACCAGTCAGCTAGAAAGTACACCATTAGTATAGTGTCTAATGTGGAACTATCGATGTACTGTATCAATGTACCAAATAGTATACTGTTGGTACTTTATTGGTTCCATGTTAGTATAGTGATAGATATATGTTTGTCTGTGTGGAAATGTGGTGTATCAAGACTATTATGTAACAGTGGGTGATTTGTTGGGAGCACATGTCCTGGTTTGGCCCTCGGGTACATTTTTGGCTTTCTTGCTACCTGAGACTTGACTACGGTTATACCCATTAAACAAGTAGTAAGATTAGTGCTGATCCTATTATATTACTTTCAAGTGAAGTCTGGGATTTTACCCTGTTAACCCGGCATACAATTATATTGGCTGTTGATAGGCTGTTAAACACCATCAATTAAATAAATAGAATGAAACTACAAAATAAAATTTCTTAAATTACTTCCCGATAAGCTTACAGTATACATTTAAGTACATCTACATATTTATGATCGCACTTCACATGCGAGCTTGGGAACTATATGTTTGGAGAAAAAAAACAGTTCATGAACATGCAGTCTTAATTCACAGGCATCGCAAGCCTATAGTATAGTTGTCACACAATTCTCACTGCAAGCTTTCGAGCCAACTGCAACCTTCTCCTGCAAGCTTGCAAGCTTGCAAGCTTGTCGCAATTTTCACACCGCAAGCTTGCGAGCCAACTGCAAGCTTGCGAGCTTGCAAGCTTGTCGCAATCTTCACACCGCAAGCTTGCAAGCCAACTGCAAGCTTCTCCTGCAAGCTTGTGAGCTTGCAAGCTTGTCGCGATCTTCATCCCGCAAGCTTGCGAGCCAACTGCAAGCTTCTCGTGCAAGCTTGCGATCTTGCAAACTTGCCGCAATCTTCACACCGCAAGCTTGCAAGCTAATTATAAGCTTGCGGTCTATCGGAAACATGTGTTGCAAGCTTGCGCAAGCTAACAGTTAGCTTGCGATCAGCTTGTTAGCTTGCGGCAACCTTGTCGCAAGCTTGTCGCAAGCTTGCCGCAAGCTAGTATTTTGGTTTGGGTTGCTCCAATGGACCTCTACCACCATGTGACAAATTCACGTTTGTGCCGCCCCCACTAAGCCCAGAGTCAAGGTCACAAGCCCACACACTTGGATTTTGTTTTTACATATTTAGGGGTACCTGGGCCCACGCGGGGGGGGGGGGGTATTCTGTAAGCTTTGCTTACTGACCAATCTAGTTATGATATGTAGAAGCGCAGAGTGAATTTCTATTTTTGTTTTTACACCAGGCCATGGATATCACCCACTTTTGGACTCAGAATTTTGTACTTTTTGACTCATTTACTATCAATGCGGTAAGTGAGGCATCTCATGTTTCTGGTTTATTAGATGGATTTAGAGCAGGTTGATGTAGGTGAGGATCAGACTAGACCTGACGTACACGAGCCATTCAAATAGTTCTGCTATTGAGGCTGTATCCAACGTAATTCTTGAATAACCTTGAGAACTTCAGTAGCCGAATGATACATTTGTACTTGTTACCGTATGTATTATAAGCTAAGGCCCCCTATAATGTAGTCATAATGGCATCTTATATCAATTTAGTATACAATTGATATACAATGAATATAGTTGTTTTTTAAATGTGCACATTAAAGGCACATGCCCACTTAGTAGGCACATAATGTTCTTTATAGGAATGGATAAGTGTGTCAGTATTCCACCAGTTCTAAAAATTACGAGTGTCCACTATACAGATATAATCATTTAGAAATAATTATTTTACTGATAGTAACACGCGGTGGTATCAGGCTATTTTCATATGCAAATGAGGCATGCTATTTTTTAATTATTTATACTAATTAAATGCATCACCTGAACAAATTTCTTTTTGACAGATTATAAAGTATGATCATCGCACATCAAAAAATAAATACAGATTATAAACAGTAATGTCAGTTAACAGTTTAAGGAAATACGGTTATCGCCCCTGATATCAGTGTGGAAATTTAAGTCTAATATAAAATGTATAACAATGACAATCAATACGTGGGGTAATGGTGAATGAATGTTTATTTTGCCAGAAAATGTCCAAGATGATGTCTCTGATATAAAGAACATTTTGTGCCTACTGAGTGGGCAGGCACATGTCCACTCAGTAAGCACAAACTGCTCTTTATATCTGTATAGCACTTATAATTTTTAGAACTGGTGGAATAGTGACACAATTATACACTTATTTAATTCCTATAAATAACATTTTGTGCCTACTGAGTGGGCATATACCCGTCACCTACACGGTTAATATTGTAAATGCCCTACGGGTAAAGAAACCTACTGTTCACTGTACCGGATCTGTGCCGTGATGAGGAGTAGTGTGGTCCTCACGTAGCCAAACCACTTACCGCTACTGTTACACATGCACAATTTAGATTTTCACAGGTTTAATAATACTTTCATTGTTCAACATTTGACCTAATTATTAACAAACATGGTGACATTTTGGTCAACCGGAGGCGATAATTTGACAGCAAACTGAAACTCCAAGTCGACTGAAAAAAATGGCCTTATAACATTGCAACAATTGTGTTTGTACTGAATAATAGGAGCTACTCCATTTGCTGACATCTTCCAATTCTTTCACTAACTGAATGGCAAGCAGCATAAATTATCCTTGCAGTATTACTGGTACAATGTTATTTTCTGGGCCGAGGTAGTTCTGGTACGAATTGGACCATTATTTTCGAAAGCCAGCATAAATATAGCAACTAATCTAATGCACACCACTATTCCCACAGGCCCACCCGAGACACCTACAAACCCAATGATACAAGTCCACACGACGAGTGTGAACGTATCGTGGAATCTGGGGTTTCACGGCGGTCTGGGCCAGACGTTTGTTGTACAGTACAGCACGGACGGGAAGGCGTGGACGAATGGCAGCAGCCTGTATACGGGAAACAGTTCCAGTGGGGATCGCCACTTCCTATTGGTGGACTCGCTCAGTCCCGGACAGCTCTACTTCTTCAGGATCCAAGCCTACAACAGCAAGGGTCCCAGCCCGTATACCGCCGTGTTTTACGTCACTACAAGGACAGTAGGTTAGTAGCGGATAGAATCACATATTAAGGTCTCAGAGAGCATTTCAGTAGGATTCTGCAGATCTCTCGGTCATTCTGGAGGATACCCACTGTATGTAAACTTATAATTGCTGATTCAGGAATGGCATGAGTAATAAATGGTAGATCTTACATGAGTGGAGATGGATTAATGCCGAGTGTTTAGCGCACTGGACTTGAATACCAGAGGTTGTGGGTTCAAACCTCTCATGAGGATTAAAAATTACCATAGCTAGTATTTCCATCCCACTGGTATTCCGGATGAAACTTGAAACCGAGGTGCCGCACTTAAAAGACCTTACATGTTGCTGGCATGTTAAACCCATTCACTTTTCACTTACATAAACATATGAGTAAACACTGCCCCATTACTGTATCCTATACGTCACATGGAGTGGTCAAGTCGGCCATCTTTGTCTGTGCCAGCCATCAGCCAGTTTCACCTCTTCTGGCATTTGACAAAGAACTGAAAATGAGAAGTAGAATATATGATATAATATAGCCAATAATACATGGAATTTACAAAAGCCAGGACAACGGACTCCTATAAATTATATTACACCAAGATGTATTGCAAGTGAGATATTGGTGTACTGTGTTATTTGGTTAGCCAGGTATAAGTGACACACTGTGTGCCAATTTATGTGTATGAGGCTATTTGCAAAGATGATTATCTACATCATATCATAATTATGTTCTACTTTGCATTGTCAGTTCTTTGTTAAACGCAAGAAGTGGTGAAACTGGCTGATGGCTGGAATACACAAATATGGCAGAATTGGCCACTCCAGGTGCCATATAGGATACAGTAACGAGGCAGTGTTCACATATATGTTAAACATATATTCCATCACATTTACGAAGCAATAGTAGTATGTGCACAGCTCTTCAGGTAAATATTTCCCCATACCCTACATGTTAATTGAAAATTGTCTGCACCGGCTGTATTTCCCCATACCCTACATATTAATTGGAAATTCCCTGCACCGGCTGTATTTCCCCATACCCTACATGTTAATTGGAAATTCCCTGCACCGGCTGTATTTCCCCATACCCTACAAGTTAATTGAAAATTCCATGCAGCGACTGAATTTCTTCTGGCCGTGTATTAGTCAGCTGCCCTTTATGCCAAGTATCTGTTCCCGATAGATTGAAATACTACCCTTTACGGGCTACATGTATTATACTTTGCCCATGTAGGTGTACGGCATGTGTCAACGATGCATGTATTAGTCCCAGAGCTGGCTCAACTTTATTTAAACATTTTGGCACACAGGTTCTGATGGTGGTTTCCAATGTAAAAATGTCTGCTGAGCTCAAAAACCCCATGTCTTAAAAATACAAACCTGGCAGTTTTTTTCACAAATCGAAGGTCTTTTAGGGGACCCCCATTTTTTTAGTCCTGAACCGCCGTACGACAGAAACAAACATTGATTTCAATTGTGTCATTTTCTAAAATTTAATAACGCCATTGTTTGAAATAAACATAAATAATGACGCTTTTGTGCGTTTTGTAAATTTTTTACCAAATTGATGGTTGCATAGGGATCCACAAAATGAGTTTGTCTTTTTTTACTCATATCGACTACTGGTTCAAAAAGGACGCAACGTTCACCACACACATAATATATTGAAAACAATGATTTTGTTGATCTTTGAGATGTATTGAATACATTAAATAAATTTGACATGTAAAATAAGCAGCACAAACCATTATTTTTAGTCATTTATGTAAATTGGTAATATAGGCTACAAATTTCGAGAATTCTCATTTTGTAAATAAATTTGTGACACATTATGATGCGAAAGTGTGTAATATGTCTAGATGTATGTTTCCATGGTCAAGGATCATGCTAAGTACACTTTCAATTTGATTGAATGCATCCCCGAGTCATGAATATGCAAATCAGGCATTCAATTAATAAAAAAAACATGTTTATTTTCACATATCGCAATAAAAATATTCATAAACGCATATTTAATTTTTTATCTCTGGAACATATTATGCTATCTTTGTGTATTTATATTTTATTTAAAAAAAAGAACTATTATAATTTATTGATATGCAAATAAGATACTGCGTCGCACTATTCTCAAATAAACTTTTCACTTGACCAAAGTTGTGTAACACTGTATTTCCATGGTCATAATGTCAATATGTATTTTATATAATGATAAATACGATTGTGATTATATTGCCGGGTATATTCCCGAATCATGAATATGTAAATTAGACATACACTCCCGCCTGCGATTCGCTTACCAAGAATTGCAATCCAGCGGTCCTTGAATTGCAATTCTTCCCCTCTGGAATTGCAGTCTAATTGCGGTCCAAACGCGGTCCCGTTTTTGCGGTCATTCTTTCGCGATACCGTTTGTGCGGTCATTCTTTCGCTATTTGCGGTAAAAACTTACCGTATCATCGTATAGTACAGTTTGTTTACATTATCAGTGATTATACAAACGTACTATACGAATATTATACAAACATACGATATCCGTTCGTATATACGATATATCCGTACGGATATGGTATGAATATAAAGTGGGTCATCCTGTGGTTAAAATATACCGATGCACCTGTTCATTTCGAATGTAAACATCCGGTTTTCATTTCAATCATCTGCCACAATTTTAAGTTTTTCAAAATGAATAAATTTTCAGTTTTACAATACAGAAACAATATTTAAAACTGAGGATTGTGAAGTACTGTATCACAGTACATATACATGTGTGTTCAATATGCAGTAATTCATCACTGTACTCCGCACCACCGCCGGGGACACAAAACAATGATCCCCCACGCACACCAGCCATCAACATTTGGCATCCTAAAAGTCCGGTCTATATCCCACAGTGGGAACAATGTGTATCACCACCACCACCAGTTTTTGTCTATGACTACACTACACCCCCCCCCCCCACGACCACCACTTCTGTCTGTAACGCAGGATGACGTGGCCGACTGATCAAGTGCTAAACTAGTCGTGGTGCGATGACCGACTGATCAAATGCTATACTAGTCTTGGTGCGATGGCCGATTGATCAAATTCTAAACTAGTCATGGTGCGATGGCCGACTGATCGAGTGCTATACTAGTCCAGGTGCGATGGCCGACTGATCAAGGGCTAAAACTAGTCTTGGTGCGATGGCCGACTGATCAAGTTCTAAACTAGTCGTGGTGCGATGGCCGACTGATCAAGTTCTAAACTAGTCCTGGTGCGATGGCCGACTGAGCAAGGGCAAAACTAGTCTTGGTGCGATGGCCGACTGATCAAATTCTAAACTAGTCCTGGTGCGATGGCCGACTGATCAAGGGCTAAACTAGTCTTGGTGCGATGGCCGACTGATCAAGTTCTAAACTAGTCGTGGTGCGATGGCCGACTGATCAAGTTCTAAACTAGTCCTGGTGCGATGGCCGACTGATCGAGTGCTATACTAGTCCTGGTGCGATGGCCGACTAATCAAGGGCTAAACTAGTCTCAGTGCGATGGCTGACTGATCAAGGGCGAAACTGTTCCTTGTGCGATGGTCGACTGATCAAGTTCTAAACTAGTCCTGGTGCGATGGCCGACTGATCAAGCTATAAACTAGTCCTGGTGCGATGGCCGACTGATCGAGTGCTATACTAGTCCTGGTGCGATGGCCGACTGATCAAGTGCTAAAGTAGTACTGGTGTGATGGCCGACTGATCAAGTTCTAAACTAGTCCTGGTGTGATGGCCGACTGATTGAGTGCTATACTAGTCCTGGTGCGATGGCTGACTGATCAAGTGCTAAAGTAGTCCTGGTGTGATGGCCGAATGATCTAGTGCTATACTCGGCATGGCCAACTGATCACGTGCTATACTGGGCATGGTGAGATGGCCAACTGATCAAGTGCTATACTGGGCATGGTGCAATGGGCGACTGATCAAGCGCTATACTAGTTATGGTGCGATGGCAGACTGATCAAGTGCTCTACTAGTCCTGGTGCGATGACCGACTGATCAAGTGCTATACTCGGCATGGCCGATTGATCACGTGCTATACTGGGCATGGTGAGATGGCCAACTAATCAAGTGCTATACGTACTGGGCATGGTGCAATGGGCGACTAATTAATCGCTATACTACACTCCCGCCTGCGATTCACTTACCAAGAATTGCAATCCAGCGGTCGTTGAATTGCAATTCGTCCGCTCTGAAATTGCAGTCTAATTGCGGTCCAATCGCGGTCCCGTTGTTGCGGTCATTCTTTCGCGATACCGTTTGTGCGGTCATTCTTTCGCGGTACAGTTTGTGCGGTCATTCTTTCGTGATACCGTTTGTGCGGTCATTCTTTCGCTATTTCTGTTAAAAACTTACCGTATCATCGTATAGTACAGTTTGTTTACATTATACAAACGTACTATGCGATTATTATACAAAAACATACGATATCCGTTTGTATATACGATATATCCGTACGGATATGGTATGAATATACAGTGGGTCATCGTGCGGTTCATTTCGCATGTAAACATCCGGTTTTCATATCGATCATCTGCCACAATTTTAAGTTTTTCAAAATGAATAAATGTTCAGTTTTACGATACAGAAACAATTTAAAACGGAGGATTGTGAAGTACGGTATCACAGTGCATATACATGTGTGTTCAATACAGTAATTCATCAGTAATTCATCATTGTACTCCGCCACCACCGCCGGACACACAAAACAATGATACACACACCAGCCATCTACATTTGGCAAGTCCTAAAAGTTCCGGTCTGTATCCCACATGTGGAACAATGTATCACCACCACCACAGTTTTTCTGGTGCACTACCATGACCTACTGTAAACATACTATAAACTAGTCCTTGGTGCGATGGCCGACTGTCAAGTCTAAACTAGTCGTGGTGCGATGGCCGACTGATCAAGTTCTAAACTAGTCTGGTGGCGATGGCCGACTGATCGAGTGCTATACTAAAGTCTGGTGCGATGGCCGACTGATCAGTCATAAACTAGTCTGGTGCGATGGCCGACTGATCAAGGGCTAAACTAGTCGGTGGATGCGATGGATCGACTGATCACGAGTTCTACATAGTCAAATGTGGTGATGGCCGACTGATCAAGTGCTATACTCGGCATGGCCGACTGATGGCACGTGCTACTGGGCATGGTGAGATGGCAATTGATCAAGTGCTATGCTGGGCATGTGCATGGGTGACTGATCAAGCGCTATACTAGTTATGGTGCGATGGCAGACTGATCAAGTGCTCTACTAGTCCTGGTGCGATGGCCGACTGATCAAGTGCTATACTCGGCATGGCCGACTGATCACGTGCTATACTGGGCATGGTGAGATGGCCAACTGATCAAGTGCTATACTGGGCATGGTGCAATGGGCGACTGATCAAGCGCTATACTAGTTATGGTGCGATGGCAGACTGATCAAGTGCTCTACTAGTCCTGGTGCGATGGCCGACTGATCAAGTGCTATACTCGGATGCTGGCCGACTGATCACGTGCTATACTGGGCATGGTGAGATGGCCAACTGATCAAGTGCAATACGGGCATGGTGCAATGGGCGACTAACAACGCTATACAACTTATGGTGCGTGGCAGACTGATCAAGTGCTCTACTAGTCCTGGTGCGATGACCGACTGATCAAGGGCTAAACTAGTCCTGGTGCGATGGCCGACTGATCAAGTTCTATACTAGTCCTGGTGCGATGGCCGACTGATCAAGGGCTACACTAGTCCTGGTGCGATGGCCGACTGATCAAGGGCAAACTAGTCCTGGTGCGATGGCCGACTGACCAAGGGCTAAACTAGTCCTGGAGCGATGGCCGACTGATCTAGTTCTATACTAGTCATGGTGAGATTGCCAACTGATCAAGTGCTAAACTAGTCCTGGTGGCTGGTGTGATGGCCGACTGATCAAGTTCTAAACTAGTCCTGGAGCAATGGCCGACTGATCAAGTTCTAAACTAGTCCTGGAGCGATGGCCGACTGATCAAGTTCTAAACTAGTCCTGGTGCGATGGCCGACTGATCGAGTGCTATACTTGTCCTGGTGCGATGGCCGACTGATCAAGGGCTAAACTAGTCCCGGTGCGATGGCCGACTGATCAAGTGCTATACTAGTCCTGGTGAGATGGGAAACTGATCAAGTTTTAAACTAGTCCTGGTGCGATGGCCGACTGATCAAGTTCTAAACTAGTCCTGGAGCGATGTCCGACTGATCAAATGCTAAACTAGTCCTGGTGTGATGGCTGACTGATCAAGTTCTAAACTAGTCCTGGTGTGATGGCCTACTGATCAAGTGCTAAACTAGTCCTGGTGCGATGGCTGACTGATCAAGTGCTAAACTAGTCATGGTGCGATGGCCGACTGATCAAATCGCATGCCATAATAACTAGATGGCCATGGCCTGCATGTCGTGCCCGCCGAGGCATTTGATAGTACAAACAATTTTTTTTATTGCAACAAAGCTTTAGCCCGTCGACGTAAAAAACGGCCGCACCCGCCGAGGCTTTGATAGTATACCCAAAAACTTTAACTAAAAAACACTTTAACCAAAAACTTTATCCTGAATGCACACCAATGTGCCAACTATATCGCTCTGTCTGCAAGCGGGCCCAACAAAACTTTAAGGGAAATTTCAAAGTAATTTGACCGTGACATTGGGCACATATAAATAATAATGAAAATGTGGGTGACAAATACACCATATTGAAGTTTATTTCGAGTGAATTGGTGAAGCGGTTTCAGAGATATAGTGTTCTTAAAGGTACATGCCCACTCAGTAGGCACAAAATGTTCTTTATATCAGAGACATCTTCTGAGACATTTTCGGGCAAAATAAACATTAATTCACCATTAATACACATATTTATTGGCATTATTATACATTTTATATCAGACGTAAATTTCCACACTGCTATCAGGGGCGATAACCGTGTTTCCTTAAAATGTTACCAAGACATTACTATTTATTTTTTGATGTGCAATGATCATACTTTATAATCTGTCGAAAACATTATTTTTTCAGGGAAACACATTTAATTAGTATAATGTAATTAAAAAATATCATGCCCCATTTGCCTATGAAAATAGCCTGATATCACCGCGTGTCACTATCAGTGAAATAAACATTACTAAATGATTATATCCATATAACGGGCACTCGTAATGTTTAGAACTGGTGCAATAGTGACAAAATTATACACTTATTTAATTCCTACAAATAACTGAGAATACACATAACTTTAATTGTTGTGCCTACTGAGTGGGTATGTACCTTTAATTAGCATAAATTATTAAAACTGTCGAATGCGGATGCCACCTGCAGCATATTTGAGAAACTGTGACAAAGTGGTTAACCGAAAAGTGTGGCGGATTGACAGACGGACGGACGGTCCAAACACTATATGCCACCCGTTTCTTCGAAACCCGGTGGCATAAAAATATCATGCCTCATTTTAATATGAAAATAGCTTGATACCACTGCTAGTCATTATCAGTAAAATAAATATTACTAAATGATTATATATGGATAGCGGGCACACATATTTTTAGAACTGGTGGAATAGTGACACAATTATACACTTATTTAATTGCTATAAAGAACAGTTTGTGCCTACTGAGTGGGCATGTACCTTTAAAAACTTTAACCTTAAATCAAAAAAATTTAACCGGACGCACGAAGTGACGTACATATGGATGTACGTACGTATGTAGGCCAATGTGACAACTATATCGCACTGTCCACATGCAGGCATGTCAAAAACTTTGAGGTAAATTTAAAAGTAATTGTATCCCCCGGACTCCGTCGGGGGATACTATGGATTTGACAGCGTGCCGCGTCCGCGTCCGCGTCCGCGTCCGCGTCCGCCGCAGACACTTCTTGTCCGGAGCATAACTCGAACACCCTTTGGAATATTTTCATGAAACTTCACACATGCATAGACCACGACCCGAAGGTGTGTCGCGCACAAGAATGACAACTCTTGCATAGCTAATTTTTTAGTTATCTCCCTTTTTTGTTTCTCGCACTGATTTCGTGTCCGGAGCATAACTCCACCACCCTTTCGAATATTTTCATGAAACTTCACACATGCATAGACCACGACCCGAAGGGAAGGTGTGTCGCGCACAAAAATGACAACTCTTGCATAGCTAATTTTTTAGTTATCTCCCTTTTTTGTTTCGCGCACTGATTGACCATAACTCGACCACCCTTTCCTTTGGAATATTTTTATGAAACTTAACACATTCAATTAGACCACGAACCGAAGGTGTGTCGTGCACAAGAATGACAACTCTTGCATAGCTAATTTTTGAGTTATCTCCCTTTTTTGTTTTCGCTCACTGATTTCCTGTCCGGAGCATAACTCGACCACCCTTTGGAATATTTTCATGAAACTTCACACATGCATAGACCACGACCCGGAGGTGTGTCGCGCACAAGAATGACAACTCATGCGTAGCTAATTTTTCAGTTATCTCCCTTTTTTGTTTTGCGCACTCTACAAACTGGACAATAATGCATGAAGACCTGTTTTCTCGTCTGCTCTGTATACCTTTTCTTGTGTGCTCTGTACACCTTACCTGTCGAGAGAACAATAGAAACTGGGAGAACCATGTGCTAAGCATGGGCTAGCATGTGCAGATGTCCAGTGCTTGACCACTGCTGACCAGGTAATTTATACAGGTAAAGAAATATTGTGGCATTATGTGGACCTCTGCAGATATATGTAGATAAATATAGGACTATTAAAAAAAAATCTGGTCTCCAATAGCAAGCATTATTATTTTTAAACTTTTTTTTGTCATTTTTTTTTTTCATTATTTTTTTTTTTTCATTATTTTTTCATTTTTTCAAATTATTTTTCAATTTGACTGGAAAAAAAATCTGGGCTCCAGTAGCAAGCATTATTATTTTTAAACATTTTTTTTTCCATTTTTTTTTTTTTCATTTTTTTTTTCAAATTATTTTTCAATTTTTGTCCAGTAGCATAAGGTCGTAAGTGCTATATACAGACTATTCACCTGTGCATGTGCTAGCATGTGCAACTGACCACTGACCACTTACAGGTAATTTATACAGGTAAATGATTATATTACATTTCCGTAAACTGTGTTGAAAATATTGTGGCATTATGTGGACCTGTGCAGATATATGTAGATAAATATAGGACTATTAAAAAAAATTCTGGGCTCCAGTAGCAAGCATTATTGTATCCCCCGGACTACCGTCGGGGGATACTATGGATTTGACAGCGCGCCGCGTCCGCGGTCCGCGGACGCGCGTCCGCGGTCCGCGGACGCGCGTCCGCGGTCCGCGTCCGCCGTAGACACTTCTTGTCCGGAGCATAACTCGAACACCCTTTGGAATATTTTCATGAAACTTCACACATGCATAGACCACGACCCGAAGGTGTGTCGCGCACAAGAATGACAACTCTTGCATAGCTAATTTTTTAGTTATCTCCCTTTTTTGTTTCTCGCACTGATTTCGTGTCCGGAGCATAACTCCACCACCCTTTCGAATATTTTCATGAAACTTCACACATGCATAGACCACGACCCGAAGGTGTCGCGCACAAGAATGACAACTCTTGCATAGCTAATTTTTTAGTTATCTCCCTTTTTTGTTTCGCGCACTGATTGACCATAACTCGACCACCCTTTGGAATATTTTTTATGAAACTTAACACATTCAATTAGACCATGAACCGAAGGTGTGTCGTGCACAAGAATGACAACTCTTGCATAGCTAATTTTGAGTTATCTCCCTTTTTTGTTTTCGCTCACTGATTTCCTGTCCGGAGCATAACTCGACCACCCTTTGGAATATTTTCATGAAACTTCACACATGCATAGACCACGACCCGGAGGTGTGTCGCGCACAAGAATGACAACTCATGCGTAGCTAATTTTTCAGTTATCTCCCTTTTTTGTTTTGCGCACTCTACAAACTGGACAATAATGCATGAAGACCTGTTTTCTCGTCTTGCTCTGTATACCTTTCTGTGTGCTCTGTACACCTTACCTGTCGAGAGAACAATAGAAACTGGAGAACCATGTGCTAAGCATGGGCTAGCATGTGCAGATGTCCAGTGCTTGACCACTGCTGACCAGGTAATTTATACAGGTAAATCACTACATTGGGTACTGTGTTGAAAATATTGTGGCATTATGTGGACCTCTGCAGATATGTAGATAAATATAGGACTATAAAAAAAAATCTGGTCTCCAATAGCAAGCATTATTATTTTTAAACTTTTTTTTGTCATTTTTTTTTTTTCATTATTTTTTTTCATTTTTTTTTCAAATTATTTTTCAATTTGACTGGAAAAAAAAATCTGGGCTCCAGTAGCAAGCATTATTATTTTTAAACTTTTTTTTTCCATTTTTTTTTTTTCATTTTTTTTTTTCATTTTTTTTTTCAATTAATTTTTAATTTTTCAATTTTTGTCCAGTAGCATAAGGTCGTAAGTGCTATATACAGACTATTCACCTGTGCATGTGCTAGCATGTGCAACTGACCACTGACCACTTACAGGTAATTTATACAGGTAAATGAGTTATATTACATTTCCGTAAACTGTGTTGAAAATATTGTGGCATTATGTGGACCTGTGCAGATATATGTAGATAAATATAGGACTATTAAAAAAAATTCTGGGCTCCAGTAGCAAGCATTATTATTTTTAATTTTTAAACTTTTTTTATTTTCATTTTCTTTTTCATTTATTTTTTCAAATTCTTTTTCAATTTTTGTCTAGTAGCATAAGGTCGTAAGTGCTATATACAGACTATTATCATATAATAAAACAATTATTGACTAGTGAGCCATAGAATATAATCTGATATTCTATGGTTCACTAGTCAATAATTGTATAATATGTTCGGGCCAGTGAAAATTGCTTTCGGGCCCAGGCTCGAGGTCAAGGCGGGACAAGGCGAGGCATCTGATTCCGCGGAATTCTTGTTTACTTATCTCCCTTTGTTGTTTCGTGCTCTGATTTTGTATCCAGAGCATAACTCGAACACGCATATACGCATTGCTCTAATGGTCCTCTACCGCCCTGTGCCAAATCCACGTTCGTCTGCCCCCGTCAACCCCCGCCCAGGGCAGGCACAGGTCACATACTTAGTGCTTCAAAAACATTAACGCTTGGGTAAATATCTTATACTTTCTGTTTTCTTTCATGGATCATGGATCATCTTCATATTTCTATACGCATTGCTCTAATGGTCCTCTACCGCCTGTGCCAAATCACGTTCGTCCTGCCCCACCAATCCCAGGGTCAAGGTCACATACTTGGTGCTCATCAAAAACTTTAACGCTCAGGTAAATATCTTATAATTTTTTATTTCCATTCACGGATCAACTTCATATTTCATATACGCGTTGCTCTAATGGTCGTCTACCGCCCTGTGTCAAATCCACGTTCGTCCTGCCCCCGCCAATCCCAGGGTCAAGGTCACATACTTGGTGCTTCAAAAACTTTAATGCTCAGGTAAATATCTTATAATTTTTCTTTCCATATATTTTGATTGTAAATATTGAGTTCTGAAGTTGGGATTTACCCCCCTTGGACAGGTGGATACGGGACTCGACCCCGTTGACCCGTCTGCGTGTAGACTCCCTGAGGCTTGTACCTCTATGTCAGAAAAGCGGACGTTAAACCCTATTCACTCACTCACTCACTCCATTCACGGATCAACTTCATATTTCATATATGCGTTGCTCTAATGGTCCTCTACCGCCCTGTGCCAAATCCACATTCGTCCCGTCCCCGCCAAGCCCAGGTTAACATCATATACTTAGTGCTTCAAAAACTTTAACGTCAGGTAAAGTAAATATCTTATAATTTCTGTTTTCTTTCACGGATCAGCTTCATATTTCATATATGCATTGCTCTAATGGTCCTCTACCGCCCTGTGCCAAATCCACGTTTGTCCTGCCCCCGCCAAGCCCAGGGTCAAGGTCACATACTTGGTGCTTCAAAAACTTTAACGCTCAGGTAAAAGAAAATTTTGACTTGCAATTTGGCCTCATTTATTATACAAAGCGATATGTGGGACATCCGTGTTATGAGAAACACATTTTCTAGTTTATTAAACTTACAGACATGCTTAGAAGACACCCAAAGGTGTGTCGCACGTAAGAATGACAACTCTTGCGTCGTTAATTTCTTAGTTATCTCCCTTTGTTGTTTCGTGCACTGATTTCGTGGTCTGGAGCATAACTCGAACACACCCTTTGGAATATTTTCATGAAACTTCACACATGCATAGACCACGACCCTAAAGGTGTGTCCCGCAAGAATGACAACTCTTGCATCACTAATTCTTTAGTTATCTCCCTTTGTTTTTCCGTCACTGATTTTGTCTCCGGAGCATAACTGGAACACCCTTTTTTCAAACTACTTGTGTATCTGGGGAGGGGGATACACATGCGCTTGTCGACAAGCGTCCATTTCTAGTTTTACCTTGATATTGGGCACAGGGGTTGCAGGGGTTGAGCATAGAATGAAAATATGGATGATGATAAACACACATGTGAAGCTTCAAGTGAATTGGCGAAGCTGTTTCTGAGATTAGTGTTCTTAAAAACTTTAACCTACGGTAAATAAAAACCAGAAGGCCATGGCCCACATGTTGAGCCCACCGAGGCATTTGATGGTGTCCGAGTAAATTTATTTGAAGTTTGAATTAACGTATGTAAAAGCTTTAACGCAAATTTGAAAGTCATTTGACCTTGATCTTGGGCATGTGGGTCGCATGGGTGGGCTATAATATGAAAATATGGATGATAATAAAGAATTATCTGAAGTTTGAAGCAAATCTGGGTAAGTGTTGTGGAGATATAAGGTATGCAAAAACTTTAACAAAAAATTTCAAAGTCATTTGACCTTGACCTTGGGGCACAGGGCCGCATGAGTGGGACACAGAATGAATATATGGATGATGACTAATAAGCATTTGATGTTTCAAGTCAATGTGACTTAGGATATGGTATTTAAAAACTACACCGATTTCGGACGGACTGACGCACGGACGTCATTGTGATCGCTAAGTCTCGCTTTCCGCAAGCAGTCTCGGCAAAAAAAATACAGATGGACGTCAATGTGCAGACTATATCGCACTGTCCGCAGGCGGTCGCGACAAACAATTGTCCAACCCATTTTTAAAGGTGCAAGCCCACTCAGTAGGCTAAAAATGCTCTTTATGGGAATTAAATAAGTGTATAATTGTCACTATTCCACTAGTTATAAACATTACGAGTGCCCGCTATACAGATATAATCATTTGGTAATATTTATTTATACTGATAGTGACGCGCGGTGGTATCGGTATTTTCATGTGCAAATGGGACATGATATTTTATATTATATACTATTAAATTAAATGCATCAACTGAAAAAAAAATTGACAGATTATAAAGTATGATCATTGCACATCAAAAAATAAATACAGAGAATAAATAGTAATGTCCGTTAACATTTTAAGGAAACACCGGTTATCGTCCCTGATATCAATGTGGAAATTTTCTTCGGATATAAAATGTATATAATAATGCCAAACAATACGTGGGTAATGGTATAAATGATTGTTTATCTGGCCAGAAAATGTCTCCGATGATGTCTCTGACATAAAGAACATTTTGTGCCTACTGAGTGGGCATGTACCTTTAACGCTAGCTCCGCCCTGTCCAGTGAGACCTATGCATGTGTTAAGTTTCATAAAAAATATTGCAAAGGGTGTTCGCGTGATGCTCCGGACAAATCAGTGCGCGAAAAAACAAAGGGAGATAACTAAACTAGAAAATGTGTTCATAGAACACAGATACCCCACATATCGCTTTGATAGTAAACAAGGCAAAATTCCAGTGTCCAAAAGGGAGAGATAATCCATGACACGGGGTTCGAATCAAAAATCGAAATAAACTTTCCGCATCTACTCATCATAAGGAAGCTACATATCAAATTTCAGTGCTGTAGCTATTACAAAAGTTTTACGAGTTACAAGGCAAAATTTTCAAATTCTAATTCAAAAATAAAAAGAGGGAGATAATCCATGACTCGGGGATCGAATGAAAATAAACTTTGCAAATCTACTCATCATAAGGACATACCAAGTTTCAGGTGTGTAGCTATTAGGGTTTTTTAAAAGTTTTACGAGCTACAAGACAAAATTGGAAAATTCTAACTTGAAAAGGGGGAGATAATCCATGACCATGGGGTCGAATCAAACATACATGTACCAAGTTTCAGGTATGTAGCTATTACGGTTTAAAAGTTTTACGAGTTACTAGGTTGGTGACGGACGGAAGAACGGACAAGGTCAAGGGTAACACTAAATGCCCCCTCTACTATCGTGGGGAGGCAAAAGTTGTCATATACACGTAACTTACCTTAATTCATCAGTTACACATCAGACGATGAATGAACTTTAATTCTGGTGTAGAATATTAAAGTTATTCATTATATTCAATAGTGCTGCTTTGACATGACGTGAAATTAAAACATGCATGACATGATCTGGAAGAAAAACCACAGACCAAGCACGCATATTCAGAATCACGTCTGTCGGTTCTTATCCAGCTCCGATTTCTGTCACCTGTCCACAAAATCCAGAATCCAACATTGTCGCAAATTTAATCCTCTATGTTGGTGTACGTTAGAACAAAATCACTTAGTATATTATCCAATCCATTGTAATCTCTTGTTTCTCTAAATAAATGCGTCCAACAATCCCTGTAGCTGCTATCGTGATAAAAAATGTTACAGGTTCCGTCAGCGCCTCACATATTGATCTTAATATCCACCATTTTGATTCCAAGTACCAGAATAATGATGTTTCCATGCGCCGTCGTAGTGTTATCTGTCAGATTCCGTTGTTTATTTGATCAAATTGATGGACAACTCATTATTTGTGTCCGCTAATGTCGCCAAGAGCATAATCTGTGACGTTGACTGTAATAATTTGGCATAAACTTCTAGCTTGTGAATTTTTGGTTGAATGAAGTGATCACTATGGTGAATAAGTGTGTATTTGTGCCCGGTTTGCTCAGCAGGTTAGAGCGATGGTGTGGTAAACCAGAGATCCCCGGTTCGATTCCGGGCTGGTGCACATCTTTCTCACCCTGTGACATTTAGCGCCCAACGTAGTTGCGGGAAGTAACTCTGCAGAATACTCCCGCATCGTCCGTACCGACAGTTTATAATGGTGCTCTCCGTAGGTTTCCCCTGCAAAGTACCAAATCACATCTGATTTGCACTTCAACTGTTAATTGCGACATATTTTCTGTATTTTTCAATTGAAAGAAATGTCAGTATTATACTTATTAATTTCTGTGTAATAAGTACAGAAAAATATGTCACAATTGAGATCAGATTCGGTACTCTGCAGAAAAAACCTATGGAGCACCGGAACTCTGGGTACGGACGATAATTGAGTATTCTGTTGCCCAACAAAGGACCGCGACTGATAAATACTCCCAAATTGTACCCAAACATATGGAATTCGGAGACAAAAAATATTAAACATAGAATTCGAGGACGAATTTCAATTTGGCGGAGAAGAATGTCACAGTACGCAACTGACCATGGGGATGAAGTGTGTATGATCTGTGCCTTGTTAACTTACTCAGTAGAGTCATGGGCATGGTACGGTAAACATGAGGTCCCTGGTTCGATTCCGGGCCGTTATTTATCTTTCTCACTCTGTGACACAAGTAAACCGTTTTATTTTAAAGAAATGGCTATCACCGGAATAAATATTATCTTCACAAAATTTGATTCGGGCCAATAGAAATCAACAGCCATAACAGAACGTTTGCATTAATATAAATCTAATTCCAAAATAAATTTTTAATATATGATCAGGTTTCTAAAATTAAAATATGCTTTTCTTTTAAAATTATTATCAATATGTTCACCATGTTATTATGGTTAATATGCAATTCACAGTCTCCTTGCAGCTTGAAATTGAAAGACACTATGAAAAGTTGTGTTGATCTCAGAAATTGTCATGTCGACTATAGGATCGCGTCGAAATAATGTCAACATAATAGGAAAACGTAATTTTGATACCGACGAAAAAGTAAACAAAGCGCAAAATTGATGCTTTGTTTTGCTATATTATACCGTAGACCACACATTATCATTTGATTTTATATGAAAATAAATATATTGTCAGCATGGTGGTGTCTATTAATGTGTTCTTGATATTCGGAACGGCAGTGAGTGAGTGACGACATTTTGTTTTGTCCAAGAAATTGTCAAGGTCAATGTTTCACTGTTTGTCTCGCAATAACCCGCCGATTTATATTTGCGCACCAACAAAACAGATCACAAATACCGCTGACTTTCTAGGGTAGTCACTTTGAATTAGATAGATGGGATAAAATTTTGGATTGGAACACGGATACGTTTGTCAACTATTTCGATTGTATTGCCGCATTGGTTAAGCAGAGTGGTCCGCTGGTTTTACCGCAGAGCGCAGCGTAAAGCGGTCATTCTTTCGCAGTTTACAGTAAACAAAGGAGCGTAAATTGCAATTAAAAGCGGAGCGCAGCGCGAACTGCGCTATAAGTATTGCAATTCCGCAACCAACTCTTTGGACCGCAGTCACATGATTGCAGTCCGATTGCGGTCCAATTGCAATTAATGGGAACGCGAATTGCAATCCTGCGCTCCAGGAATTGCAATTCGCCTGGTAAGAGAACCGCAGGCCACTCTGTACAATTAATAAAACCTGTGTCCTTATTAATGCAAGTGTTTATGCAATATAATATAAGCATATTTTGCATATTATCTGTGTCATGACATAGTACTACACAGAGCTGGGTTACAGGGAAATACAGTGTTAGACAACTTTGGTCAAGTGAAAAGTTTATTTGAGAATAGTGCTGATGAAACTATTATGCGACGCAGTATCTTATTTGCATAACAATACATAATCTGATAATGATATCTGGAATGATATGAAATTTCGTAATTCACCAAATGGCTCAACGGAATAATATTCGAGAATGCACAGGTTCCCTGTTAACTTCCTATCTCTGTGACATGAGCAGGGGACCACTCTTTAGCGTCTATATTCACGGTTATAGACGCACCAAATTTACAGACGGAATGGATATTTGTTCGCTTGCCTATATTGGGGCACCCACACAATGGGCTGGTCATATCTAACTGGGCCACCTTTTATGTTTGTCTGTTTTATTACTCTATCAGCAGATGACAATGTTCATCTCCACGTAATGAGACTATACTACACACGATAAGAGAACTTCCTGGTACACACAAATCTTTAGTGGTCAATCAACTGTGTGTAGGAAATTTATGCTATACAGTTGAATCTCGTTAACCAGACCACCTCAGTGTCACTCCATGACATGGGCAGTACAAAAAAAAATGGCTGCCCAGGGACGAAAAATGCAGCCTCGCTTGATCAGTATTCTGGCGGTGCACTCGGGTCCCACCACGTGGTAGTCGAAACATAGTCCCGATGGGACTAATTTTATGTTTCGTAGGGTGGCGCCGACCGAGATCTGAAGGATCTGGCGCTCGGACAATATGGTGGCGGGACCTCCCCCGTCGTCACATCCCCCCGGACAGTCGGGCACACGAACAAGCATATCACGTCCCAAACAAATCCTGGGTAGCGCTCAATCGCAGAATGGGGGCGTCGACGGAACTACATGTATGGCGCTCAGTATGGCGGTGGGACCTGCTGCTGCTGCAGGCACACGAATAAGCATATCACGTCCCGAGTCGGGCGAGGAGATTCATTCTCTCATCGGCCCGCCCCTCCATAACAAGTTTTCTTACGTCGTCATCTCCCAAAACCTGCGGGTAGGCCTTGGACCGGATCGCATCCTTTAACTCCTGGTAACTGGCCATCTCTTCGACGACCAGTTTGAACTCACCATCTGATATATCGTTGTCGGCTATTGCTTTCGACACGATAACGTCGATACTGTTTTTCTTCGACCTCGCTCGCAATAACTGCTATTCGATCGTGCTTGCGACTCTTGGCCTCGAGCTTGCGGGCCACCAGTCTGCTCGTCATGCAAAGCAGGCCTGCCCCTGCTGTGACCGTACTCAAGGCCACCGCAATCGGCTCGGCAACGACTGTTGACAATAAAGACACACTCCCCATCCCGCTCACAACGGAAGCTGAGGCGAGCGTGGTGTTCATCCATTCGACGACATTGACTGTGTGTCTCCCTCATGCTGGAGAATATGTTGTATCTCGACAATCCTGGTCATCCTAAAAGATGACGGTTCAGCCGCCCCGTACGGCAGCTCAGGATATAGTTTTTCGGTAGCCATGTTCTCTATAAATCGAGCTAGATTAATGTTTTGGCGGAGAGGATTCCGTTCTGAAATTTGCAACATTTGCCGTTCAGGACGATGTTCACTCGGACCTCGGCCATTGCCTTTCCGCTATAGTCGACCGTTCGGAATATTCGAACGCAATCCGCCTCGTTCTTCAGCACAAATCGTAATAACTGACTTCGTTTTTGTAACCGATGGCACAGTCGTTAGACTCACTGGCGTAAGTGTAGGCAATTTGACGGTAACGTCCTGTTTGGCACTTGCGCAGGAATGGGCCGTATATGCTCATTATTCCGAGAACCCGAGAACAACAGCGTATCATCGAGGACGGAAATCTCAAATTCATGGATGTGCCCAGATTCCAGACGTTTTGTTACATGGTTTTATATTAACTCTATCCCCAATGACAATGGCACTGTGTTTCAGTTGATATCTAAGATATGCAATATGTGTTATTTTGCTTCATGCACATTAAATGACATTAATATACCGCACCGTTTTCATTTGATGAAACTACACTTGTATTTTATTCATGTATATTTAATTTATCATACAATCAGAAACTGTCAGGGGAGAACATTTGAGTTGCTATAATTTGCTGTACCAGAATGTAAACGTTATGGTATTTTTTATGTTTTGGAGCAAAGTAGTGACATTAATTTACATACAATATGATAAATTAGCATTTCAAAAACTACTGATTTGTCAGTATTATAATCCCCGATCGTTTAAAGTGTCTCATAGTGTTCAGAAATACGATACAAATATATAGTTAAGATAGTTGTTCATCATCTGTTTCATCACGTCATTCCACATAGGACAGCACGCCTGTTCCATCGAGCGAATGGAGTTATAAGTGTTGTTGTTGTTGTTGTACGACTTATGGGTGCCAATTGGCTGTTATTTTTAGCCAATATGTGGCACACCCGGTTAGAAAAACACTTGTAGAGCGGGAAATACTCTTGGCTACAACTTCTATACCTTGTTCTAATGATATCTTATTGCTACGTATTCATTTTCATATGTGATGTGACTGGAGAAATGGTGCTTGTGGATTTTCTGACCAATGTAGCCCCAATTATCACCGCAGTCTGATCAGGGCTTGCATCGGTAATGCTTCTAACAATCAATATAGATCGTTGCCAGGCTGCATGAGTGCGCTATTTCCGCTACATTGGTTACAAACCCCATACGCCCCATTTCTCCAGTGACTGCCACATATCATGTCTAGGCTACACCACAGATGGGCGTGGGCAGACAGCCTCGGCTACAGGTCCAACCGTGGGAGGGTCAGTAGCGGCACTGATTGTCATCGCTCTCGTTGTCTGCCTCGTTGTCCTCCACAGGAAAGGATACTCCATCATGAAGCCTTGTGAGTTATGTGTAAAACATGCAGGATACTCCATTATGGAGCCGTGAGATTTATGGGTTATACATGCGGGGTAATCCATCATGAAGCCATGGTATTGATGTGTTATACAAGTGGGTTACTCCATCATGGAGCCATGTGAGTTATGTGTTATACATGCGGGGTACTCCATCATGAAGCCATTATATTTATGTGTCATACATGTGAGATACTCCATCATGGAGCCATGTGAGTTATGTGCTATACATGCGGGATACTCCATCATGTAGCAATGTGAGTTATGTGTTATACATGTGGGATACTGCGTCATGGAGCCATGTGAGTTATGTGTTACATATGTGGGATACTCTTTTTGGCTGGGGTGTCCGCATCAGCACTATTTGTACTTCCATCAATGAAACACCTGGCATGCTTCTAACGAGCAACATAGACCATTTTAAAGCTACAGGTGTGTGCTATTTTACCAGACGTTACACTGGTCACAAATCGTATAGGCCTCATTAAAGACGTCTCATTAATTGATGTTGTATTGTAAATTTCACAGGTAAGAAGAAGAACAAGTACAGGTGAGTCCAGTAGACGATGTTGATCAATGCTTCCTTTAATACCAGCGGATTTTCTCCAAACGACAACACAGACGCTCGCTAAAGCAACGTGTACATTCAACGGATATCGTTTCGGGGTTTACACTCGATACTTTATGGAAGGAGAACAGTATATTCACTATTTCTTCGGTGTATGCCGCTATAGTCTTACTATATATGTCGATAAAACACATGTGTCTTTATTTATGATTTAAATATGACAAATAATAAAATGCGGCTTTAAAAATGTAATACTTGTCAGATTCGAAAGTGTTTCGCATCATTTTAGGCTTTGTAATTATAGAAGATTTACCTTTCATTTCAGCGATCATACGTATGACAACACTATGGAGGTCCATGGTCAATATGGTAGGTAACACACATGTAACAGCCGAGATTATGTAGATCCATTAGGTCTCTATATGTCACTGGATGAGACAAACTTACACTGTGTGCGACCAGCATAGCCTGTCCATACGCTGGCGGTAAATGTAGTAACGTCAATTGTCTCGACCGCAGGGCTTCTAAAATTTTCTGTTTATCGGTTCTGGACCGATTTTTGATATCTCGGATAAATCGGTCCGAGAAAATTTACCTATTTGCTGCTATTTCCTATCAACCGTGTAAATGTAACGATGTTGATACCAAGTAATGTAAATTTTGTGACACATATCCGGGGAATATCCGTGTTAACAAACATCGTTGTGTATTTGGTCACAGACATTTGGCGTGTTTCGGCTTTCATCGATATGGTTATACCGATGAAAGCCGAAACACGCCGAATGCCTGTGTGTTTGGTTGCCTTTCATCACATTTCTCCACGTATCAATTTTTCATAACACGCGCGTGGTAATTGTTACAGGTGAAGGTATCAATAGCTGTAGAGCGGTTTATAAATAGACTGGCTTTAGCGTATTTAAAATAAAATAAAGAACCTATGCACTGTGGTTATCCGTGTTTGTAATATTTAATATTACACATTTCATCCCCAAGTTACAAGTAACTGACATTGACTATTCCATATTAAGCGTGGAACTGTTACATTACGCTGTATTAGGGGTAATTTTTGTCGCGCCCGCTTGCGGAAAGCGCGATATATTTGGCACTTTGGCGTACGTACGTACGTACGTACGTACGTGTGTCCGGTTAAAGTTTTTGGTTAAGTTTTTTGGTTAAGTTTTTATGCCCCACCACAATAGTGGAGGGGGCATTTAGTGTTACCCTTGTCAGTCCCAGGGTCAAGGTCACATACTTGGTGCTTCAAAAACTTTAACGCTCAGGTAAATGTCACCGACTGGGGCTCACACGCTCTCATATGGCGGTGGTCAATAATGTAGAGTTGGCTCTACACGGAAATTCCCCACGCGGGTTCTAATGGACCAAAGTACAAGTAAACGCCCACTGTCTTGAATCTCTGTAATTATACGATCTGTAAATATATATGAAATATATTTAAGTCAATGTAATAATATAGGCATCTGAAGTTGTGAAAACACAACTTCAATCACACAGGTCTATGGAAAAGTGCCACAAAGAGTACATGCATGACATGGTTACAGATCGTACAATAATAAGTAAAAGTATTTAACAAAGCAAGTTATGATTATGTAAACAACACATACAAAATGGCGGAGCAGGGCTGTGTCTAACCAGTTTAGAACCTAGTTGTTTTGCAGTTTCATGAATTAAACCAATACACTGCAGCTCCATTATAACGCGGTGGTCGGGGTCCAAGATTTCAAACCGCGATCGAATCCGACGGCGTTATAAAATTTCGGGACATGCACGGGTACTGGTACTACACGGGTTACTGGTATCATTCGCATTTCGGTTACCAACTATTGCGAGAATTCCATTAGCAACGGACTCATATAAAATCATGTCATTTGAACAGAAGTTAAAGTAATTATTAATAATGTCTATGACATACAAACTTGTGTGTATTAATGTATTAAACTACGATTTATTATTTATAAAATCATGCTTATTATGTTGTATAGTGCTCGCGATAGACAGACGCTTATTACAATGTATACTACTCACGATCAACAGACGCTTAAACGGATTAATTGATAATAAATAATGCCTATGGTCACGTGTCCTGCCTATTCATGCAGTTGATCACGTGCATAATCTCAGGTTGTGGGGTCACGTGATCTATTGTTTACGCTGCAAGTCATATTGATGAATGAAATTTACACGATTTAAGCGAGATTGCCGTGGGCTGTAGTGTAAACAATAGACCATGTGATCCCATACCCAGATAATGCTGAAACACCAGTCTATTTATAGAACGCTAAATATTACACCTGGGAGTAAAGCAGGAGTAAAGCAAAAGAAAGGCGATCGAACATGCAACCATTTATTAGCGACAATTATGTGTAATTGAATTGATTAATAAATATGCCTATTAACATGATTACCCGATTAAAGGTACATGTATTACATTTGCTAACATACTAATAATAATCCTTTCATGGACTTTGAACTTCGTTGTTTCAATAAACTTGCAGAAATCACGAATCAACTGATTACACGATGACTACGACGTCCGACGATTTTTTTAAATTTTTTTTCTTTGTTTTTTTTTTTCTCGATTTTTTAAAAAAAATTTTGGGATCCACGAGAGACCCGCATTATAATGGAGATGGCGCTATACGCGACCGCGTTATAATGGAGCTGCAGTGTACTATCAAATAAGGAAGCATGAAATCTACACATCCCTGAAAGAATAAATGAGTTTACCAAATAGAGTAATAGAACATACCTGTAAATATATATGAAATATATTTAAGTCAATGTAATAATATAGGCATCTGAAGTTGTGAAAACACAACTCCAATCACACAGGTCTATGGAAAAGTGCAACGGGTCATAGCGCGCAGCATGCATTGTGCATATTAGTGATCACATGACCTGAACGTGTACAAGGGCCCATTATTGCAGTACCGTTATATACACGGGATGTAAATAATAACAAACGAGGGTCGATACAAAAGTAATTTTATTTCAGCCTACGACATACTTCCCTGCTTTATAAAATGTCGTCCCGACATATTCAGTACCAAACTGACAGGTTCTGAGACAACAGAGTGTAACACACTACGTTAATACAAAATGTACATGAAAAATACGAAGATAACGAAGATCGCTCACTCAAACACAGACATATTAAAACAATGATGATGATGATGATGTTCTTCGAATACCAATGTGTATCATGGCCTAAATTGTGACGACCGTGCTATCCGGCACGGTGAACACATGCTCCTGTCCGATACGCCAGTTGTCGGGGTCGTATCGCTGTGGCGGACGGCGATTTCGTCTTGGACGCTGGACGGCTTCTGGCAATTCTGGTGAAGAGACCGTACGTGGTTGCAGTCCATGTTCTCCTGGCGACCTCTGCATTGGTATCTTGTACTTAGCAGATTCCACTCGGTCAGTCTCCTCCACAGTGCTACAAGAAGAGTCCAACTCGTCATCCGCCCCAGAGCTTTCCGGTGGTGCCGGATGTTTCTCTCGACCAATCGTCGTCGTCGGTGCAGGCAAAGACATGAATGGGAGCAGGTGATTGCGGTGCAGAGTCCGCAGTCTTCCAGATGAATTTTCCTTCTTCACTTGATATACCGGTATATCACTATCTGGTTGACTGATGACAATATATGGGTCCTCTTCCCAACGTCAGCAAGCTTGTGCTTCCCCTTCAATCCAACATTGCGGACAAGACACTCGGTCTCCAGGCTGCAGATGGTTCTCCCGGACACGCTTATCGTATTGTGTCTTGTGCCTGCCGGCCTGGCGAACGCACTCATCATTTGCCTCGTTGTATGCGACCTGCAGACGACTATCCAACTGCTGGGCATAGTCTTCATGACTCTTTCTGTTCCTTGGTTCTTGCTTGATTCCCAGAAATGCATCTATGGCGAGACGGGGCTGCCTGCCGAACATGAGGTAGAAGGGGAGAAGCCAGTGCTCTCGTGTCTTGTTGCATTATATGCATGGACCATCGTTGGCACATGAGCCTTCCAATCCACCTTCTTGTCATTTTCCAGTGAACCTAGCATCCGGATGAGTGTCTGGTTGAATCGCTCAACCTGACCGTTTCCCATAGGATGGTATGGGTGGTCCTTGTTTTCTTGATCTTGGCAATCTTGCAAAGGTGACGGATAGTCTTTGATTCAAAGTTCTGTCCCCTGTCACTATGTAACTTCGAGGGAAATCCATAGTGGAGGAAAAAACGTTTCAAACAAAGCCCTAGCCGTCGTCCGTGCTGTCTGGTTCCTCGTCGGAATGGCCATGGAGTAGCGCGTGAAATGATCTGTAATGACTAGCACGTTCTCGTAACCTCCCTTGGAGGTTTCGAGAGACAGATAGTCAATGCAGACAATTTCCATCGGAGCGGTCGACTTGATCGGGACCAATTCAGCTGCCTCTGTGCTGGAACCTTCTGCCTAATACAGCGATCGCATGTCTGCACCTTCCGCTTGATGTCGCCATCCATCCTGGCCAGAAATATCGCTCCTTGACGAGAGATGTTGTGCGATCCCGGCCCTGGTGTCCCAGGTCGTCGTGTAGGGCACTTAGTATGGTGTCTTTGGCAGATTCCGGAAGAACGGTCTGGGTGATATCTTGTCCTCGAATGTTAGTTATCCTGAACAGGATGCCATCCCGGAGTAGCAGCTTATCCAACTCGCGAAGATACCTTCTAACTGCTGGGTCTTCGTTCGCGGCTTGCCTTGCAGTAGGTCGCTGAGTGGACTTCTTAAGTCTCACTACTCTCGAAATTGCTCTGTCTGTATCCTGTCCGTTTCGCCAATCATTCGACGACAAGGCGCATGCCGCCAGTAGGTCTTCCGGAATGTGGCATTCGAATGACGTGTCATGGTCTGTAGTCAGGCATTCCTCTGCGGGCGCGTCCTCAGAAGTTGTCTGTGTCATGCTAAATATGGCCTTCATGTTATCTGGGAAGATTGTCCGCTCCTCTGTTTCCATTTGCATTTGCCTTGATAAACCATCGGCGTCGTTGTTCTTCTTCCCACTTCTATAGGTGATATGGAAGTTGTAGTTGGAGAGAGCAGCTATCCATCGTTGACCAGTAGCATCAAGCTTAGCCGTAGTTAACACGTATGTAAGAGGGTTATTGTCAGAGACAGCTTCAAAGGTGGCACCATACAGATAGTCATGAAATTTGTCTGTGATGGCCCACTTCAAAGCTAAGAATTCCAACTTGTGGGCCGGATAATTCTTCTCTGACGGCTTAAGACTCCTGCTTGCATACGCGATAACCCGGTCAATGCCGTTCTGCTTCTGGTATAGCACGGCTCCCAATCCATTCAACGAGGCATCCGTGTGTAGGATAAATGGCTTATCATATTCGGCATATGCGAGGATTGGTGGCGATGACAGCTTCTCGATGATCGCATCGAAGGCCTGCTGCTGTTCGTTGTCCCAGCGGAATGGTGATTGACGTGTCTTCTGCTTTGACTTCTTAGTGGACTGACCTACGAGGAGATCGTTAAGAGGACGCACAATACTAGCGTAGTCCTTAACAAATCTCCTGTAGTAGCCACTGAATCCGATGAAGCGCCTAACGTCTTTTGTCGATGTGGGAACGGGCCAAGTTTTGATGGCAGATATTTTCTCTGGATCTGTCTTGATTCCATCTTCGGATACAATGTGAGGTGTAGGGAATCTTCAATCCTCGGAATGGCGTACGCGTCCTTGATCGTGCGGAGATTTAGCTTCCTGTAGTCAATGCAGAAACGGATTGTGCCGTCCTTTTTCCTGACTATCACGACATTAGACGAGTACGGGCTCTCCGATGGACGTATTGCATCCGCTGCCATCATCTCGGCTAAATGTTCTCGAATCTCTTGGATCAGTGCTGGTGCTATTCTTCGGTAGGGCTCCTTGAATGGTTTTTCTTCCGTCAAGTGAATCTCATGTTTCACTAGGTCGGTATGTCCCAAATCGGTCGGGCCCTTCGAGAATATGCACTGCCACTTACAGAATAGGCGAGTAACCTTGTCTTGTTGAATCTGTGAAAGATCGGAATCGGCTAAATCAATGCCTAGCTTCCTGGTGATGGGCTCGTTTTCTGTGGCATTGGCTGGTATATTAACAGACTGTTTGCCAATGACAGCAGGTGTAGACAAAGGATCACAGGACCGAAGAACTTTGACTTCCTGTAGCTCGCAAAGAGGTGAATGTGGCTGGATGATCACTACTTTTGCTGACATATTGTATAGTCTGACGGGGATCCTGGTGCTCTTTCCTGGTTTATCCAGCTTCACTACCCTAGGGCATACTCCAAGTTTGGATGACACCCCATCCGCTGTCTCTGTAACTGCTGTATCAACAGTTCTGGTTTTTCTAACAAATCCGTTGACGGTTACAGTTTCCATTGGTTGGATCTCAATTCTGCGATTAGTTGACATTACTTTTCCGACACATCCATGGTGTACTGCTTCGAAAGCATCTATCCATTCAGTCGGTACAACACTGTCCTCTCCAGTCGCTTCCTCACACAGCCGAATGAGATTGGTTCCGATGATAACAGGAACATTCAAGTTGTATTCTGTTGCAGGGACTACAAGGACGGGGACAAACAGCTCACTGTCGTTGATGAATGCTATCTCAATTGTAGCCTCAACATATCCGATGTACGGAACTTGTCCTCTGTCCGGTCCTCTCAAATCCAAGTTTTTCAATGGCTTCATTTCAGGTCGCGGCTGGAGGGAATTATAGAAATCTTCGGATACAGTGGTCACCATAGACCCACTGTCAACTAATGCAGGTGTGTCGCTACCACAAAATGTTATCGTGGTTTCATTAGCGTGACCAACCAATTTGGTGAACAATGTTTTCTTCTGTGGGCGCTTTTCTGTGCTGTCTCCAGTTCGCGCTTCAACGCGCTTCAACGGAGAGATGTTCACCCTCCTTCTTCTCGGTCTGCAATTTGTCTACTCCATGGTTTGTCTGTGATTCTGTTTGTGGTGCTCGCCAAGGTGTTCGTCTTCTCGGTCTTTTTCTCATCTCTTGCATTTGTTTTTCCAGTGATGTTATCTTTTTCATCATCTCGTCTAACTTTGTCCTGTCCGGTGTTTCTGTTCTTATTTGTTGGTGTTGTACTCCCGTTGTCAATTTCATGTCGTATTCCTCTGCTCTAACTGCTCTCTGTAGTTGTTCAAATGTTCTGATATTTTCATAGTGTATCCTTGACGCCATCTTTAGCTTCTCACTCCTCAAGGACCTCCAGAATTTCGATCTCAGCATGTCGTTCCGGTCTTCTTCACGAACATGTCCTTTATCCATGGCTCTGTGAACTATCTCCTCTAGCCTTAATCCCCATGCTGCTATTGATTCTCCTTGTTTCTGTGTGGTGGTGTAGAATTCCTGTAACACGCTTTCGCCAGCGGCAACATTTCCGAATACTCCTTCCAGCTTACTGAGTATTTCGTCCACTGTGACATGCATTCCCATCGGCAGCAAAACTCTCTTTGCTTGCCCCCTTAGGGATTTCCGAATGGCCTGTGACATTACATGTTCAGGGTAAATATCTTGTCGGCTACAAGCGACTTCATATTTCCATTCTTCATAGGAGGCCTCCGTTCTTGGTTTAGGTTCCTCCCCCCGAGAACACCGAAAACTTCGGGAACGAGTTGTGCCATTCCTTGTTGCTAGATTGGTTGTCCTTTCTGTCGATTGCGATGTTTACTACTGTTACGGTCATCCAACTTGTGTTTCCTTTCCTTAAGGTCCTTTTCTCTCCGTTCTATCGTTCATCTTCACTTTCAATCTACTCTCCCTTTCTGTTAGTATTCATCATATGTGCATATTTCTGCTGTCGTGACGCTCTCTGTTCCTCTTCCTTCTCCTGCTCTCCATGGCTTCTAATTCCTTCTCCCGTCTGAACATATCATCTTCCATGGTACGCAGTGTCTGTAACCGTCTTTGCTGTAGTTGAACTTCTGAACTTTCGTCCATATAATCATCACTATCTGATGTATAGTAGTCGTCTCTTTCCTGTTTAATAGGGTAAGTCTGTCTACCACCGGTAACTTCAGCATAGTCAGTCTTCGATCTTGAGAGTGGTGCTGCTACTCGTCCCACATATCTGTCTTCTTCCTTTGTTCTCGTACCCTTAATTCTCGTCTGTTCCATGGTGTCCTCCTCTTCATCACTCGTCTCGTTCCATCGCTCATAATAGTGCTTTTCAACATGAGGAATATGTCTGTCCTTCCTATACGCTCCACTCTTTTTACCCACTCTGTCTGATCGAAGGTTGTCAAATGACGTTTCTGTCCTACTACTGCTTCTCGTACGTCTTTATTGCTCGTCTTCTTTATAACTTCGTTCGTGTACTCCAAATTTCTGAGCTTTTTCCTTTGTGGTCAGAGCTAAATCTTGCATCGCTTTTATGTTCTCTTCAATTTCTCTATTTAAATCTATCCACTCTATGTCTTGTTCCTCCCTGCTGTCTCCATCTGCTCCACTTGATCTGCTTCCTCGTTTTTCCTGGTGTCCTTTGCTCATTTTCATTGTGGACTCATGTCTCTCCTTCTCTTATCTTCTTTCCTGGTTGGCTTTCCATCTCGTCGTTTTCTGATATACTCTCCTCATCATAGAGCTCTACTGCTGTCCGTCCCTTTCTATCAGCCCTCCTTCTGTCTGTTCCATAGTTCTCCTCTGTATTGTCAGTAACTTCGACGTTGTGTCACCTTGACGTGCTTCTTCCAGTCGTTCTCGGTCCAGATAATTCCCTAAGACGGCGAAGTACATCTTCATCACCATGGTATGATCTCTCGAGTTGCGTTTCACTAGCTTTATTTGAACACGCACGACTCTGAGAATCACTGGCGAATCGCGACCGATACTTTCCAACACTGTTTAGATCATCACGACCTTGACGTTCTCTTGAAGAACTATTTCTCTCAGTTTTTCTTTCCGCTTCTCTTCTAATTCTCCTTCTTGCTACTACACATTCCTCACGTTGCCTTCGTAATTCTACCATTTCCGCCTCCATGCTATTCCGTACTTCCTCATCTGCTATCCTTCTTTCTCTCTTTAATCTCCTCCGATCTCTTTCTTCCCGCTTTTTACAAAGATCTGCCATGATCTTTCAATTCAAAATCAGCACAATCTAGGTAAGTAAATTGTCTTTGGCTTTTGGATGTCTCACTATTTATATATATATACTACCAATTTATATGTTCACTGATTGTTCATATCCACTTGATCAAGTATCACTTCACTAAATAAGTTTCCATTGATTGTGCACTACGTATATAAATGGTTCACTTTGTATGGACGTTCAGTGTATATTTCCTCACATACGTGTCCTTCACAGTTCACAGAATTACTCTCACGTGGCTCCTGTACTAAATTGGAATTTCACTATGCAAATGCACTTCAGTTCATCCAACAAGCAATTATTTTGTTTTGTCGTTTCACTGTAATCCTGACGTCATGTGACGCATTGGCGTCGGTTGCTGATCAACTTTCAGCATTTACGTCACGTTTCCAAATATTTCTACCACAATAGTTCACTATTTAGTTTAGTTCAACTTCACATGTTGTGTGTACAACTTCCAGAGTTCAACACCGTATTGTTCATCAAATGAATAATGATAATGGAGGAGATGATGTGTTTAAAATTGCCAACTACATACGTCCACTCATACTACAGTTGTTTCTGTCAAAATGTTCCGGGTTTATACGTGTACAAAGTGTTGTGCGTTGCGTATCCGTGGAGTTTCCGTTAGTTGCGTTTCAAACCGTGTGTCGTCTACGTGTAATACGTTTTCGGCCATGCGTTGCGTTCCCCACTCTTGCTTGCATGCGCGAAAGAAAGTCGAGCAAAACCGTGTTCAACGCATTGAGTTTCAAAAGTGTGTAATCCGTGTACAAACGGTTTGTAAACGTATACAACGGTTGTAAACAACGCATTGAGTTTCAAAGCGTGTAATCCGTGTACAACGTTTGTAAACGTATACAACGGTTGTAAACGTATACAACGCTAAGGTAAACCGTTTAAAAAAAAAAAAAAAAAAAAAAAAAAAAAAAACGATTTACAACGCTTTCTTGACAAACGGTTTACACGCTTCTACATGTACACAGCACCGTACAGATGAAACCGTGTTATACGTATAACACGTTTCCACGGGTTTTAACGCATTACACGTTTTGGTATGCCAACCGTGTATCGCGTAGAATGCGCAGCATGCTAGATCGTTGTTCGTGTGTGTACATGTAATATATACTTCTAGACTGCAGGGCTTCTAAAATTTTTCAGTTTTCCGGTTCTGGACCGATTTTTGAACTCTCAGACCGATTGAGATTTGAAAATTTAAAACTAGTCTTAAAAATCGGTCCGAGAAAAATTGCCAGTCGGCTGCTATTTCGCTATAAACCTTGTAAATTTACCGGTTTTGACCAAGTAATTTATGACACATATCCGCGGGCCATATCCCTGTAAACCAGTGTGCAGCTCGCTGTGTATTCAGTTTCTCCATATATCGATTTTTCTTAACACACGCGTGGGAGAGGTGTATAGCGGATTAGTGACTGAAATAGACTGGCTTCAGCGTAAAGATACAGAGTTCCTAGATTCGCCATTTCTGAGGTCTACAAATACATTAAATATGCCTAAAAGCATCAATGAATGAAGAAACAAAATTAATTTTTATATGGAGGGTGTAAAATAAAAAAAATAATATTTTTTTCTTCATTAATTGAAGATTTTAGGCATATTTAATGTATTTATAGACCTCGGTCCGTTTACTTCAACCTGTGATATTACACAGACGAGATTTGTGTGTCGCTTTGTGCAAAAAAAATCGATAACACTAAGCCCTGGCAACTAACAGGTGCTTATTGTATGACATCATTCAGCACGAGAAATGCGTCGTGACCACTCCTTTAGGCTATGAAAATTGAAATTACTGATTGGTCAACACGCCCTTTGATGTTCCGCAGACGTCGCGAACTGTGACTCATGGGGCAATCATGCAGTAACCCATTTCATGCTGAGGATACGATTATGTTTGCGGGAAAATATTTTCCTTCTATGCACTCAGAAGTATATGCCGCGAGCACCATTTAAACCGTACTCGTCGAGACGGTTCAAATGAGTGGTCACAACGTATACTTTCATTGAGAAATAACAAAAATAAAAATAAATTATTTAATAATTTACATACCCGTAAATGTGTATTCCGAAAGGAATGGATTACAAAAAAAACATGGTTAATACGCAGATCTGTCGCCATGTTTCGCCGATATTTGATTTCGAAAATATTTTCCGTAAATGGTGTTGAAAAGTTGACACAAAATTCAGAGTTCATGCGGAATTTCGGTGGATTATGCACGTATCAACAGCTAATCGTCCGCATGAATAGGCAGGACACGTGACCATTATTTATTAACAATTAATCCTTTTAAGCGCCTGTTGATCGCAGAGCATTATACATTGTAATAAGCGTCTGTCTATCGCGAGCACTATACAACGTACACCGACCATCGCGTTATAATGGAGCTGCAATGTATTGTTGTTTACACCCGTATAATTCATTTCATATCAGGGCGAAATGAGTCTGCCTTACAATAATTCGCATGTGCGGAATGTGGTACATGTAGGTCGAAACGATCCGCCTGTAAACGATCCAGGCCGAACAGGTACATGTATTCGCGATAATTTTAGGGACGAAACAAGGCCGCCTCGAAGCGATCGGGCCGAACAGGTATTCGCTTTAAAAAACGTTTAACTGTTGTACACGTTTCAACGCTTTCATATAGCTACACGCTTCCGGGTAAAGTGTTGTACTCGTTTCGACGCTTTCACCTCGCTACATGTACATATATACATGTATACGCCAAAGCGTGTTATACGCCTTGAAGCTAAACGTATTACACGCTTTAAAACGGTTTGACAATGTGTATTACACGTGTACGAACCGTATTATACGTTTAAACAACGTATACAACGCTTTTAAACTAAACGGTTTGACAATGTGTATTACACGTGTACGAACCGTATTATACGTTTAAACAACGTATACAACGCTTTTAAACTAAACGGTTTGACAATGTGTATTACACGTGTACGAAACGTATTATACGTTTAAACAACGTAATACTATACAACGCTACAGCAAACCGTTGCGTTCGCGTTGCGTTCGCGTTGAGTTTGCAAGTGTTGTCTACGGTGGAACAAAAACGCAGACTGCACTGTAGCACACACACACTAATAACAACAAAATACGCGAAAATACGATACAATACGGCGCGGCGTCGCGAGTCCGAGATAGATACTAAGAAAATTATTTGAGCGGTTACCGCTTTTCCAATAATTAACTGGATCAAGGTACCTGTATACTTATTTACTTTAAATAAAAAAAATCAGAATTGTATTTGTGGGGGAAAAAAAATAGAAGACCCTAACGAGCCTCGAACCACTGATAAACTTCTTACTTACAATCTACAACCTGGCAGCCGACCTCGCTGACCACTGCACTAGTCGGACAATCAACAAAACCTATTGAGTAGTTTACGATGTTATCGATTCTTTAGCGAAAAACGCGCGAACAGGGGAGTTCATGGGAAAACAGGGTCGGAAAAAAAATCTGCAACTATGAAAATCTGTTCGATCAGATTTTCCAACAAGAAATATACAAAATCATATTCCCAAAGAAGCAATATCAAGCAGTTTGGTTAGTAGTGAAATGCAGCGCTGGGCGCGGGCGATATGTGAAGCTATATGGATGGGGTCATAGGGCTGGGTTATAGGGCTGGGTTATAGGGCTGAGCTGAGCTATAGGGCTGAGCTATAGGAATGGGCAGGATATACAGATATATTGGCCAAATATAACGGAACATATACCATAAGAATATGTGACTTCAGATACAATATCGACAGCAGAGCTGCCAACTGTTACGATTTTTCCGTATTTGTTCCGGAAAATACGTTAGAAATACGGAAGTACGGATAACAATTAAAAAGTACGATTTTTGAAAAAATCAGCGCGGGAATATCTGGAAATAATAATTTCGTTTCACAATTCTGCCAATAAATCCTATTTTTTTATTTACCCGTAATCATACTCGCCGAGGTGCTTACCATTTCGATTCTTGTTGTGTAGTAATAGTAATTCACCACAACCCACTTAATGACACAACAGATGTAGCAATGTTATGCAACTAAATCCTTCATTAACGATTTCCTTCCACAACAGTTGGCCTGTTAATGATCATTGCCCAGTACATCCACATTTCATCATTCACCATGACCCACACACCTATATGTGTGCTTAAACATTATTTATACCCCCCGCAACGAGTTGAGGGGGGGTATACTGGAGTCAGGTTGTCCGTCCGTCCGTCCGTCCGTCCGTGCGTCCGTCCGTCCGTCCGGATAAACTTAACATCAGAGAAATATTGTTATAACTTCTATTTCCTTCATATAAAATGCTTGATATTTCACACTCTGCATTCCTGTAAGGCTCTACTACCATGCTGTGCCAAATCCACGACCGTCCAACCCCCGATCCCAACCCCGCAGATCAACGTCACTAGGTCGTAACTTACATCAGATCGTAAACTTACATAGATATTCTTATAACTTCTATTTCCTTCATCTAAAATGCTTGATATTTCACACATGCATTCCTGTAAGGCTCTACTACCATGCTGTGCCAAATCCACGACCGTCCAACCCCCGCAGATCCCAAGGTCAAGGTCAAATACTTAGTCTCTTTACAAAACTTAACATCAGAGAAATATTATTATAACTTCTATTTCCTTCATCTAAAATGCTTAATATTTCACACATGCATTCCTGTAAGGCTCTACTACCATGCTGTGCAAAATCCATGACCGTCCAACCCCCGCTGATCCCAATGTCAAGGTCAAATACTCTACAAAACTTAACGTCAGAGAAATATTGTTATAACTTCTATTTCCTTCATCTAAAATGCTTAATATTTCACACATACATTCCTGTAAGGCTCTACTACCATGCTGTGCCAAATCCACGACCGTCCAACCCCCACAGATCCCAAGGTCAAGGTCAAATACTTAGTCTCTTTACAAAACTTAACATCAGAGAAATATTGTTATAACTTCTATTTCCTTCATCTAAAATGCTTAATATTTTCACACATGCATTCCTGTAAGGCTCTACTACCATGCGGTGCAAAATCCATGACCGTCCAACCCCAACCCCCGCTGATCCCAATGTCAAGGTCAAATACTCTACAAAACTTAACGTCAGAGAAATAAGTTATAACTTCTATTTCCTTCATTGAAAATTATTATTATTTCACTTGTCATTCTCCTAAGGTTGTACTATCATGCTGTCACAAATCTACGAGTGTCCAACCCCCGCTGATCCCAAGGTCAAGGTCACATACTTAGTCTCTTTACAAAACTTAACATCAGAGAAATATGTTATAACTTCTATTTCTTTCATGGAAAATACTTAATATTTCATCTGCTTGACAAATCCCCGCTGATCTCGAGGTCAACGTCACATACATACGTATAACCTTGGCTTAACGCCCCCCTCCTAATAAACGCCCCCCCCCCCATCCCCCCCCCCCCCCCCCCCCCCCCCCCAAATAAAAAAAATAAAAAATATAATTTTGTTTTTTACCAGTGACCGCCAATTTCAAACACAAATAATCCTTAAATCCTTATTTGTGTTTGAAATTGGCGTCCTTGGTAAAAAACAATTTTTTTTTTTTTTTTTTTAATGGCTAATAAACGCCCCCTCCCCCCCCCCAAATAATATTTTTTTTTTTTTTTACCAATGACCGCCAATTTCAAACACAAATAGTAAATAAATTCTTTATTTGTGTTGAAATGGTCCTGGTAATTATATTTTTTTTTTTTTTTTTTTTTATTTTTTTTTTTTTTTTTTTTTTTTTTTTTTTTTTACTGGCTAATAAACAATCCCCCCCCCCCCCCCCCCCCCCCCCCCAATAAAAAATAAAAAATAATAATAATACCAATGACCGCCAATTTCAAACACAAATAATCCTTAAATCCTTATTTGTGTTTGAAATTGGCGGTCTTTGGTAATATTTTTTTTTATTTTTTATTTTTTGTTTTTTTTCTTTTTTTTTATTTTTTATGGCTAATAAACGCCCCCCCCCCCCCCCCCCACCCCCCCCCCCCCTTTTGTAAAATGTAACGCCTCCGGGGGCGTTAATTCGAGGTTATACGGTAGTCTCTTTACAAAACTTAACATCAGAGAAATCGGTTATAACTTCTATTTCCTTGCTCGGATCTGCTTCACATTTCACACACTCATTCCTCCAATGGACCTCTACCACCCTGTGACAAATTCACGTTCATGCCGCTCGCGCTAATCCCAGAGTCAAGGTCACAAGCCCACACACTTGGAAATTTGTACATATTTTAGGGGTACCTGGGCCCACGCGGGGGGTATATTCCGTAAGCCTCGCTTACTGACCAATCTAGTTTCGGCTAGAATGGCGTGCTGTTCAATTATACTTAGCAGGAATCCGGTGTCGTCAATCAAATCAGGCTGGACAAGGTGGTAATGTTTACGGGTCATTGAATGCAATGAATATGAATTATGTAGTTGTCATTGTTGATCATTTTCGATAATCTTAAAGTATCGGAATTCTTAATGATAAGAACAACGTATAAACGGCAATTGATATGTTACCTAATTGTTTTTCTCTAGCTTTAATTTCTAAATCATAAATATTTTCACATGTATTATACCTCTGCATGGTTCATCTAATTGGTAACATAATGCCCATGAATATCAATTGGATGTCGTCCCATGCAAGCTTCTGTCGGTAAGACTGCATGCATTTGTTGATAAATGTTTCTATATATAACTGGAAACTTGCTTAACACCAATGTACAATGTATGGTCGTAGTAAAGTTACCAGATAAATTATATTGCATAGGCATGAACTGACGTCACCACATAATAATGAAAGTGGTATTGTTTGGGCAGGTCTTGGAACCTTGTCCAGATCACAGATTGGAAAACATACGTTAAGACGTGGCATATGATGTATACGTTAGAAGTATAGAGGAGGAGTTCTGTAAGGGTGCTGAAATTTAAGTAAAGATATTATCAGAACATTACGGAAGTATCATGTACGTCATTAGTCTAGTTGTTTAGCAATTATATAATAAAATTTAAGCGGGACTTATTTGTAAATCCACCCTGTAGTTTATTTCTGGCCAATCATGGCTCTGAACATGTCCTCTCAACAGCTTAGAAGGTGTAAAACATGTATATCCCACCCACACATCGACTAGTCTGTGCATGCTATAGAGAATTCCAAGCTCATGTCTTTTGATATCAAGTTTACCGGGCAATGCTAGGAAACGCGTAGCAATTCAGAGCCTCGCCGAGGAATTCCTACCATTTCCAAATAGCGTCTAATATATTTGATATCAAAATACACTAGCACGCTATCCTATTTATCAAGTAACATTTTTTAGCTACACATGAGCAATTATGGTGTTTTTTCTTCCTGAAAATAACACGGACTTGTATGCGTCACGTAATTCTACTGAGTCATAATCTGGAAACATCTTGACGCCGTTAGAACTATGAAATTTAAGTTTTCAATTTGTTGTAACCCGGATATTGGTATCCGGTAAATGAAAGATTTTATCAGTCAGTACAGGTACGCATTCGGCCAATACACAGTTCGTTCCCTGATAAATGCACGTACATGTACGTGCCATTCTAATGCAAAACTAAGTGCTACTTGTGTTTCAGCAATGTCTCAAGTCCAGGCTGCATCCACGGCACAACATGGAGGGTAAGTACACCAATATGTAGATATAACTGGCTTATGTGATTTTTGACCAGTGTAGCTCCTGATCAAATAGCACAGCCCTGTAGCCTGATAGCGATATATATTGCTTGTTAGAAGCATAACGGGGGTTTCATTGATGGAATGGCGAACAGTTCAGTAGCTAATAAGACTGCAGATGCACTGGATGATCTCGAGCTACCAATATCGTTAGTTTCCATATATTTGAATACTGTGTCACACATCCTATATACATGTAGTATATCATACTAATATTTTCATGTAGTATATCACACATTCAATATACATGTAGATTGTCACACATGCAAGATACATGTAGTATATCACACATCCAATATATATGTAGTATATCACACATCCAATATACATGCAGTATATCACTCACACATCCAATATACATGCAGTATATCACACATGCAATATACATGTAGTATATCACACATGCAATATACATGCAGTATATCACACATCCAATATACATGTAGTATATCACACATCCTATATACATGTAGTATATCACACATCCTATATATATGTAGTATATCACACATCCAATATACATTTAGTATATCACACATCCTATATACATGTAGTATATCACACATCCTATATACATGTAGTATATCACACATCCTATATACATGTAGTATATCACACATCCAATATACATGTAGTATATCACACATCCTATATACATGTAGTATATCACACATCCTATATACATGTAGTATATCGCACATCCTATATACATGTAGTATATCACACATCCTATATACATGTAGTATATCACACATCCAATAAACATGTAGTACATGTAGTACATCACTCATGCAATATACATGTTGTATATCACACTTCATATATAGATGCAATATATCAGACTTCCTATATACATGTATGTTATCATACATCCTATACATCCTCTATGCATGTAGTATATCACACTTTCTATATAAAAGTAGTATATCACATATTATATATACATGCAGTATATCACACATCCTATATACATGTATTACATCAGACATGCAATATACATGTAGTATATCACATATTATATTTGCATGTATTACATCACACAACATATATGCATGTATTACATCACACATCCAATATACATGCAGCATATCACATATCCAATATGTATGTAGTATATCACATATTCCAATATACATGTAGCATATCACACAACCTATATGCATGAATTAGATCAGACAGTATATATACATGTATTATATCACACAACCTATATACATGTAGTATACATGAGTTATATCACACATGATATATACATGTATTGTATCACACATCATATATACATGTGGTATATCACACATAATATATACATATAGTATATCACACATGTAGTGTACATTAATTATATCAGACATGCTATATACTTGAATTAATCACACATCATATATACATGTAGTATATCACTCATCCTATAAACATGTAGTATACATCCTATATACTTAAAGTAATACACACATTTATTTTCATGTAGAATATCGCACATCCTATGTAAATATACATGTATTTATCAGATATTTTATATATATGTAGTATATCACACTTCCTTTATACATGTAGTATATCACTTATCCATGATGCCTTTAGTATATACACTCCCGCCTGCGATTCTCTTACCAAGAATTGCAATCCAGCGGTCCTTGAATTGCAATTTCATTCCCTCTGAAATTGCAGTCTAATTGCGGTCCAATCGCGGTCCCGTTTTTGCGGTCATTCTTTCGCGATACCGTTTGTGCGGTCACTCTTTCGCGGTCCCGTTTTTGCGGTCATTCCTTCGCGATACCGTTTGTGCGGTCATTCTTTCGCGGTCCAGTTTGTGCGGTCATTCTTTTGCGATACCGTTTGTGCAGTCATTCTTTAGCTTTTTGCGGTAAAAACTTAGCGTTACGCATATATATACACCTATTTTTACTATTTATGTATATTTTATTGGATTTTAATGGCTAAATACAGATAGTAAAATATATCTTTTCGTCAGAAAAAATCAACTATTTCGATTTTATTGCCGCATTGGTCAAGCAGAGCGGACCGCTGGTTTGACCGCAGAGCGCAGCGTAAAGCGGTCATTCTTTCGCAGTTTAAAGAAAAAATGGAGCGTAAACTGCAATTAAAAGTGGAGCGCAGTGCTAACTGCGCTATAAGTATTGCAATTCCGCAACCAACTCTTTGGACCGCAGTCACATGATTGCAGTCCAATTGCGGTCCAATTGCAATTATAAATGGGAACGCGAATTGCAATCCTGTGCTCCAGGAATTGCAATTCGCCTGGTTAGAGAGCCGCAGGCCACTCTGTAACACATCCTATATACTTATACTACGTCATACATCCTATATACATTTATTATATCACACATCCGTTATACATGAAGTATATCCCACATCCAATATACATGTAGTATATCACACCTCCTATATACATGTCATATATTGCACATACTTTATACATGTAGTATATTACACATATATACATGCAGTATATGACACATCCTATATACATGTAATATATCACATATACAGTATGCATGTAATATATCACACATCCAGTATACATGTAGTATATCACACATCCTATATGCATGTAGTATACGACACATCATATATAAATGTACTATATCACATACCCTATATACATGTAGTATATCACAGATGTAAGTACATGTATTATATTATACATCATATATACATGTATTATACCACACATCTAATATGCATGTAGTATATCACACATCCTTTGTAGATGTAATATTTAATGTAATATAGCATACATCCTATACACGTGTAGCATATTACACATCCTATATACATGTAATATATCACACATATACTATACATGTAATATATCATACGTATTCTTTATTCTGTGTCAGCCAAGCCGCCAGCTTACCATACGAGTCGTTGACCCCCACACGTGTGACGACTAGCACAACTTACGCTGAGCTGAATGTTTCTGGTATGTCATTTATCAGGTACTGACCTGAGCTTTGCATTTGCCAAATATATATTGACTGAAAACGAATAACCATATCGAGCACAGACAAGCTACCCATATCCGGATCACAAATGGTTCGAAGTTGATACTTTATTGTTTGAATTTCGTTACAGGAAAGTCTTGAGTTCCATTACAGGAAATCAACCTTGTTTTCGCTCAATATGTGCCACAAAACTGATGACCAGAACACCGCCCTCTTGTCTGTTGATGCCACGTCTAGCCGTGTCTGATATACGTGATATCTGGTATGTGAGATACATCTGTTAACCCTTATTTTCATTAACGGGCGGAAAGACCAGCCCAGCCCGCCCTTTGAAACTTGGTATGCAGCTTCTTTATGGTGTTGATTCGCAAAGTTAATTTTTGTTCGGCCACCGGACATGGATTATCTCTTTAACCTCTTGCCAGACTTTGATAATATTTCACATCAATCTTTGTCATGGGATGATGCTTCATTACGCACACCCCCACATCCAAATCCTGAAGGTCAAGGTCATTTATTTACTTGTAATGTTCACCGGTTTTGTAACAGGAATGCGTTAGTTATTGTTTTTTCACAATATCTCTTTAACCCCTTGCCAGACTTTGATAATATTTCACAACAATGTTCGTCTAGAGATGATGCTTCATTACGCACACCCCCACATCCAAATTCTGAAGGTCAAGGTCATTTATTTACTTGTAATGTTCACCGGTTTTGTAACAGAAATGCGTTAAAGTTATTGTTTTTTTTTCACAATATCTCTTTAACCCCTTGCCACACTTAGATAATATTTCACATCAATGTTCGTCTAGGGATGATGCTTCATTACCGCACACCCCACATCCAAATTCTGAAGTCAAGGTCATTTATTTACTTGTAATGTTCACACGGTTTTGTAACAGAAATGCGTTAAAGTTATTGTTTTTTTTTTCACAATATCTCTTTAACCCCTTCCAGCCACACTTAGATAATATTTCACATCAATGTTCGTCTAGGGATGATGCTTCATTACGCACACCCCCACATCCAAATTCTGAAGGTCAAGGTCATTTATTTACTTGTAATGTTCACCGGTTTTGTAACAGAAATGCGTTAAACTTATTGTTTTTTCACAATATCTCTTTAACCCATTGCCAGACTTTGATAATATTTCACAGCAATGTTTGTCTATTGATGTTGCTTCATTACGCACACCCCCACATCCAAATTCTCAAGGTCAAGGTCATTTATTTACTTGTAATGTTCACGGTCAAATGCCTCGCTTCCGTGGCAGAATTCTTGTGATTATTCATTCGACCTCCGGCTGATATATTATCTGCCCACTATTGGACTTTCATATTTAAAGTTATCACTCGTAAAACTTTAAACCACATTATTATAGCTGGCGGCTTGGTACTTGGAGTGCAGCTTCTTCACGGTGTATCACTGAGCAAAGGTAATCGCCCTCTGATTCTACTTGGAATGTAGCTTCTTTATGGTGTATCACTGAGCAAAGGTAATCGCCCTCCGATTCTACTTGGAATGTAGCTTCTTTATGGTGTGTCACTGAGCAAAGGTAATCGCCCTCCGATTCTACTTGGAATGTAGCTTCTTTGTGGTGTATCACTGAGCAAAGGTAATCGCCCTCCGATTCTACTTGGAATGTAGCTTCTTTATGGTGTATCACTGAGCAAAGGAACCGTCCTCCGATTCTACTTGGAATGTAGCTTCTTTATGGTGTATAACTCAGCAAAGGTAATCGGCCTCCGATTCTACTTGGAATGTAGCTTCTTTATGGTGTATCACTGAGCAAAGGTAATCGCCCTCCGATTCTACTTGGAATGTAGCTTCTTTATGATGTGTCACTGAACAAAGGTAATCGCCCTCCGATTCTACTTGGAATGTTGCAATTTTGTATCATTTCCTGAAAGCGGTAGGTGGGGCTGCCGTGTTCTATGAACGCGTTTTCCTGTTTATGTATCTTCAGGCGTAGGAACTCCGAAGCTCGCCAAGGAATTCAAACCGTTTGCGAGTCCAGTATGATAAACTCGATATCAAAAGAAACTAGGCTAAGCATGGTGTTCTATTTATCAGGAAACGTTTTACTTTACAGAAGGACCAATGGCGACGTAGGTATCTTTGAAAAGAAGGCGGACTCGGTTATGTTATGTCATTAAACTGACGTCATTCGGTAACGTCATGTGACGTCGTTCGACAAACGAAACGTCAGTTTTCAATTCGTTGTAACCCGGATATTCGTATAAGTTAAATGCCTGATGCGACATTATGTTATCAGTCAGTACGTATTCTGTCAATACAGACCGAGTTACCTGATACATGTTTTGATAGCATAGGCGATTATCGTACAATGTCATGTTCAAATCATACTTTTATTGGGAAATATTGAAACTATGAAAAGCAGCTAAGGACGTACATTTCAGCGATATATTGATTAAGCCTGACATTCGTTATATACGTTTCCATTTCAGAGACTGTCCAGTCTGGTAATGCGTGGGGAGGAAGGTAAGTATAAGTATGCGGTTCCTGGTCAGTCAATATAGGGCCTGGTCATCTGTCACTGTGACTGGAGACACGGGGCTTATGGCATGTGTGTATATTCAACTTGTTGATCTTCTAGCGCCTTCCTGATAATGGAAAGCTATTTGTTAGAATAATTACAGGCGTTCCACGGACTGTAATAGTGTACACCCTGGTCCGACTGCATGGAGACATCGTCATAACACTACACTGGTCACACATTCAACCATAAGCCCCGTATCTCGAATCACAGCCACACTGCAGTAGTATAGACCATGATCCGCCATAATAACCACCCGAATCGCTGACTGGGTAGATAAATGCGATAAGTATTACCCCGACCGAATGGCGAACAAAGAAACACCTAATCAGAATAAGCGGATAATATCCTGGTCTGAATGTTCGCTGGCACAGAGGCAATATACTAAGAGAACATTGTACACTAAAGGGACCGACGAGCCTATACAAATGGAAGCTAACACGTTGGACCATATAAATGGTAAAAGCACAGGCGCGCCTTCAATGGCACATACGGACACGCCAGGGTAACAGGATTATAGAGTTATATTGGGACAGCAGACAGTGCACATGTACTCGGAAATACTTATTTTTGGCTGTTGTTGGCTTTCATATTATGACAGATGGTCTAATAGAAATGCTGTCTGACAAAGCTCTAGTTCGATAGCATTACAGCAACTAACATAAACCGCCGTAAACACTGCATGGTATTCACTGCTGTTACTTCTATTGGCGGAATTCCGTTTCAGCGGAGCAGGGCCGTATGAATCACTGGAGCCGAGACGAGACGAGAAGGCCTTGACTTACGAGGAATTAACACTGCAGGGTAAGTCGGCTAAGTTCAGTATGAGTACCGTGTACCACATCAATTGTGTATGTAGTGACTTTACGCACGCTGTTGCTACCAATGAACGTAACATCATTGTCGCGCCTGCTTTAGCAGAGGCGCGACTATAGTCGGCACTTTTTCCGTCGTCGTCCGCGTCGTCCGCGTCGTCCGCGTCGTCCGCGTCGTCCGCGTCGTCCGCGTCGTCCGCGTCGTCCGCGTCGTCCGCGTCGTCCGCGTCGTCCGCGTCGTCCGGTTTTTGTCGCGCCTGCTTTAGCAGAAGCGCGACTATAGTCGTCGTATTTTCCGTCGTCGTCGTCGTCCGCGTCATCCGCGTCGTCGTCCGCGTCGTCAGGCAAATGCGTTAAGGTTATTGTTTTTTCACAATATCTCTTTAACCCCTTGCCAGACATTGATAATATTTCACATCAATGTTTGTCTAGGAATGATGCTTCATTACGCACACCCCGACATCCAAATTTTGAAGGTCAAGGTCATTTATTTACTTGTAATGTTCACCGCATTTGTAACAGAAATGAGTTAAAGTTATTATTTTTTCACAATATCTCTTTAACCCCTTGCCAGACATTAATAATATTTCACATCAATGTTTGTCTAGGGATGATGCTTTATTACGCACACCCCCACATCAAAATTGTGAAGGTCAAGGTCATTTATTTTCTTGTAATGTTCACCGGTTTTGTAACAGAAGTGCGTTAAAGTTATTGTTTTTTCACAATATCTCTTTAACCCCTTGCCAGACATTGATAATATTTCACATCAATGTTTGTCTAGGGATGATGCTTCATTACGCACACCCCCACATCCAAAGTCTGAAGGTCCAGGTCATTTATTTCCTTGTAATGTTCACCGGTTTTGTAACAGAAATGCGTTAAAAGTTATTGTTTTTTCACAATATCTCTTTAACCCATTGCCAGACTTTGATAATATTTCACATCAATGTTTGTCTAGGAATGATGCTTCATTACGCACACCCCCACATCCAAATTTTGAAGGTCAAGGTCATTTATTTACTTGTAATGTTCACCGGATTTGTAACAGAAATGCGTTAAAGTTATTGTTTTTTCACAATATCTCTTTAACCCCTTTCCAGACATTGATAATATTTCACATCAATGTTTGTCTACGGATGATGCTTCACTATGCACACCCCCATATCCAAATTCTGAAGGTCAAGGTAATTTATTTACTTGTAATGTTCACGGTCAAATGCCTCGGCAGGCGCGACACCGCTTCTGTGGCGGAATTCTTGTTTTGACAACTAAACATTTTACGTGACGTATCACTACTGTGTTCGGGGCACGTGACTTTAGCTGGCCATGTGCATCTCACTCGGATAAAATTGGACAACTTGGCATAGCTTCTTCTAAATAGGAAATCAGCAAAATGGTGGCAGTTACTGTAAGTAGCCCAATGACGTAGCTGAAAACAATAATTTCGCGTTTACATATAATCATTCCGCGGAATTGTCGTGATCCGTCTTCGAAATATGGGATTTCCCGCAATAAGAAAATGTCAGAGCTGCCAACTGTTACGATTTTTCCGTATTTGTTCCGGAAAATACGTTAGAAATACGGAAGTACGGACAACAATTAAAAAGTACGATTTTTAAAAAAATCAGCGCGGGAATATCTGGAAATAATAATTTTGTTTCACAATTCTGCCAATAAATCCTATTTTTTTATTTACCCGTAATCACACTCGCCTAGGAGCTTACCATTTCAATTCTTGTGTAGTAATAGTAGTTTCAAGCGCTCAGCGATATTGATTTATTCATCACGTAAATTCATAAAATGTCTCCAAAGCGTGCAGCCAACGAATTTGGGTATTTTTTATCGAAAGAAGTTAGGAGAACACATATGTTCATCACTGATTACAGCGAGACATGGCCCCATTTGGTCCTGTCAAAGCGCGGTGATGAATTTGCGTCTTGCAAGCAGTGTAATTGTGATTTTTCGGTTGGTCATGGTGGCCGAGACGAGGGCCAAGGCTCTAAAAAATTTACTTTATGCATATAAGTGAGTACTAATTTGTGTTCCGGAAAACATGTGGCGTTCCTGAAAATAGCCCCTTTTTCTCTCCATGTGACTGACATGGGGTTGGCAGCTCTGAAATGTTACCGATGCTACGCGGGACAGACGTTTTTGGCGTCTACATCATCATCATTTGATGTAAATATAATTTAAATAGATATGCGACATTAACACATATACCATTATGTTATTGATATAACGGCCTTTAAAATGGTATATCGGATGTCAGGTATCATTACAGATGATGTACACCGGCTTGCTCGAAACGTTGTTATACGACGCGAAATACGTATTGGTATCAAGAACGTGCCTATAGTCAGTGTGCACCGAATGGGTTAGGGTCAATCTCCAGGGACCCGTTTCACTAAACTTCGTACCACTAAAATGTTTGTATAAAGTGAACAATTATGATAATCTCTAAATTTCACATTAACAATGTGTTTGTGTAAACGATTGTTGGATTTATTCAGCTTATGCTCAATATCTGTAAATCCATCAATTGAAATTTGCAGGCGATCCTAAATTTGCACTTACGAATATTTAGTCGTACGAAGGTTGTTTCGCAATAAACTCAATATTTCGTGGATGTTCATCATATAAAACAAATGTGGAGCATTACCGAAGCATCATGGACGTCACTAGTTTAGAAATTATACAGTAAAGGTTAAAGATTACTGATTTATAAAAACACTTATTTCTGGAAAATCATGACTCGTAACATCTGAACAAGTGTTGTACAATTCATACCAGTGTGGAACATGTCAACCATAACACTGGCTTGTTCTCTAAATTCGTTATTTACATTTCGGCCTTAAATTTACAATCTCAGCACACTTACAAACAACACAAAGTTCTTAGTAATAGCCGATTTTGAGATTTATTTTTGTTTCAATATTCAGATTTAATGACACCTATATATAGGTAGTAAATGTTAGCATTAGTGAATTACAGTAATTTGTTTGATAAATTTATTAAAATATTCATACAAAATGTTTTATAGTACAAAGTTTAGTGTGTTGATGGTCATTGACCTGTGATTATGGAACGTTTGTCGTTAGAAAAACTAGGGACGTCATGTCGATTGCAAGACCTGGTGTATCTCACAGCAGATACAATGGATTACAAGAGCAATATATACCAAGGTCAGCCTCACCGGCAGTATGACGTCTAGTCACACTATATGGCTATAGTCCAACCATATATGGGATCTCGCATATCACAATGCAGTACACATATATAACTATCACTTAGTCAGCATAAGCCATAAATAAAGCACATGTATTACCAAATTACGGCAGTCAAGTTCAATGAGTTACAAATTTGTGTTATTTATTTTTAAATGCGAGTTAAATTGTTTGACATATTATCTCTGTTACCGTAAGTCGGATTTGATTATGTTGCCCACTTATGCCGTCAAGGATGATTTAGAAAATTGTGTTCAAAGTTTGGGTCCGATCTGTTTGGCACAACATTTTCTTTATATGAATTAAATAAGTGTATACTTGTGTAAATATTGCACCAGTTTTAATATTACCAGTGCCCGCTATACAGATATAATCATGTAGTAATGTTTAATTTACTGATAAGAAACGCGCAGTTGTATCAGGCTCTTTTGATATGCAAATGATGCCGGATATACTTACTCTTAGCCAGTTAGCGTGTTGGTGAATGAAACATACACCCTGGGGTAGGGAAAATACAAGGAATCTGGGCTAACTAAACATACATTATTATTCACATTATTATTCACATAGTTAATGGTTAAGAAACTAAATTCTGCAGTCGCTAACCCTCGCATGAATTTAACTCCAATATATAAACAGTAACGTTTATTTACATTTATGTCTTATGGCGGTGTTAGCCAACGTCGCTGAGTGGACACTTAGCAGTTAGTTGTCCTGTTTCAAATCACGTGAAGACAATACATGTGGATAATTAATGCAGTGTGTCCTGTATACGTTCTCTATGTTTTATGTTGATACAGATACATCGATGACCGAGTATGAAAACCTGAGGATACAGCCGAGATGATTCAAGAAGCTTAATATGTTCATACCTTCAATACCACGGAACGCCTCACATTTATGGCTGTGACTGGAGAAATAGGGTTTATGGGATTTGTGACCAGAATAGCTCCTGATCAAATAACATTCTTCTGTAGCCCGACAATGATCTATATTGCTTTTTGAAGGATGACTGGTGTTTCATTGATGGGACGGCGATCAGTGCAGATCCTGATCAGCTGATGTGGATATACACTGGTCGCAGAACCCATAAGCCCTATTTCACCAGTCACAGCCACGTGTCTACTAATGGTGGCAGAAATGGATATAAACTGACGAAGTACAATACATCATGTATCTGCACAAAGAGATTGATTACTACACTTTGGGATTCGCTAATCAGCACCAAAAAAAGCGATGTTTGCAAACACCAGTTTGCTTAATGTCACGGCAGCCATATTGGATGAAAATTAGAATACGCAAAACATTTGTGTCGTGGTAGGTTGAATACAGAAACGAAATCGGAATGGATGATTTATATAATTAAAACTTTGTACGCAGCAGTGTAAAATGGAATTTAATCTTTTTTAAAATAAAAACAATAATTTCGGCGGCCAACAAAACTAAATATAGTTACTTGCTCAGTGAAAGTACGTACTTTATTTCCCGTACTGGAACTTTGTGTTCTGCAAGTGGCATTCAGGATAACTATGGAACTATAAATTCTATCACTCTACAAATATCGAAATATGAAGAATTATATTTACTTGCACAGCCACTCATAATTAGGCTGACCATGACGGACACGTACGAACTTAAAATGCAGATAGATAAGTAAATGACTTAATAATGGAAATATGTTTATATTACATATCCGAACGTAACGTACACTCAATATTTCCACTCGAGAATGTTACGATAATTTGGCAGAATGATTCATTTGGGGGTAGTATTTCGTCTGTATCGGTTATAATGCACACATACACATTTTGTGATTCAACACGTGTTTTGTTTCAGAAATGATCCTCTGTGAGTGATAGTTGGCAGATGCGCAATCGGTGTGTAACACTCTAGTTCGGAACTGATTTAATAGAGCGGGGTACAACTAAAACTGGAATAAAACACGTACACCAGTGACGTCTGTACATTGAGATCGTGTGTTAGCAATACAAATCACTATGCATGTACAACATTGGTTAGCGGAATATTATCATAACTCGGTACCGGATATAAGAATCACGCCAGTCCGCTCAACAAAACGTGCACTAACGGCAACAAAAACGCCGAAGAGTAGGACTCCCAAATCTAAGCTACCCGCCTCCGCACCATTTCGCGAGATGTTCATAAGTACATTCAAGGACCCATCATTCCAAGAGGGTATCTCACCAATGATAGGCAACCTTGTGACCCCATTAATTGAACAGTCTATCAAACGGGCCGTTGACTCTGCCATCACAGGTGTGAGAAACGAAGTTGTAAAACCACTGGCAGAATCCAACGATAAACTAACACAGCTGGTTGAGGAACAAAATGTCACGATTCAACGACAGCAGTCCCGAATATCAGAGCTAGAGTCGGAGCACGACCTTGTATGCACAGAACTTGACGAGCTCAAAGTTTATCCGTGAATGACCTTGAACAGTATGGCCGTCGAAACAACTTGCGGATATCTAATATGATGACCGGCCCCCCTAACGCCACCGAAGCTGAGATAACTGAACACAACGTGAAGTTTATCAACGAGTCGGTATTAAAGGCGACACCTGGATCTGATATTGCACCCATAACCTCTGATCAGATCGACAGGTGCCACCCAGTTAGTCAAATGATTCGTGGTACGCGAAGTGTCCTTATCAAATTTGACAAATACCACACCAAACAGACAATATACAAGGCCAAAGCTAATTTAAAGGCCGATATCCACAAACGATACATCTCAGAAGATTTAACGCGCCACAACTACTCGGTAGTACAGGAATTAACACGTCTGAGACGATCCGGGCATAATGTGTCATTCTGGACACGAGACGGAATGATCTACGCCAAACAGTGACCAGACGATCGACCAGCCAAAATTCGCACAGAATATGACATCAACGACCTAATTGGGAGACAAAATCGACCCCCACCGCACGTTGTCCGTCGCGAGAGCGAACGCGAGCATATGAGTACTCACGCCCCCTTACGCCATTGAACGGGGTCTACACTGCCTGCCGTGCAGCCAGTATAACTATTCTCATTTCAACGCATTATGACTTGTTTATATATAACCATATTCGCGAAGAAAGCCGTCCACTTGGTGTTGGAGTACTGACCAGTCCGTCCTGGATCTCACATTTCGGTTTCGCAGTGAGATTTGCGATGAACATCGTAAACATGTAGTCAGCTGTTTTGGAATCCTATCCGTCTGGGATCCTGCTTCCGCTTTAAGAAATGACAGACAGCGTACACCCTGATCTGAATATACATTCGGTTATATACTGATCTGGGTCTATACTGATTGTAAATCATGTATCATCCATTCATCCATTACTCGTCATGTCACGTCATTCTGCAACAAACCTGGCTGATGTTCTGGTTTAAGAAGTGACAAACAGCGTACACCCTGATCAGATTATACATTCGTGCATATGCTGATCTGGGGATACACTGGTTGTATGTAAATCATGTATCGTTCATTTATCCACTACTCGTCATGTCACGTCATTATTCAATAAACCTGGCTGATGTTCCATTTTAAGAAGTGACAAACAGCGTTCACCCTGATCGGATTATACATTCGTGTACATGTCTGGTCTGGGTCTACACTGGTTGTATAGCATGTATCGTTCATTAATACAATACTCGTCATGTCACGTCATTCTTCAATATATCTGGCTGATGTTCCGTTTTAAGAGGTGACAAACAGCGTACACCCAGATAAGAATATGCATTCGTGAACATGCTGATCTGGGTCTACACTGGTTGTAATCATGTATCGTTCATTTATTCAATACTCGTCATGTCATGTCACGTCATTCTTCAATACACCTGGCTGATGTTACGTTTTAAGAGGAAACAAACAGCGTACACCCTGAGAAGGGTGTACATTCGTGTATATCCTGGTCTGGGTCTACACTGGTTGTAAATCATGTATCGCTCACTCTTCCAATACTCGTCATGTCATTTCACGTCATTCTCCAATAAACCTGGCCGATGCTTCCGTTTTAATGAGGTGACAAACTGCGTACACCCTGATAAGAATATACATTCGTGTATATGCTGATCTGGGTCTACACTGGTTGTAATCATGTATCGTTCATTTTATTTCAATACTCGTCATGTCATGTCGCGTCATTCTTCAATAAACCTGGCTGATGTTCCGTTTTAAGAGGTGACAAACAGCGTACACCCTGATAAGAATATACATTTGTGTATATGCTGATCTGGGTCTACACTGGTTGTAAATCATGTATCGCTCACTCTTCCAATACTCGTCATGTCATTTCACGTCATTCTTCAATAAACCTGGCCGATGTTCCGTTTTAAGAGGTGACAAGCAGCGTACACCCTGAATAAGAATATACATTCTGTGTAATGCTGATCTGGGTCTACAATGGTTGTAATCATGTATCGTTCATTTATTCAATACTCGACATGTCATGTCACGTCATTCTTCAATAAACTTGGCTGATGTTCCGTTTTAAGAGGTAACAAACAGTGTAAACCCTGATAAGAAAAATACATTCGTGTATATGCTGATCTGGTCTACACTGGTTTTAAATCATGTATCATTCACTCATTCAATACTCGTCATGTCATGTCACGTCATTCTTCTTCAATAAACCTGGCTGATGTTCCGTTTTAAGAGGTAACAAACACGGTACACCCTGATAAGAATATACATTCGTGTATATGCTGATCTGGGTCTACACTGGTTGTAAATCATGTATCGCTCACTCTTCCAACACTCGTCATGTAGTCACGTCATTCTTCAATAAAGCTGGCTGATGTTCCGTTTTAAGAGGTAACAAACAGCGTACACCCTGATAGGAATATACGTTCGTGTATATGCTGATCTGGGTCTACACTGGTTGTAAATCATGTATCGCTCACTCTTCCAATACTCGTCATGTAGTCACGTCATTCTTCAATAAACCTGGCTGATGTTCCGTTTTAAGAGGTACATGTAACAAACAGCGTGGACCCTGATAAGAATATACATTTGTGTATATGCTGATCTGGGTCTACACTGGTTGTAAATCATGTATCGCTCACTCTTCCAATACTCGTCATGTAGTCACGTTATTCGTCAATAAACCTGGCCGATGTTCTGTTTTAAGAGGTAACAAACAGCGTACACCCTGATAAGAATATACATTCGTGTATATGCTGATCTGGGTCTACACTGGTTGTAAATCATGTATCGTTCATTTATTCAATACTCGTCATGTCATGTCAGTATTCTTCAATAAACTTGGCTGATGTTCCGTTTTTAAGAGGTAACAAACAGCGTACACCTGATAGGAATATACATGCGTGTATATGCTGATCTGGGTCTACACCGGTTGTAAATCATGTATCGTTCATCTATCCAATACTCGTTATGTCATTTCACGTCATTATTCAATAAACCTGGCTGATGTTCCGTTTTAACAGGTAACAAACAGCGTACACCCTGATAGGAATATACATTCGTGTTTATGCTGATCTGGGTCTACACTGGTTGTAAATCATGTATTGTTCATTTATCCACTACTCGTCATGTCACGTCATTCTTCAAAAAACCTGGCTGATGTTCCGTTCTGGGAAATAACAAACAGCGTACACCCTGATCGGATTATACATTCGTGTACATGCTGGTCTGGGTCTACACTGGTTATACACCATGTATGGTTCATTTATCCACTATCGTTCTGTCGTTATGTCGTGTCACGTTTTTCTCCAATAAACCTGTATGTTGTTCCGTTTAAAGAAGTAACAAACGGCGTATATCCTGATTAGAATATACATTCGTGTATATCCTGATCTTGGTATACACGGGTTGTAAATCTTGTGTTCATTGCACACTACTTGTACTGTCACGTCACGTCATACTTTGATAAAACAAGACTGATATTTTGTTTTAAGAAGTAACAACAGTGTATACCCTGATCAGATCATGCATTCTACTTTGGTATAAATTATTTGTAAACGACGAATGGTTTCATACATTCACTAGATGCTGTCATGCCACGTCATACTTTAATAAACTAGACTGGTGTTCTGTATTGAGAACTAACACACAGAGTGTGCCCAGATCTTATTACCCATCTGTGGCTAAGCTTGTCTGGGCACATACTGGTTTGTGAAGCATGTAGGGCCGTTTTTCCCCCACTACTTGTCATGCATGTAGGGTCATTTTCCCCACTATTTGCATTGCCGCATCTGATCTGCACGGGATGTCCACTATGTAATGGTCACTCATGTAATTTGTTGTTTACCTGTCACTTGATAGTTTCGAGATGAACGTGAGTGAATTTTGTTCCCAATACTGTGATACAATTGTGCTAAATCAAATGAAATGTATCGTTTTTACTCAGTGACACATGTGAGCGTTTTTTACGCCTGTATTATTATAGCAATACAGAAAGCATTATACTTCTGAATTAATGCATGAGCGACCAGGGTGGCCTCTGGTCTGCTCGACACATGATCTGATCGGGGTCTAGTCTAATCTGGTCGTTAACTGACTTATATTCAACACGGATTACTTAGCAGTTTATATTGGAGATGAGAGTGGCTCATTGAACTATCCATCCCGCCACATAAACATAATCACACGTTAGCAAAATGTATGTTACATGTGCGCTTTCATATCAGCTTGTTGCTGTTCTACTAGTCTCTGTGTTTCTTACTCGCTTTGTCTTCTGTCTATCAGTCAAACTTCTTTGTCGTCTGAATGTCACTATTATATGTGCATGCACTATATTGGGGGGGTGGGGGGACTTGAGAATATACATATTATCCGGTGCGGTTGGATGAGGTTGGCAATGTGGACACCTATGGCGGCCATCCACCTAGCTGATGTAACTAAAAAGCCGAATGGGTAATGATATAACTTCCTGGAGGGCTGCCAGGTAGGTACTTTAATTGTAGGAAACGTCCGATATGCATTGCGTCTACAATATATTTAAATATTTTCAATATATTATTGAATGTTTTAACGGATATAGGTAATTGTTTGACTAAACTAGCTAATTGTAGAGGCCCCAGATTATTACTCAATCTAAATATGTGTCTAACAATAGTATCTTTTATTTTGCTACTGATATCTGGTGATGTAGAAAGAAACCCAGGGCCTGAACATGAGAGTGGATGTTTTTCAATTTTACATTTAAATATAAGAAGTATCCGTAATAAGGTGAGTTATATCGAGGACACTTTCACAGATTTTGATATTCTATGTTTTACAGAAACTCACTTAACGGGCGCTATAGAAACCAGCAGTTTACAACTTAATGGGTATAGCCTACCATTCCGAAAGGACAAGTCGCCACATTCTGGGGGAATATTAGTATATGTTGCAGACCATTTGTTAGCAAATAGAATGCAGAATTTAGAAATATTTTGGGATGAAACTGTCTGGATTCAGGTTAAAACAAGCCGCAAGACATTTTTGATTGGCACGATTTACCGCCCCCCCCCCCGTCATCCAATATAGAATTTTGGGAACTGTTCAATCGCAATATAGAATTGGTATGTGATATAACAAATAATATCATTATTGTTGGCGATCTAAATGAAGATCAATTAAATGTACATAACCACAAATTAAAAGATGTTATGATTATGAATTCATTGAAAAACATAATTACATCCGCAACTCGTGAAACAGCTACTACTTACAACCTTGATTAGATCCAATTATTGTTAACCAAGAACAGAACATTCTCAAAAGCGATGTGTTGGCTGTTTTGCCAGACATATGCGATCATAAGGCTACATGTGTCATTATACCTGCTGATAGTTCACACAATACTTCATACAAACGAACTGTATGGAACTATAAAAGAGCAGACTTTGTTAAACTTAACAAACTCGTGCTTAACACTGATTGGACAAATTTAAATAAGGGCAGTGTAGATGATGCATCTAATATATTTACATCTAAATTCATTGAGCTAGCTAAGCGATGCATTCCATGCAGTCAAGTCACAGTACGGCCTAACGATAAACCATGGTATGATTCCGATATTCGTAAAATAAGCAAATTAAGAGACAAATTACGTAAGAAAGCAATGCAATTTGGAAGGGTGGACGACTGGAATAAATACAAAACAACTCGGAACAAAGTTAATAATATGAAAAAACATGCAAGAGAAGCATTTTACAATGACATAGAGTTTAATTTAACAGAATCATTTTCAAATAACAAAAGATACTTCTGGAAGCTAGTTCGACATTTTGTGAAAGATAGCAAATCAAGTGGAACTATTCCACCATTAAAAACGACTGACGGTAATAGTGAAATTGTCTGTTTTTCTGATGTTGAAAAAGCTAATTGTCTAAACAACTTCTTCGTTTCAATATCAACGGTTGACGATAGCAACTCTACTTTACCTCCGCCGCTTGAATTAAAAACTAACCAAGTTCTTGATATGATTAATATAAACGAATCTGAGGTCAGAGATACTATAAAGATTTTACAAACTAATAAAGCTTGTGGACACGATTTAGTTAGTCATAGAATGCTAAAATAGGAACTATTACATCTGTCTCAAAACCTCTAGCGATCCTCTTCAATAGATCTGTCAATGAATGTCAGTTTCCGATGGCGTGGAAATTGGCAAATGTAATTCCTTTATTTAAAAAAGGGTGTCCGCAGACGCCTTCAAATTATCGACCTATATCGTTATTAAGCTGTCTAGGTAAGGTAATGGAGAGAATAATGTTTAAACATATATATAATCACTTGCACTCACAGAATTTGATTTACAATAGACAATCTGGTTTTATACCAGGCCATTCTACGGTATACCAACTTATAGACATTCACCATCAAATATGTCAGGCATTTGATGAAAGGCAATCTACATGTATAGTATTTTGTGATATTTCTAAGGCTTTCGATAGAGTATGGCATAGGGGATTACTATTTAAGTTACGGCAAAATGGATTAAATGGTTGTATCTTACACTGGATCGAAAACTACTTGTCGGATAGGAAACAGTCTGTATCAATACGGTCCACAACCTCAGATACCAAGTTAATAACTGCTGGCGTACCGCAAGGCTCGGTGCTCGGTCTTTACTATTTCTAATATATGTCAACGATATAACTGACCATCTACTAAGTATTGTTCGATTATTTGCTGACGACAGTTCTCTATCATTTTCCACAACAAATACTGATGACCTAGAAGGCATAATAAATTATGACCTGCTAACTATTGCTGACTGGGCTAAACAATGGTTGGTCAGTTTCAATCCTAACAAGACTGAAGCGATGCTTTTAACCCTAAGACTACTCGATCGACCTGTAAACCTAATCTTTCAAAACACGCCTATAACCTTTGTCGACGACCATAAACATCTCGGTTTAACGCTGAGCAATAACGGGAAATGGCATACACATATACAAAATATAATTAATTCGACTGCGAGAGTGTTGGGAATAATGCGAAACCTAAAATTTAAGATAAGCAGACAGTCTTTAAACCAAATATATATATCTATATGACCTATACTCGAATATGCTTCGTCGGTCTGGGATGGATGTACAGAATATGAAAAAGATTCATTGGAAAAAATTCAGAATGAAGCTGCGAGAATAGTAACCGGTTTAACACTGTCAGTGTCACTTGATAATTTAAGGAAAGAAGTTGGATGGCAACTTTTATCTGTTCGACGTAGTATTCAAAAGCTTTCGATCATGTACAAAGCAACCAACAATCAAGTACCTAGTTATATCTCCAACCTGATTCCTCCCACTGTTAATAACGTATCTCGTTACAACCTTAGAAACCAATTTGATATAAATGTCCCGACTACTCGACTGGAAGTATACAAACAATCATTTATACCATCTGTGGTACAACTTTGGAATGAAACTGATCCTTCAATGAGAAATGTAGATAGTCTTAGACACTTTAAAACAGCATGCGCCCAAACAAATTATACACTCAATATGTAAATACCACCATATTACTTAGTGGGAGACAGGTTTTCGTCAGTTATGCATGCAAGACTTCGTAATAAATGTAGCAGTCTCAATTCCGATCTTTGCAATAACCATATCAGAGAAACTCCCTACTGCGAGTGTAGCGAAATTGTAGAAGACGCTGAACATTACTTCTTTGAATGCAACAAATATCATGCACAGCGTCTCATTCTACGCAAGTCACTGCAACGATTTCATAACCTGAACGCGCACATGCTTTTGAACGGCATACCTGAACAAAACAATGAAATCAATATTATTATCTTCAATTCTGTACAAAATTATATTAAAACTACAAAACGATTTGAGTAACTTCGTTGATAGATGTATGTAACGTAATCCAATATCCGATGTATTCCATTCGATTTGCCAATATCATCCACAACCACATCCACAACCACAGGTTATTAATGATCACTGAAATTGATTGCAACTAGCACTAATACATTGATGTATTTGCTCATGTAGTATATGTACTTGGCGACAAAAACAACTTTTATTCTTTTTCAAATCTCATATCTCACTATCCACCTCTTCTCTACCTTTCTGTCCGTTTTCTTTCCATACATTATGTAAACATATATTTATCGCTTGATTATTGGTTTGTATCCGTGTTTATATGCCTGTATACATGTATTCATGTATCGCCATTGCTGTTGAATTATTGTACTTTGTAACACTTAGGTGAGGGCTGTAACTAATGTTGAGAGAACTTGTAGCCCGAGCCTATTGTATTTATATGCAATAAACTATGTTTAAACTAAAGCTTGAACTAAAGTAAGAATGATCGATGTACAATGCTCTTTCAAAGTTGTTAAAATGGTGACTCCGGGGTAAAAAATGGGCGTGGCCCGTGGGGTAAAATTGGGGTAAAATTTTATTTTTGACCGAATACGGTCATGTCTATATCAAATCGAAGGTATCAAAGAGGCGATCGCTCTGATACAAATTGGAATGGTCATGTCATCCACGATGGCCGCCGAAAGGTCAAACGGTCGTTCTTTTATTAGAGATTTCAAAATTCTTCTTCACACGCACCGCATGGCCCAAGGTGGCCAAACTTCACAGTTATGGTCCATGGGTGAAGCCTTTTCAGATTTGTTAAAACGGAGGTCGTCGCTAATCAAAAATCTTCGTTCTCATGAACCGCCAGTAAGGGTTTCTTTCTCTGTGTTCACACCTGCTGGACCTGTGTAGTTGTGTAGTTTATATTTAATATAGAGATTTTTCTTGCGGTGCCTATAAGAACTTTATATATTAAACCTGCCCCACTTAATAATATGCTGTTCTCTTTTGTCTTTCATTGTCGCTATTTCTTCTTCTATATGTACTGCCCCGTGCAGGCACCGGGGCGGGATCAACTGATCCTGAGAATAGTGCTGCAGTAGCCATTGCTTGTCGTAAAAGGCGACTAAACTGGCTTAACGATTGGGTTCATACTTTCCGGAACCCACTATACCGGATTTGGCCCTCATGTACATTTTTGGCTTTCTTGTATGTGAGAGTTGAGTCAGGCTATGCCCCATATATAAAAGTAAGATTAGCACTAATCCTATTACTTTTAGGGGATGGGATAAATGATGCTGGTGTGGCGAGGGCCTGGCACCAGATCAGGTTGTTCTAATTTCAGGACTGAATATATATTTTGATTGTAAATATTGAGTTCTGAAGTTGGGATTTACCCCCCTTGGACAGGTGGACACGGGACACGACCCCGTTGACCCGTCTGCGTGTAGACTCCCTGAGGCTTGTACCTCTATGTCAGAAAAGCGGACGTTAAACCCTATTCACTCACTCACTCACTCTTCTATATGTATTCTATTTTTCAAGTAACTTACAAAAGATTCGAAAGTAATATCATGCTTTTCATATTTACATTTGAAAATATTGTATTTTGCTAACAAAATTATAAAATTAAATTGTTTTACCATCAGTGCCTTATTTGTTATTCCTAGAGAAATACTTCGAAAATTTATTTCTTATGTGTGAAGTCTTTTTCATTTAGAAAATTTTGAAGCTGTGACCAAAAATGTTGCACATTTATTATATTACAACGATAGAGTAGTTTATTTGTCCCAATGATACGTATTAAATATCTATACTGGAAATTGCGTAATGTTGAGTCTATTGTACAATCGAAAGCTAATGTGTAAATTTGTTGCCAGCATAAATTATCATCAGAAAATTCATTTGTCCATTTTTTTTCAGATTTTTTTTCCTCTATATTTTGTTTGTGTGTTTGTCTTGTATATAGTAATTTGTTCACATATTTGCTATCTTGTACTCTCGATATAAGCGACGTAGATTGTGGAGTTGTGTTGATGCTTTCTGTTTTTATTTTCTCTGCCCATAATGGACTTATGCTGTTCACAATACTTTGATATTTTATAAAATCGTCCTGACGTATGTTGACGTATATTGAATATTGCTGTAAAATCAGTAAATCGTAGAAAATTCCTTACTCTGTAGTCATATAGATGTTCAACATATTTAATGCGTTTATTGTACCAATCTTTGAAAAAGATTGTTTTGTTTTGATGCTTTAAATTGGAATTATTCCAAAGTATTTCTTTTGATACTGTGTCATTTCTGGAGGAATATTATTATTTAAAAACTTATTTTCTTCCGCTATCTGTTTTACATCTTCTGCTTTTATGTTACATTCAAAGAGCAAAAATCCACCATATCTTTCGGTCGGTCTGCTGCATTTTTTGTCGAAATTGGATGGTCATGTCATCCAAGATGGCCGCCGAAAGGTCAAAAGGTCGTTCTTTTATTAGAGATTTTAAAATTCTTCTTCACACAAATCGCTTGGACCATGGTGGCCAAACTTCACAGTTATGGTCCATGGGTGAAGCCTTTTCAGATTTGTTAAAACGGAGGTCGTCGCTAATCTAAGATGGCCGCCGTCTAAAAATAGCACAAATTCTTAAAAAATCTTGTTCTCATAAACCGCCAGCCGGATTTCGACGAAACTTGGTAGGAATGATCGATGTACAATGCTCTTTCAAAGTTGTTAAAATGGTGACCCCATGGTCAAAAATGGGCGTGGCCCGTGGGGTCAAATTGGGGTCAAATTGGGGTCAAATTTTATTTTTGACCGAATATGGTCATGTATATCAAATCGAAGGTATCAACGAGGCGATCACTCTGGTGCATTATTTGTCGAAATCGGATGGTTGTGTCATCCAAGATGGCCGCCGACCAAAAGGTTATTGTATCCCCCGGACTCCGTCGGGGGATACTATGGATTTGACAGCGCGCCGCGTCCGCGTCCGCGTCGCGTCCGCGTCCGCGTCGCGTCCGCGGTCCGCGTTCCCGGCGTAGACACTTCTTGTCCGGAGCATAACTCGAACATCCTTTGGAATATTTTCATGAAACTTCACACATGCATAGACCACGACCCGAAGGTGTGTCGCGCACAAGAATGACAACTCTTGCATAGCTAATTTTTGAGTTATCTCCCTTTTTTGTTTCTCGCACTGATTTCGTGTCCGGAGCATAACTCCACCACCCTTTCGAATATTTTCATGAAACTTCACACATGCATAGACCACGACCCGAAGGTGTGTCGCGCACAAGAATGACAACTCTTGCATAGCTAATTTTTGAGTTATCTCCCTTTTTTGTTTTCGCTCACTGATTTCCTGTCCGGAGCATAACTCAACCACCCTTTGGAATATTTTCATGAAACTTCACACATGCATAGACCACGACCCGGAGGTGTGTCGCGCACAAGAATGACAACTCTTGCGTAGCTAATTTTTCAGTTATCTCCCTTTTTTGTTTTGCGCACTCTACAAACTGGACAATAATGCATGAAGACCTGTTTTCTCGTCTGCTCTGTATACCTTTTCTCGTGTGCTCTGTACACCTTACCTGTAGAGAGAACAATATAAACTGGGAGAACCATGTGCTAAGCATGGGCTAGCATGTGCAGATGTCCACTGCTTGACCACTGCTTGACCACTGCTGACCAGGTAATTTATACAGGTAAATCACTACATTGGGTACTGTGTTGAAAATATTGTGGCATTATGTGGACCTCTGCAGATATATGTAGATAAATATAGGACTATTAAAAAAAAATCTGGTCTCCAATAGCAAGCATTATTATTTTTAAACTTTTTTTGTCATTTTTTTTTTTCATTATTTTTTTTCATTTTTTTTCTTCAAATTATTTTTCAATTTGACTGGAAAAAAAATCTGGGCTCCAGTAGCAAGCATTATTATTTTAAACTTTTTTTTTCCATTTTTTTTTTTTCATTTTTTTTTTTCATTTTTTTTTTCAAATTATTTTTCAATTTTTGTCCAGTAGCATAAGGTCGTAAGTGCTATATACAGACTATTCACCTGTGCATGTGCTAGCATGTGCAACTTACCACTGACCACTTACAGGTAATTTATACAGGTAAATGATTATATTACATTTCCGTAAACTGTGTTGAAAATATTGTGGCATTATGTGGACCTGTGCAGATATATGTAGATAAATATAGGACTATTAAAAAAATTCTGGGCTCCAGTAGCGAGCTTATTATTAATTTTTAAACTTTTTATCATTTTTTTCAAATTTTTTTCATTTTTTTTTTTTTTTCATTCATTTTTCATTTTTGTCTAGTAGCATAAGGTCGTAAGTGCTATATACAGACTATTATCATATAATAAAACAATTATTGACTAGTGAGCCATAGAAATAATCTGATATTCTATGGTTCACTAGTCAATAATTGTATAATATGTTCGGGCCAGTGAAAATTGCTTCGGGCCAGGCTCGAGGTCAAGGCGGGACAAGGCGAGGCATCTGATTCCGCGGAATTCTTGTTTACTTATCTCCCTTTTGTTGTTTCGTGCTCTGATTTTGTATCCAGAGCATAACTCGAACACGCATACGCATTACTCTAATGGTCCTCTACCGCCCTGTGCCAAATCCACGTTCGTTCTGCCCCCCCCCCGTCAAGCCCAGGGTCAAGGTCACATACTTAGTGCTTCAAAAACATTAACGCTTGGGTAAATATCTTATACTTTCTGTTTTCTTTCATGGATCATGGATCATCTTCATATTTCATAAACGCATTGCTCTAATGGTCCTCTACCGCCCTGTGCCAAATCCACGTTCGTCCTGCCCCACCAATCCCAGGGTCAAGGTCACATACTTGGTGCTTCAAAAACTTTAACGCTACGGGTAAATATCATATAATTTTTATTTCCATTCACGGATCAACTTCATATTTCATATACGCGTTGCTCTATGGTCGTCTACCGCCCTGTGCCAAATCCACGTTCGTCCTGCCCCGCCAAGCCAGGGTCAAGGTCACATACTTAGTGCTTCAAAACTTTAACGCTCGGGTAAATATCTTATAATTTCTGTTTTCTTTCATGGATCATCTTCATATTTCATATACGCATTGCTCTAATGGTCCTCTACCGCCCTGTGCCAAATCCACGTTCGTCTTGACCCCCCGCCAATCCCAGGGTCAAGGTCACATACTTGGTGCTTCAAAAACTTTAATGCTCAGGTAAATATCTTATAATTTTTCTTTCCATTCACGGATCAACTTCATATTTCATATATGCGTTGCTCTAATGGTCCTCTACCGCCCTGTGCCAAATCCACGTTCGTCCCGCCCCCGCCAAGCCCAGGGTTAACATCATATACTTAGTGCTTCAAAAACTTTAACGCTCAGGTAAATATCTTATAATTTCTGTTTTTTTTCACGGATCAGCTTCATATTTCATATATGCATTGCTCTAATGGTCCTCTACCGCCCTGTGCCAAAATCCACGTTTGTCCTGCCCCCGCCAAGCCCAGGGTCAAGGTCACATACTTGGTGCTTCAAAAACTTTAACGCTCAGGTAAAAAGAAAATTTTGACTTGCAATTTTGGCCTCATTTATTATCAAAGCGATATGTGGGACATCCGTGTTCTATGAACACATTTTCTAGTTTATTAAACTTCACACATGCATAGAAGACGACCCAAAGGTGTGTCGCACGTAAGAATGAACAACTCTTGCGTCGTTAATTTCTTAGTTATCTCCTTTGTTGTTTCGTGCACTGATTTCGTGTTCTGGAGCATAACTCGAACACCCTTTTCATTTTCATGAAACTTCACACATGCATAGACCACGACCCTAAAGGTGTGTCCCGCAAGAATGACAACTCTTGCATCACTAATTCTTTAGTTATCTCCCTTTGTTTTTCCGTCAC
>CM055270.1:109088323-109183238 GCA_029237695.1 Conchocele bisecta
CCATAGAATATAATCTGATATTCTATGGTTCACTAGTCAATAATTGATAATATGTTCGGGCCAGTGAAAATTGCTTTCGGGCCCAGGCTCGAGGTCAAGGCGGGACAAGGCGAGATATCTGATTCCGCGCAATTCTTGTTTACTTATCTCCCTTTGTTGTTTCGTGCTCTGATTTTGTATCCAGAGAATAACTCGAACACGCTATACGCATGCTCTCTAATGGTCCTCTACCGCTGTGCCAAATCCACGTTCGTTCTGCACCGTCCCTAATGGTCCTCTACCGCTTGGCAAGCCCAGGGTCAAGGTCACATACTTAGTGCTTCAAAAACATTAACGCTTGGTAAATATCTTATACTTTCTGTTTTCTTTCATGGATCATGGATCATCTTCATATTTCTATACGCATTGCTCTAATGGATCCTCTACCGCCCTGTGCCAAATCCACGTTTCGTCCTGCCCCACCAATCCAATCATCAAGGTCACATACTTGGTGCTTACAAAAACTTTAACGCTCAGGTAAATATCTTATATTTTTATTTCCATTCACGGATCAACTTCATATTTCATATACGCGTTGCTCTAATGGTCGTCTACCGCCCTGTGCCAAATCCACGTTCGTCCTGCCCCCGCCAAGCCCAGGGTCAAGGTCACATACTTAGTGCTTCAAAAAACTTTAACACTCAGGTAAATATCTTATAATTTTTATTTTATTTCCATTCACGGATCAACTTCATATTTCATATACGCGTTGCTCTAATGGTCGTCTACCGCCCTGTGCCAAATCCACGTTCGTCCTGCCCCCGCCAAGCCCAGGGTCAAGGTCACATACTTAGTGCTTCAAAAACTTTAACGCTCGGGTAAATATCTTATAATTCTGTTTTTCTTTCATGGATCATCTTCATATTTCATATACGCATTGCTCTAATGGTCCTCTACCGCCCTGTGCCAAATCCACGTTCGTCTGCCCCGCCAATCCCATGGGTCAAGGTCACATACTTGGTGCTTCAAAAACTTTAATGCTCAGGTAAATATCTTATAATTTTTCTTTCCATTCACGGATCAACTTCATATTTCATATGCGTTGCTCTAATGGTCCTCTACCGCTCTGTGCCAAATCCACGTTCGTCCCGCCCCCTTGCAAGCCCAGGGTTAACATCATATACTTAGTGCTTCAAAAACTTTAACGCTCAGGTAAATATCTTATAATTTCTGTTTTCTTTCACGGATCAGCTTCATATTTCATATATGCATTGCTCTAATGGTCCTCTACCGCCCTGTGCCAAATCCACGTTTGTCCTGCCCCCGCCAAGCCCAGGGTCAAGGTCACATACTTGGTGCTTCAAAAAACTTTAACGCTCAGGAAATAAAAGAAAAATTTTGACTTGCAATTTGGCCTCATTTATTATCAAAGCGATATGTGGGACATCCGTGTTCTATGAACACATTTTCTAGTTTATTAAACTTACACATGCATAGAAGACGACCCAAAGGTGTGTCGCACGTAAGAATGACACTATTGCGTCGTTAATTTCTTAGTTATCTCCCTTTGTTGTTTCGTGCACTGATTTCGTGTCTGGAGCATAACTCGAACACCCTTTGGAATATTTTCATGAAACTTCACACATGCATAGACCACGACCCTAAAGGTGTGTCCCTCAAGAATGACAACTCTTGCATCACTAATTCTTTAGTTATCTCCCTTTGTTTTTCAGTCACTGATTTTGTCTCCGGAGCATAACTCGAACACCCTTTTTTCAAACTACTTGTGTATCTGGGGAGGGGGATACACATGCGCTTGTCGACAAGCGTCCATTCCTAGTTTATACAGGTAAATGATTACATTTCCGTAAACTGTGTTAAAAATATTGTGGCAATATGTGGACCTGTGTATATATGATATGTAGATAAATATAGGACTATTAAAAAACATTCTGGGCTCCAGTAGGAGTATTAATCTTTTACTTTTTTTAAATTTAATTTTTTTTTCCATTTTTTTTTCACATTCTTTTTCAATTTTTTAACTGACCACTAACTTATTACAGGTAATTTATACAGGTACATAATTACATTTCCGTAAACTGTGTTGACAATATTGTCGCAGTATGTGGACCTGTGTAGATATATGTAGATAAATATAGGACTATTAACAAAAATTCTGGGCTCCAGTAGCGAGCATTATTATTTAATTTTTTTTGTATATTACATTTCCGTAAACTGTGTTGAAAATATTGTGGCATTATGTGGACCTGTGCAGATATATGTAGATAAATATAGGACTATTAAAAAAAAATTCTGGGCTCCAGTAGCAAGCATTATTATTTTTAATTTTTAAACTTTTTTTTTCCATTTTTTTTTTCATTTTTTTTTTAAAATTCTTTTTCAATTTTTGTCTAGTAGCATAAGGTCGTAAGTGCTATATACAGGCTATTATCATATAATAAAACAATTATTGACTAGTGAGCCATAGAATATAATCTGATATTCTATGGCTCACTAGTCAATAATTGTATAATATGTTCGGGCCAGTGACAATTGCTTTCGGGCCCAGGCTCGAGGTTAAGGCGGGACAAGGCGAGGCATCTGATTACTTTACTTATCTCCCTTTGTTGTTTCGTGCTCTAATTTTGTATCCAGAGCATAACTCGAACACCCTTTGGAATATTTTTATGCATTTAGTGTTACCCAAGTCCGTCCGTCCGGGCACACATTAGGGTACTTATGGGGTAGGGGGCGTGGCCTAAGACAATAGAAGACAATGGAACTTATTCCGTACCCCGTAAGCCTATTGTGTCTTACGGGGTATTTCCTTTGATCTTTTATATAGCAAGTACCCCCTAAGGTCCGAAATGTAAGTCCGTCCGTCCGTCCGTCCGTCCGTCCGTCCGTCCGTCCGTCCGTCCGTCCGTCCGTCCGTCCGTCCGTCCGTCCGTCCGGGCGCACATACAGGGTCTTAGGTGGTTAGAGGCGTGGCCTAAGACAAAAGAATACAATAGATTTATTCCGTTGACCACTTAAGCCTATTGTTCCTTAGGTGGTCATTCCTTTGATCTTTTATATAGTACCACCACCTAAGGGATGTCACGTAAGGACGTCCGTCCGTCCGTCCGTCCGTCCGTCCCGTCCGTCCGTCCGTTCCGTCCGTCCGTCCGTCCGTCCGTCCGTCCGTCCGTCCGTCCTCCGTCCGTCCGTCCGTCCGTCCGTCCGTCCGTCCGTCCGTCCGTCCGTCCGTCCGTCCGTCCGTCCGTCCGTCCGTCCGTCCGTCCGTCCGTCCGTCCGTCCGTCGTCCGTCCGTCCGTCCGTCCGTCCGTCCGTCCGTCCGTCCGTCCCAAAACTTTAACACTCGGGTAAATGTCTCATAATTTCTTCATCCTTTGACCGATCTGCTTCCATATTTCATATACACATTGCTCTGAATGGTTCCTAACTCCCTGTGCCACGTTCGTCCTGCCCCCGCCAAGCCGAGGGTCAAGGTCCAAACATACTTGGTTGCTTAAAAACCAAACGCTCGGGTTAATATTTATAATTTGTTTTCTTTCGGATCAAGCCCTTATATTTCATTAACATTGCTCTAATGGTCTCTAACCGGCCCTGTGCCATCCAGTTCGTCCCGCCCCGCCAGCGTGTCAAGGTTACATACTTTGTGCTTCAAAAACTTTATCGCTCGGGTAAATATCTTATAATTTCTGTTTTCTGTCACGGATCAGCTTCATATTTCATATACACATTGCTCTAATGGTCATCTACCGCCCTGTGCCAAATACACGTTCATCCTGCCCCCGCCAAGCCCAGGGTCAAGGTTACGTACTACGTACTTGGTGCTTCAAAAACTTTAACGCTCAGGTAAATATCTTATAATTTCTGTTTTCTTTCACGGATCAGCTTCATATTTCATATACGCTTTGCTCTAATGGTCCTCTACCACCCTGTGCCGAATACACGTTCGTCCTGCCCCCGCCAAGCCCAGGGTCAAGGTCACATACTTAGTGCTTCAAAAACTTTAACGCTCGGGTAAATATCTTATACTTTCTGTTTTCTTTCATGGATCATCTTCATATTTCATATACGCGTTGCTCTAAGGGTCCTTTACCGCCCTGTGCCAAATCCACGTTCGTACTGCCCCGCCAATCCCAGGGTCAAGGTCACATACTTGGTGCTTCAAAAACTTTAACGCTCAGGTAAATATCTTATAATTTGTCTTTCCATTCACGGATCAACTTCATATTTCATATACGCGTTGCTCTAATGGTCCTCTACCGCCCTGTTCCAAATCCACGTTCGTCCTGCCCCCGCCAAGCCCAGTGTCAAGGTTACATACTTAGTGCTTCAAAAACTTTAACGATCGGGTAAATATCTTATAATTTCTTTTTTCTTTCATGGATTATCTTCATATTTCACATACGCATTGCTCTAATGGTCCTCTACCGCCCTGTGCAAAATCCACGTTCGTCCCGCCCCCGCCAAGCCCAGGGTCAGCTTCATATTTCATATACGCATTGCTCTAATGGTCCTCTACCGCCCTGTGCCAAATCCACGTTCGTCCTGCGCCCGCCAATCCCAGGGTCAATGTCACATACTTGGTGCTTGAAAAACTTTAATGCTCAGGTAAATATCTTATAATTTTTCTTTCCATTCACGGATCAACTTCATATTTCATATACGCGTTGCTCTAATGGTCCTTTACTGCCCTGTGCCAAATCCAAGTTCGTCCCGCCCCCGCCAAGCCCAGGGTTAACATGACATACTTAGTGCTTCAAAAACTTTAACGCTCAGGTAAATATCTTATAATTTCTGTTTTCTTTCACGGATCAGCTTCATATTTCATATATGCATTGCTCTAATGGTCCTCTACCGCCCTGTGGCAAATCCACGTTCGTCCTGCCCCCGCCAAGCCCAGGGTCAAGATCACATACTTGGTGCTTCAACAATTTTAACGCTCAGGTAAAAGAAAATTTTGACTTGGAATTTGGCCTCATTTATTATCAAAGCGATATGTGGGACATCCGTGTTCTATGAACACATTTTCTAGTTTATTAAACTTCACACATGCATAGAAGACGACCCAAAGGTGTGTCGCACGTAAGAATGACAACTCTTGCGTCGTTAATTTCTTAGTTATCTCCCTTTGTTGTTTCGTGCACTGATTTCGTGTCCGGAGCATAACTCGAACACCCTTTGGAATATTTTTATGAAACTTCACACATGCATACACCACAACCCTAAAGGTGTGTCACGCAAGAATGACAACTCTTGCATCACTATTTTTTTTGTTATCTCCCTTTGTTTTTTCCGTCACTGATTTTGTCTCCGGAGCATAACTCGAACAGCCTTTTTTCAAACTACTTGTGTATCTGGGGAGGGGGATACACATGCGCTTGTCGACAAGCGTCCATTTCTAGTTAAACATACCTGGTCATCTTCCATCAGCATGAAATAATCCAATGAGATTTTATGTACTTCTACCTCTCTCTCTCTCTCTGACCAAGCTGCCAGATATGCCTATGCACACAACCATCTCTCACAAACATCCAACACACACTCTCTTCTACAAGATTTAAACTCACTTATGAACTACCCACAAGTACTAAAATAGCTCACTGACCACGGATTATCCTTGACCAGTAACACAAGATTTCCCTTCAATTAAAATTGGTCATTTACCCCCAGGCCCCTGTTGTACCTTGTAAGCTAATCATACAGCACCTATCTCCCATTCTCATTAAATATATACTATTGCTGAATTATGATTCTTACCAGCCTAGATCTCTATATACATTTGTATTTCTCTGTGACAGTAAGAGTTTCTGCAACATTTTACGATTCCTGTAATATTTTGACAGTTCATTCACCTGCATATATATGACGCAATCACACCACCAATGACATGGCCTTGACCTTTGTGACATTGAAAACGGTGTTAAAACTCTTAGCCATTTTCTTACGTCGAAATGTTTGTAAGACTTGTATGTTTTCTTCTGCTTACACACACTCTCTAGTTAGTTAGTCAGTATACCCTGAGGGCATATCCATGTTTTACAAACATAATGTAGTATCTAGTTTGTTTCAAAAATGAGGTTTTAGTTGACAAATGGATGTACTTAATACAATAAAAACAAACTGTATATTATTCCCAGGCAGTAAGACTTCATTGTTTGCACGATATGCGTTAGTGGGTCCCGAACTATATTTTTTATAGCGTGTGGGGATTAAAAACTGGAAATTAACTTTAGGTGACCTTAGATAATGTTTGTTTTATGTAAACAACATAACGATACTATGACTGAAAACAAAAAATTTTCATTGACCGGGTGGGGGTGGAGATCGGGGTCGGGTAACATGAAGTGGGTGTTGACAATCTGCGGATCCACAGATCCACACAATCTTATTCGGGCGGCCCTTTTAATACCTTCAAAGAAGTGACTGAACATTCCACAACTATTGCAAACTTTATTTCTCCGGTGCATGTGACACACCACGATACACTTACAGATATTGCGTATTTGACCAGTGTAATTTTTGTCACGCCTGTATTAGTAGAATGAGCGACTATTGTCGACCCCTTTTCCGTCGTCGTCCGCGTCGTCATCGTCGTCCGCGTAAAGGTTTGTGCAAGTTTCTGCATCATGATATAACTTAAATATTTATTTACAGATGGCTTTATTATTTGGACACTTGATACATGTGAGCATGTGGAACACACTCATACCGCTATTAACATGGCCTTAACCTTTTTCACCTTCACATTTTTGCGGAAACAATTAGCCATTTTTGCGTCAAAAAGTTGTACAAGTTCTTCATCATCATATAATTTTAATATTACTCGATGGATTGCGGCAATATTTGGAAACTTCATAAATGTGATCAATTGGAACATACTTGTATCCCCATTAACATGGAGTTGACCTTTTTGATCTTCACATGGTTGTGGACACACTTAGCCATTTGTGTTGGGCCAGATTGCATCAATATTTGGACACTTGATACATGTCACCTGTACATTTTTCACACACTCGAAGCCACCATTACCACGACATTGACCTTTATCACCTTCAAAATGTCGCTAACACTTAACTGTTTTGTTACGTCATAAAGTTTGTAAAAGTTTCTCCATCATGTAATATCGTCAATATTACTTGAAGGATTCCTTAATATTGGAACACTTTGTTCACCTGAACATTTGTGATGCAATCACACCACCAATGACATGACATTGACATTTGTGACCTTCAAAATTTTGCTGAAACACCTAGCCATTTGTTTACTTTAACAAGTTTGTAAGACTTTGTCAAAAGACTTTGAAATTTCGGAAAATTGAAAGTTTTCTTGTTTACACACACTATCTGGTTAGTGTCCAGTATGCCATGGGGGCATATCCTACTTTACAAACCATAATTGATAGTTTTACGTAAACAAATGTTTGCATGTATCTTCATCATGATATAACATTAATATTACTAGATGGATTGCTTCAATATTTGGACACTTGGAACACACTCATTCTTCCATTAATATGACTATGACTTTTGACCTTCACATGGTTGTGGAAACACTTAGCCATTTTCTTACGCTTAAAAGTGTGGACAAGTTTCTTAATCATGATTATGACTTTAATATTACTTAATAGATTGCTTCAATATTGGGACAATTGATACATGTGAGCACTTGGATCACATTGATGTCCCCAATAACATGACATTGGCATTGTTAACCTTCACATTGTTGTGGAAACAATTAGCTTGTAAAAGTTTTTTTACCATCATATAGCTTTAATATTACTTGTTAGGTTGTTATGCCACCGGGTTTCGAAGAAACGAGTGGCATATAGTGTTTTGACCGTCCTCCGTCCGTCCGTCCGTCCGTCCGTACAGACGAGAGCTACATTGTGAGGTTAACCACACAGTGATGGACTTGTTAATAGATGCTTATTCCGTTTTAACCCCGTTATAAATTGCTCTTGTGGGGTTATTTTGTCTTGTGGGGTTGTTTTTTTCTGTACGATTGATGTTTACGGGGTCTGATTTAGGATGGGTTAGGGTTAGTAACCATTGTTCCAATATTTGGATGCTTGCTACATAAAAGTATTTGGAATACATTAATACCGACATGAACATGACCTTGACATTCGTGACCTTAACATTGTTGGGAAAATACTTTTTTGTCGCGCATGCTTTAGCAGAAAGCGCGACTATAATCGCTGCTTTTTCCGTCGTTGTCCTCCGCTTCGTCGTCCGAAATGTCAGCATCAACAAATGTCAGAAACACATAGCCATTTTGTTTGCGTCAAAAGGTTTGTACAATCTACTTCTTCATCATGGTATAACTTTAATATTACTTGACGGATTGCTTTAACATTTGGAAATTTGCTACATGTCATCATTCGGAACACCATCATGCCGCCATTAACATGACATTGACATCTTCACTTTTTTGCGGAAATACTTTTTTTGCGTCCAAAAGTTTGTTCAAGTTTCTTCAACATTGCATAACATTAATATTACTTGATGGATTTTGCTTAAATATTTGGACACGCGATACATGTAAGCGTTTGTAACTAACTCATGCCGGCATTAGCTTGACCTTGGCCTTTTCTTACCTTCACATGGCTGTGGAAACCGTTAGCTATTTTTTATTTCGAAAAGTTTCTTCAACCTTGAACTTTTTCGTGTTTGAAGCATGGACATGTCTGATGGTTTTTGTGATACTTACTTTAGCACATGCCTATGATCATGTTGCGGTCAAATACCTCGGAAGGCGCGAGACCTCTACCGTGGCGGAATTCTTGGGAGTATATGGAACGCACTCATATTGCCATTAACATAGACATGTTTTCGTCTTTAAAGCATGCACGTCTCTGATTGTTTTTGGAATGCTTACTTTAGTACATGCCCATGATCATGTTACGGTTAAATTCCTCGGTTTGGACACTTGATATATTGTTGCATTGCGAACACACAAATGCTCCCATTGACGTGACCTTGATTTTTTGACCTTCACAATGTTGCGGAAACGCTTAGCCATTTTTATGTCAAAAGGTTTTTCATCATCATATAACAGATATTAATAGCTGGATTGCTTCAATATTTGGACACTTAATACATATAAGCAATTGAAGCACACTGTTCCCGCTATTAACACGGCCCTGATCTTTTGAACCTTCACAATGTTGCGGAAACACTTAGCCATGTTTATGTTAAAAAGTTTGTACAAGTTTCTTCATCATGGTATAACTTTAATATTACTTGACGGATTGCTTCACTATTTGGACACTTTGTGTACATGTCACCATTTGGAACACAGGCATTAACATAACATTGACTTTGTTTATGCCTCCGGTCTCGGTATAGTGTTTGTACTGTATGTCCGTGGATCCGTGTTTCTCATTTCTGTCATAGCTTCTATATTCCTTGAAGGATTACTTAAATATTTCAACACAGCATTTTTGCTGCCCTTAATATGACATTGACCTTTTGACCTTGACAACTTTGAACTTTTTCACATTATGAAGTTCGCCGGAGTTTCTCAATTATGTCATAACTTTTATATCCCTGGATTGCTTTATATTTCAATACATCATACCTGTGGACAAATGCCACACCAAATGCGACACATACATCAGCCCGAAATATGACTTTCACCTTTTGACCTAATGTTTTTTTACCGGAAATTACGTAAGTAATGTGCACAAATGTCCCACATGCATGCTGCCATTAAATATAACCTTCAAATTTTGACCTTCTCAACTGTGGTTATGAATACTTATCACTTGGCTAAGTATGGCCCTATAGGTTTAGCCCTGTCTGTCTGTCCGTTTGTCTGTCTCTGCGTCCGTTTATTTGTTGAATGTTTTTGTAAGAGTTTCTAAAATCACGTATAATTTGTATTTGCATTCGGTTAATATCTTCATCCGTCCGTCCGTCCGTCTATCTGTTTACTTTTTGAAGCTTTTTTAACAGTTCTCAAATCGCATATAGGGGCCCTAAGTTCGTCGACAGATCACGTTTTCTAGTTAACTATGCCACCGTTTCTCCAAGCTGCCACCGCGGGCATTCGTGTGCCGACATGCCACATTTTTTTGCTACCCTCACATTTGTATGGAACCACTTAGCCAATTGTTTTTGCGTCAACATGTTTGTACAAGTTTCTTCATCATCATATAACATTAATATTACTTGATGGATTTGGAACACACTCATGCTGCCATTAACTTGACCTCGACCTTTTTGAACTTCACAGTTTTGCGGAATTACTTAGCCATTCTGTTGCGTCAAAAAGTTTGTACAAGTTTCTTCATTATGACATAAACTTTAATATTACTTGATGGATTGCTTACTATTTGGACACTTGATACATGTGAGCATTTGAAACACACTCATGTCCCCAGTACCATGGCATTAACCTTTTCGATCGTCACATGGTCGTGAAAACACTTAGTCATTTGCTTACGTCAAAAGTTTTGCACAAGTTTCTTCATCGTCATATAACTTTCATATTACATGATGGATTACTTCAATATTTGGAAATTTGATACATAAGAACATTTGAAACTCACTCATGCGCCCAATAACATGACCTTGGTTTTTTTTACCATCACATGGTTGTGGAAACACTTACGGTAGTACCTTTGTTGTACGTCAAAAGGTTTGTACACATTTATTCATCATTATATACATTTTATTACTTGATGTATTGCTTCAATATTTGGATACATGATACATGTGAACCTTTGGAACACACTCATGCCGCCATGAACATGACTTTTCACAGTTTGACCTTTGTGTAGTTATGGAACAGTTTCACTGATTGGACACTTGATACATGTAAGCATTTGGAACACACTCATGTCGCCATTAACATGACCTTGACCATTTTTACATTCACATGTTTGCGGAAAAACTTATTTTGAGTCAAAAGTTTGTACAAATTTCTTCATCATGACGGATTGCTTCCATATTTGTTGGACACTTGATACATGTGAACATTTGGAACAGACTCCCACTGCCATTAACATAACATTGACATGTGTCCGTCTGCCCATGGTCAAGGTAACTGGAGATTCATGTTCAACTTGTTTGCAAGGCAAAACTGTTAAACAAAATTTATTTTTCTTATTATCAACGCTGACAGCGAGGGGATTATAACGATGCCCTTGTTGGTGTATGTTTACAGGCTATGACATCACCCATGTGGCCGTATGTACCAATAACAAGATAGCTATAACAGTGGACCGCGTGTACCCAGATATACTCACAACAACACTGTCTGTTTCTGATAGTGGCGGTAATGCAGTGGTAAGTACTGATTTTACAAAAACGCACAGTTTACAACTTTGAATCCCATAAGGTTTGCATTTTATTGATCTGTTGAACTAATACCAATGAATGCAGGAGTTGCATATTTGTTTGCAACTTAACATACAGGTAAATTGCGTGTCATTTCTGTTTCTCTTCTTGGAATGTGTTGATATATCTTGCATACATTGGGCAATACATGTTGTTTATTTATATGTCATCATATTAATATGTTTACCCTAATCATCTGATTGCCTACCACTTCTAATATACGATTTTACTATTATTGTATCCCCCGGACTCCGTCGGGGGATACTATGGATTTGACAGCGCGCCGCGTCCGCGTCCGCGTCCGCGTCCGCGTCCGCGTCCGCGTCCGCCGCAGACACTTCTTGTCCGGAGCATAACTCGAACACCCTTTGGAATATTTTCATGAAACTTCACACATGCATAGACCAAGACCCGAAGGTGTGTCACGCATAAGAATGACAACTCTTGCATAACTAATTTTTGAGTTATCTCCCTTTTTTGTTTCTCGCACTGATTTCGTGTCCGGAGCATAACTCCACCACCCTTTGAAATATGTTAATGAAACTTCACACATGTATAGACCACGACCCGAAGGTGTGTCGCGAACAAGAATGATAACTCTTCCATAGCTAATTTTTGAGTTATCTCCCTTTTTTGTTTCGCGCACTGATTGACCATAACTCGACCACCCTTTGGAATATTTTTATGAAACTTCACACATTCATTAGACCACGAACCGAAGGTGTGTCGTGTCACAATGAATGACTCTCTTGCATAGATAATTTTGGAGAGTTATATCTCCCTTTTTTGTTTTGCACACTGATTTCCTGTCCGGAGCATAACTCGACCACCCTTTGGAATATTTTCATGAAACTTCACTCATGCATAGACCACGACCCGGAGGTGTGTCGCTCACAAAAGAAATGACAACTCTTGCGTAGCTAATTTTTGAGTTATCTCCCTTTTTTGTTTTGCGCACTCTACAAACTGGACAATAATGCATGAAGACCCGTTTTCTCGTCTGCTCTGTACACCTTTTCTCGTGTGCTCTGTACACCTTACCTGTAGAGAGAACATTAGAGACTGGGAGAACCATTCACCTGTGCATGTTCTAGCATGTGCTAGCATGTGTAAATGTCCAGTCTTGACCACTCTTGACCACAGGTAATTTATACAGGTAAATTACTACATTGGATATTACATTTCCGTAGGCTGTGTTGAAAATATTGTGGCATTATGTGGACCTGTGCAGATATATGTAGATAAATATAGGACTATTAAAAAAGAATTCTGGGCTCCAGTAGCAAGCATTATTATTTTTAATTTTTAAACTTTTTTTTACTTTTTTTTTCCATTTTTTTTTTTTTTTTTTTCAAATTCTTTTTCAATTTTTGTCTAGTAGCATAAGGTCGTAAGTGCTATATACAGACTATTATCATATAATAAAAACATTATTGACTAGTGAGCCATAGAATATAATCTGATATTCTATGGCTCGCTAGTCAATAATTGTATAATATGTTCGGGCCAGTGAAAATTGCTTTCGGGCCCAGGCTCCAGGTCAAGGCTGGACAAGGCGAGGCATTTGATTCAACGGAATTCTTGTTTATTTATCTCACTTTGTTGTTTCGTGCTCTGATTTTGTATCCAGAGCATAACTCGAACACCCTTTGGAATATCTGTATGCCCCACCACGATAGTGGAGGGGGCATTTAGTGTTACCCTTGTCCGTCCGTCCGTCCGTCCGTCCGTCCGTCCGTCCGTCCGTCCGTCCGTCCGTCGGGACGGACGTCCGTCCGTCCGTCCGTCCGTCCGTCCGTCCGCGTCCGTCCGTCCGTCCGTCCGTCCGTCCGTCCACACACACGAATGGGTACTTGTTGTAAGCGTACGGGGATCTTATTGGGTAGGGTTAGGATAGTGTTGGGTACTCTTGTTGGGTATTTTTATACAGTAAAAACCCAACAAGTATTCATTCGTAGGAACGTGCGTCCCGTCCTGCCGTCCGTCAGTCCGTCCATCACAAAATTTAACTTTACATCGGGTAAATGTCTCATAATTTCTTCATCCTTCGACCGATCTGCTTCATATTTCATATACACATTGCTCTGATGGTTCACTACCGCCCTGTGCCAAATCCACGTTCGTCCTGCCCCCGCCAAGCCCAGGGTTAAGGTCACATACTTGGTGCTTCAAAAACTTTAACGATCGGGTTAATATCTTATAATTTATGTTCTCTTTCACGGATCAGCTTCATATTTCATATACACATTGCTCTAATGGTCCTCTACCGCCCTGTGCCAAATCCACGTTCGTCCTTCTCCCGCCAAGCCCAGGGTCAAGGTTACATACTTGGTGCTTCAAAAACTTTAACGCTCGGGTAAATATCTTATAATTTGTGTTTTCTTTCACGGATCAGCTTCATATTTCATATACGCATTGCTCTAATGGTCCTCTACCGCCCTGTGTCAAATCCACGTTCGTCCTGCCCCCGCCAAGCCCAGGGTCAAGGTCACATACTTAGTGCTTCAAAAACTTTAACGCTCGGGTAAATATGTTATATTTTCTGTTTTCTTTCATGGATCATCGTCATATTTCATATACGCATTGCTCTAATGGTCCTCTACTGCCCTGTGCCAAATCCACGTTCGTCCTGCCCCACCAATCCCAGGGTCAAGGTCACATACTTGGTGCTCAAAAAACTTTAACGCTCAGGTAAATATCTTATCAATTTTCTTTCCATTCACGGATCAACTTCATATTTCTTATACGCGTTGCTCAAATGGTCCTCTACCGCCCTGTGCTAAATCCACGTTCGTCCTGCCCCCGCCAATCCCAGGGTGAAGGTCACATACTTGGTGCTTCAAAAACTTTAATGCTCAGGTAAATATCTTATCATTTTTCTTTCCATTCACGGATCAACTTCATATTTCATATACGCGTTGCTCTAATGGACCTCTACCGCCCTGTGCCAAATCCACATTCGTCCCGCCCCCGCCAAGCCCAGGGTTAACATCACATACTTAGTGCTTCAAAAACTTTAACGCTCAGGTAAATATCTTATAATTTCTGTTTTCTTTCACGGATCAGCTTCATATTTCATATATGCATTGCTCTAATGGTCCCCTACCGCCCTGTGCCAAATCCACGTTCGTCCTGACCCCGCCAAGCCCAGGGTCAAGGTCACATACTTGGTGCTTCAAAAATTTTAACGCTCAGGTAAAAGAAAATTTTTGACTTGGAATTTGGCCTCATTTATTATCAAGCGATATGTGGGACATCCGTGTTCTATGAACACATTTTATTAAACTTCACACATGCATAGAAGACGACCCAAAGGTGTGTCGCACGTAAGAATGACAACTCTTGCGTCGTTAATTTCTTAGTTATCTCCCTTTGTGTTGTTTCGTGCACTGATTTCGTGTCCGGAGTATAACTCGAACACCCTTTGGAATATTTTCATGAAACTTCACACATGCATAGACCACGACCCTAAAGGTGTGTCACGCAAGAATGACAACTCTTGCATCACTAATTTTTTAGTTATCTCCGTTTCTTTTTTCCGTCACTGATTTTGTCTCCGGAGCATAACTCGAACACCCTTTTTTCAAACTACTTGTGTATCTGGGGAGGGGGATACACATGCGCTTGTCGACAAGCGTCCATTTCTAGTTTTTATTCTTCCTCTACATTTCTTGGCCCTAAATTATACTATATTGTGTTGATATGCCTTTAAGCACCATTCCATTCCATTCATTTCTATGGTGATTCTCCATGATTATTAGACAAATTATTCTAGCTAATGCTTTTGTCCACATCATTTAGTGTTCAGAATGTTTATCATACATGTGCTTGTACAGGTAATATATGGGATTTAGCATAAACCCAATGACCCGACATTAAATGGCCTTAGCTGTTGATAGGCCGTTACAACCCAATAAACAAACAAATTATCATACCCCGGCCATTAAAAAGTATGCCAATGGGTTTATGGTTTTAGCCTTCTTCGCCCGGTCGTCCATCTGTTCATCCACTGGGCCGTTTGTTTGTCCATCCATTTGTTCGTTCATAACACATAATCTAACAGTTTTATGACCCAACCACGGAATGTTCAGATGGGTATATTAGCATTACCGGCGTTTGTATGTCCGTCACAATAGTAATGGGTAATTTATTTTATTTGCTCGTAACTGCTTCATACTTCACACATGTATTTCTCTGATGGTCCTCTGTCATGCTGTGACAAATACAATTACGCCCTCTAGCCCTTTGTGTTTTCAAATGTGCCCTCGTTTTCTTTGGCTGTCAGCAGAGCATTCATGTGCTGACATGCCATATTTGTAGTTGAGTTTGTATTAAAGGTTTTTGCTCGTTGGTCCAGGCGATGGCTGGGGGTATCCGTCAGCCCTTGCTCACTTGCTCAAGTTTGCTGAACCATTTATATGTTAACAGTCGATGGCCTGCAAATACATGCATAGAGACTAATACATGCTATATATGATGCCCATTTAATATCATATCCTCAGTTGACAAAAGTGTCATTAACATACCGTTGTAGTCCAGTGTAAATCCGGGGCCACTGCAAATGCAAATGCAAACTACAAACAGGACAGTACATGCTCAGACTGCGGCACTGCATATACTATTCTGATGCTAGTAGACATTGGTACAAGTATACAAAGCATAATAATACATTAATAATCATGTAACTCGGTACATACTTGACCTATTGCATTTGAATAATACATATTGTTAACATGTCTCTTTAATGGCGTAACATTTGAGAAAAGATGATGATAATTTTAATTGCATGCACTCGGGACACTTAAAGGAATAAGTTGAATTGTAGGGTTTTTATAAATTAGGAAACAGAAGAATACATTATTAGTGTACCATAGCATATATGATGCAGATAAAATAATAAAGCATACCGTACCATAGAAACATAGGGATTCCCAAGAATGAAAATGTGACATCGCAACTCAAATGACGGTATATGCGACAACGAAATTGGCACACCATGCGGGTGTTTCACTGATGGAATGGAAAACAGTGTAGATCCAGATCAGCCTGTGCATCCGCCATTCCATCAATGAAACACCCTTCATGCTGCTAACTAGCAATATAGATCGTTGTCAGGCTACAATAGAGTGCTTTTGTTGATCTGGTCACAAATCCGATAAGCCCCTTTTCTCCAGACACAGTAACTAATACCCGTTCAAGTAAACTTTTGTGAGACATATCTGTCTATGATTAACTTTTCAAAGTCTGTTCAACACAACATCATGCATGGACCCAGTACATTTCCCATACAATTTAATATGAACAATAATTGAACTGAAACTTACCGTGTTGTGATCATTGAATATAAAACTATTCCCATATACATGTATATCTATCCAGTAACACTGAAATTCCTTGACACATGATTGCTGTAACCAAGAATACCTGAAGACATGACCAAACATAAAACGTTCTGTAATCTATATATTTTTCAACTGTAATTATTATATTTTGCTAGACTGGTACAACAACAAGTGATAGTAGTACAGCATACCCCGGTCACTTCATCCTGACCTGGACATCCACCATCGCACATTATGGCGACTTTTCATACTCTGTTGGGATTACTACAAGTGTCGGTGGTACTGAAGCCAGCCTTACAACTGGTGCTACCGTAACATGTGGTAAGCATGAATATCAACATTATCATGTACTCCAATCTCGTACTCAAGATCAAGCAGTTAATTGGTTGAACATGAGTTCTGCTCAAGTTTGACGAATCAGTCAGTTTGGCTTTGAGCTCAGATTTTGAGAATGTGTTGAATAATACAGACTCCAAAACATGTTGAACCACTGGGTATCGCTATCAGATGAAGGTCAACAAGTGACTTCCCAACAATATTGATAAGACTGGATCTCATATTACTGGATATATTACTGGATCTCATATTATAATTTATAGCTCTGTTCTAACCCTGGCACTGAATGGTGAGGGTGACATAGCAGTACCTATGTTTGTCTGTCTATCATAAACATCATATTCATCAGAAAATATGAGCAAACATCTGGCCTAAACAAATCGGCCTATCCAATGCCTGTTTCACAGAATTCTGATTTAATTTTGCGTAATGCATTAACTTATAAGTTCATACCAAATTCCCAATTAACTATGAAGGTCATTTACTTATGATTGATTTTGCATATGAACGTACCAATTGGGTAAATCACTACTGTTCACCTTGATGTAATTTTCTGATGCATGTCAAGCACCATTTTGCACAAACCCTCACCGCCATTTTACCCCCAAAGTCAAGGTCATACACTGTTTTGTCACATAAACTTAATGTTCAGGTAAATCACTTCTGTTTCCTAACATTCAATTATTTCGTATTTGACCGATTCCTTTCCAGTATTATGTATACTTCTTCTCAAAAGCCCCACTTAATCCGAAAGTCAAGGCCATCTGCTCATATATTTCTATTATCCAAGCGACTCTCGGTTTCCTCGGCTTTTATTTCCAGATATAGTAATGTATAAACACAATTTAAATTCAACATGTAGATATATATATATATAAACATACAATAAAATTACTATTGTCATGTACCTTGACCTGTATCCATGTGAATTGAAATGCATAGATAAATGAATATATTTGAGAATGTTAATGGTCATAAGGATTGTGGGAGTAGAGTTGAGGCTAGAGGAAACATAGAAAAGGAGAGAGAGAGGTGGAAGGAGATGATAGATTTGGATCGAGCAACGTCGTAATATGCATTAGTATGTCTTCTATTTCGGGTCTCTATGAAACAAGAGCATTATATGTACATAATGTATTGTTATTATAGTTGTATTCCGTCCCACTTTCTTTCATGTGTAGGAACTTTATTTTTATTTATAGCCATTGCTCTCTCAATATCTTTTATTTTTAAATAGCTTTTAAAATCAGAAAAGTTTGGTTCTGTATTCCTTAATTTACAAGAATATATAAAATATTTTCCAAGTCTAATGCACAGGTTTAAGAATATATTGTTCTGTTCATACTGTCCAAAACTTATTAAATGCCAATCTAGGTTACATGAAACAGTATGATCCTTTAAAAAGGAACCCACTTGTGACCAGAAATGCTGACTTTTATTGCATTCCCAGAATAGATGTTTGTTTGTTTCCTGTGCCATGGTACAGAAGTCACACAAATTAGAATTTACTATGCTACATTTGTACAAGTAATCATTTGTTACTACAATTTTCTTTAGAAATTTGTATTGAAAATTTCTTAGTTTAGAACTTATTGTGCTTTGAAAATAATGTGTTTTTACCACCTTCCAATTAATATTTTTAGCGACGAATTCTTCATTCCATTTTGTTCTTGCTTTATAAACAACATTTGTTTGACGATTAAGAAGCATAGTATATAGCATTTTGCTATATTTCTTTGTAGATATAATTAGTTTTATTAGTGGTGTGTTTGTGTTTATTGTATTTATTCTTTCGTTTTGTATCTGTCTCTTCAAATCTGTATTTATGCTTGTTACAATCTTGTAATATTTTAAATAATCGTTATTACTCATATTGTATAGTTGTTTTATATCTATAAATTCAAAGAATGACTTACTTCTATGATCATATATTTGCTATATATACTTAATTCCACGTTCATACCACTCTTTATAGAAAAACATTCGGCTATTTCCTTTTAGTTTCGAATTATTACATATAGGCTGGTAAAAATAAAGGTTGACCCACCACTAATTGCTTACCAAAGTTTTATTTCAGATTATGCTTCAGCATGGTCTGGTGAGTGTGTAAACCAAAATGCACCCGAATTCACATTGGGGAAAGCACCTACTTTGCATAAATTCAAGATGGCCACCAAAAACACCCCTAACAATTCTTAAACACACAATATTATGAAAACTAGTCATTTGCAAAACTTAACATTCGGGTTAATAATGTCCCCGCAACAGAATGATGAGGGGGCATATAGTGTTACCAGCGTCCGTACGTCCGTACGTCCGTCCCGAAACCTTAACGCTCGGGTAAATGGCTTATAATTTATGTTTCCTTGCTAGGATCTGCTTCACATTCCACACACGCATTGCCCGAATGGTCCTCTACTGCCCTGTGACAAATCCACATTCGTACCGCCCCCGCTAAGCCCAGGGTCAAGGTCACATACTTGGTGCGTTTGAAACCTTAACGCTTGTGTAAATGGCATATAATTTAAATATGCCTCGTTTTCTTTGGCTGCCAGCGGGGGCATTCGTGTGTAATTTAGTGAGATAGGGTTGAGGGTCAGGGGTGAAATTTTGTGAGATGGTTGGGCATGGTGTGGGGGTGGAGGGTCAGGGGTGTAATTTAGTGAGATGGATTGGCATGGTGTGGGGGTGGAGTGTCAGAGGTGTAATGTAGCGAGATGGGTTGGCATGGTGTGGGGTGGAGGGTCAGGGGTGTAATTTAATGAGATAGGGTGGGCATGGAGAGGGTTGAGGGTCAGGGTGTAATTTCGAGAGATGGTTAGGCATGTGTGGGGGTTGAGGGTCAGGGGTGTAATTTAGTGAGATGGGTGGACATGGCGTGGGGGTGAAGGGTCAGGGGTGCAATGTAGTGAGATGGGTTGACATGGTGTAGGGGGTGGAGGGTCAGGGGTGTAATTTAGTTGAGTTATGGGTTGCATGGTGTGGGGGTGGAGTGTCAGGGGTGTAAATGTAGCGAAGATGGGTTGGCATGGTTGTGGGGGTGGAGGTCAGGGGTGTAATTTAGTGAGATAGGGTGGGCATGGTGTTGGGGTTGAGGATCAGGGATGGTAAATTGAGTGAGACGGGTGGGCATGGTGTGGGGTGGAGGGTCATGGGGAAATTTTTTTGAGAGATGGGTTTGCATGGTGTGGGGTTGAGGGTCAGGGGTGTAATTTAGTGAGATGGGTGTGGCATGGCGAGGGGGTGAAGGGTCAGGGGTGTAATGTAGTGAGACGGGTTGACATGGTGTTTGGGGGTGGAAGGTCAGGGGTGTAATTTAGCGAGATGGGTTGGTATGGTGTGGGGTGGAGTGTCAGAGGTGTAATGTACGAGATGGGTTGGCATGGTGTGGGGTGGAGGGTCAGGGTGTAATTTAGTGAGATGGGTGGGCATGGTGAGAGGGTTGAGGGTCAGGGTGTAATTTCGAGAGTATGGGTAGGCATGGTGTGTTGAGGGGTGAGGTCAGGGGTGTAATTTAGTGAGATGGGTGGACATGGCGTGGGGGTGAAGGGTCAGGGGTGTAATGTAGTGAGATGGGTTGACATGGTGTGGGGGTAGAGGGTCAGGGGTGTAATTTAGTGAGATGAGTTAGGCATGGTGTGGGGGTGGAGTGTCAGGGGTGTGTAATGTAGCGAGATGGGTTGGCATGGTGTGGGGTGGAGGATCAGGGGTGTAATTTAGTGAGATAGGGTGGGCATGGTGTGGGGATTGAGGGTCAGGGATGTAATTGAGTGAGACGGGTGGCCATGGTGTGGGGGTGAATAAGGGTCATGGGGGAAATTTTAAATTTTGTGAGATGGGTTTGCATGGTATGAGGGTTGAGGGTCAGTGGTGTAATTTAGTGAGATGGGTGGACATAGCGTGGTGGTGAAGGGTCAGGGGTGTAATGTAGTGAGATGGGTTGACATGGTGTGGTGGTGGAGGGTCAGGGTGTTATTTAGTGAGATGGGTTGGCTTGGTGTGGAGGGGTGGTGGAGTGTCAGGGTTGTAATGTAGCGAGATGGGTTGGCATGGTGTGGGGTGGAGGGTCAGGGGTGTAATTTAGTGAGATAGGCTGGGCATGGTGTGGGGGTTGAGGGTCAGGGATGTAATTGAGTGAGACGGGTGGGCATGGTGGGGGGGTGGAGGGTCATGGGGGAAAATTTTGTGAGATGGGTTTGCATGGTGTGGGGGTGGAGGGTCAGGGGTGTAATTTAGTGAGATGGGTAGGGCATGGTGTGGGGGTGGAGGGTCATGCAGTAATTTAGTGAGATAGGGCGGAGGGTCATGGTGTAATGGGTGGGCATGGTGTGGGTTGGAAGGTCAAGGGTTTAATTTAGTGAGATTTGTGGGCATGGTGTATAGATGGAGGGTCATGGGTGTAATTTAGTGAGATGGGTGGCCATGGTGTGGGGATTGAGGGTCAGGGGTGTAATTGTATCCCCCGGACTTCGTCGGGGGATACTATGGGTTTGACAGCGGGCCGCGTCCGCCGCAGACACTTCTTGTCCGGAGCATAATTCGAACACCCTTTGGAATATTTTCATAAAACTTCACACATGCATAGACCACGACCCGAAGGTGTGTCGCGCACAAGAATGACAACTCTTGCATAGCTAATTTTTGAAATGTCTCCCTTTTTTGTTTCGCACACTGATTGAGCATTAACTAAACAACCACCATTTGGAATATTTTCATGAAACTTCTCACATGCATACACCACGACACGAAGGTATGTCGCGCACAAGAATGACAACTCTTGCATAGCTAATTGTTGACTTATCTCCATTTTTTGCTCACTGATTGAGCATAACTCGACCACCCTTTGGAATATTGTCATGAAACTTCACACATGCATAGACAACGACCCGGAGGTGTGTCGCGCACAATAATGACAACTCTTGCGCGGCTAATTTTTTAGTTATCTTCCTTTTTTGTTTTGCGCACTCTACAAACTGGACAATAATGCATGAAGACCCGTTTTCTCGTGTGCTCTGTACACCTTACCTGTAGAGAGAACAATAGCCTTCTCCGGTTGAACAATACAGACTGGGAGAACCATTCACCTGTGCATGTGCTAGCATGTGCAAATGTCCAGTTTGACCACTATCTGACCACTGGTAATTTATACAGGTAAATTACTATATTACATTTCCGTAAACTGTGTTGAAAATATTGTGGCATTATGTGGACCTGTGAAGATATATGTAGATAAATATAGGAATATTATAAAAAATTCTAGGCTCCAGTTCAAGCATTATTATTTTTAATTAAACTTTTTTTTTTTCATTTTTTTTTTTTCATTTTTTTTTTTTTCAAATTCTCTTTCAATTTTTGTCTAGTAGCATAAGGTCGTAAGTGCTATATACAGACTATTATCATATAATAAAACAATTATTGACTAGTGAGCCATAGAATATAATCTGATATTCTATGGCTCACTAGTCAATAATTGTATAATATGTTCGGGCCAGTGAAAATTGCTTTCGGGCCCAGGCTCCAGGTCAAGGGCTTAGGGCTAGGGTTTCCGCGGAATTCTTGTTTATTTATCTCCCTTTGTTGTTTCATGCTCTGATTTCGTATTCAGTGCATAACTCGAACACCCTTTGGAATATTGTTATGCCCCACCGCGATAGTGGAGGGGGCATTTAGTGTTACCCTTGTCCGTCCGTCCGTCCGTCCGCGCGCACACACGAATGGGTACTTGTTGTAAGCGTACGGGGATCTTATTGGGTAGGGTTAGGATAGTGTTGGGTACTCTTGTTGGGTATGTTTATACAGTAAAAACCCAACAAGTATTCATTCGTAGGAACGTGCGTCCAGTCCTCCCGTCCTCTCGTCCGTCCGTCACAAAACTTTAACACTCGGGTAAATCTCTCATAATTTCTTCATCCTTCGACCGTTCGGCTTCATATTTCATATACACATTGCTCTGATGGTTCACTACCGCCCTGTGCTAAATCCACGTTCGTCATGCCCCCGCCAAGCCCAGGGAAAACGTCACATACTTGGTGCTTCAACAATTTTCGGTAAATATCTTATAATTTCTGTTTTCTTTCACGGATCAGTTTCATATTTCATATACACATTGCTATAATGGTCCTCTACCGCCCTGTGCCAAATCCAAGTTCGTCCTGCCCCAACCAAGCCCAGGGTCAAGGTCACATACTTAGTGCTTCAAAAACATTAACGCTCGGGTAAATATCTTATAATTTCTGTTTTCTTTCATGGATCAGCTTCATATTTCATATACGCATTGCTCTAATGGTCCTCTACCGCCCTGTGTCAAATCCACGTTCGTCCTGCCCCCGCCAAGCCCAGGGTCAAGGTCACATACTTGGTGCTTAAAAAACTTTAACGCTCGGGTAAATATCTTATAATTTTTCTTTCCATTCACGGATCAACTTCATATTTCATATACGCGTTGCTCTAATGGTCCTCTACCGCCCTGTGCCAAATCCACGTTCGTCCTGCCCCGCCAATCCCAGGGTCAAGGTCACATAATTGGTGCTTCAAAAACGTTAACGCTCAGTTAAAAGAAAATGTTGAAATTTTCTAGTTTATTAAACTTCACACATGCATAGAAGACGACCCAAAGGTGTGTCGCACGTAAGAATGACAACTCTTGCGTCGTTTATTTCTTAGTTATCTCCCTTTGTTGTTTCGTGCACTGATTTCGTGTCCGGAGTATAACTCGAACACCCTTTGGAATATTTTCATGAAACTTCACACATGCATAGACCACGACCCTAAAGGTGTGTCTCGCAAGAATGACAACTCTTGCATCACTAATTTTTTAGTTATCTCCCTTTGTTTTTCCGCGCACTGATTTTGTCTCCGGAGCATAACTCGAACACCCTTTTTTCAAACTACTTGTGTATCTGGGGAGGGGGATACACATGCGCTTGTCGACAAGCGTCCATTTCTAGTTTAGTGGGATGGTTTGGCATTGTGTGGGGCTTGAGGGTCAGGGGTGTAATTTAGTAAAATGAGTGGGCATAGTGTGGGGGTGGAGGGTCAGGTGTGTAATTTAGTGAGATAGGTTGACATGGTGTGGGGGTTGAAGGGTCAGGGTTGTAATTTACTGAGATGGGTGGGCATGGTGTTGGGGTGGAGGGTCAGAGGTGTAATTTAGTGTTCATAGTGTGGGTTGGGTCAGGGTGTTTAACTTAGTGAGATGGGTGGGCATGGTGTGGGGGTGGAGGCTGAGGGGTGTAATGTAGTGATTCCTTCAGACGTACGTGTATTTAGTGGCCTCTTCATAGTAGGAGGGGATATGGCGATAGCGTACATGCGTTACTGACACCTTTCATTTCTTAATAACTTATGTAGCACTTAACTGATTTTCATAATGTTTGGCCACAATGTGTGTCTATGTATGGTGCTTTGTTAGCATATACCCCATGTCTGAACAATGTCAAGGTCACTGAGGACTTCACTGTTCACCCTGTTTGTAAGATAAATGTGTTGAAGTTTGTTAGATTTGCTCCATAGCTACTTAATCCTTCACCGATTATAATACTAATGGCGACAATGTGTGTCAATGGATGGTTCACATACACCCCATTTCTGAACGCCCACAGTCAAGCGCATTGAGGAATTGTGTTCAACTTGTTCACGTATGTGTGTGCATCCGGGTTAAATGTGTTGGTTAACATTTTTCGGTATACTATCAAAGCGTCGGCGGGCTCGACATGAGGGCCGCGGCCATCTAGTTTATAATATTTCACCACCATGTGGGAATGGTGCCTTGTTTCGCATACACCCCGCATCTGAACTAATATCAAGGCTTACCTTAGTGATAACAATGCCTTTGTTCTTTACACATCATTACATATTTATATATCTTAAACATTATTTAATAATATTTACACTGTTCTTACATACATAATGGAAACGCCCATTCAACGTATTGCGTGTATATCCCAGTTCATTGTATTAGCCCCACGCTACGTCGCGCGACGTTGTCAATAATGTCACACACTATTGACCGACAACGTTGCTGGTTCAGCAATTGCCACACATTGCGACACAATTAGTCACCAGTAGGGTAACAGAGTAGACACTTATCAGAGCTTTCAGATGTGTAGAGGGACCAGGTGCTGTTGTGGGCGGGCCATTGTCCATTTACAATGCTGCACATGGGGCCAGTAGCGGGGAAATTAGTCTCTCCAATTGCCTTGTGGGTGGAATGTACTGGAGGGCCAGTGATCGAATACCCTGATGCTGGGTCGAATATTAATTGATAGGCCCTGCCCGCGGCAACGTCGTTTGAAGCTTGTGCCATCCGCTGTACTTATCAGAGCGATTAATTGCCTCGCCCGGACGCTGCTACTGAGAGGGTCAATACGTCAAACATAAAACGGGCTAATAGGGTTTTTGCGACCAGTGTAGATGCAGATCAGCCTGTGCATCCGCACAGATTTATCAGTATTTGCACTTTTTGCTCATTCCATCAATGAAACATACTAACAAGCAATCTAGATCAGTTTTAGGCTACATGATTGTGAGAAGGACCTACACTGGTCACAAATCACACAAGCCCGATTTCTCCAGTTCACAGCCACATATAGGAACGAGCTATGTTTATTCAATGTAACCCCAATTTGACAATACTTCACATGGAGTGTATACGCGTTACTTCTTTTAATAGTTGTTAAAATGGAGGTCGTCGCTAATCCAGGATGGCCGCCATTGAATAGTAAGTGAAATTCTTAAAAGATCTTCTTACGAACTGCCAGACCGATTTCGACGAAACTTGGTATGAATGATCGATAGTTAACGCTGTTTCAGATGTGTTCATATGGTGACCCCTGGGTCCAAAATGAGCACATAATTTGCAAATGGCTGAACATATATCTGGCTGTAGAGAAATGGGGCGTATGGGTTTTGCGACCAGTGTAGCATCCGCACAGTTTGATCAGGATATGCACTGTTTGTCATTCCAACAAAGAAACACCTGTCATGCTTGTCACAAGCAATATATATCGTTATCCGGCTGCAGGAGTGTGCAATGTCATCCGGAGCAACACTATTCACAGCCCAAACAAAATGCCCATATATTTTATATTCATTTGAAACAAGACAGTAGGCAAATATATTAGAAATAGTACAGTTTTTGTCCATCAATTAATTTGAGTATTCGAACACAGTAACGTATTTCCTTTAACTATCATGGATAATTAAGCCTGGGGATATTAATATTCAAGTTACAAAATGTTAGTCATGTAATATAACAATCACCCATGTTTGGAAACAACAAATGTTTGAAGGTAGCTTCACACGCTTGTCACAGATTACGAGTGATAACAAAGGATTAAACCAATCAGCATGAAATGGGTGTGGCTTCGTTGATTTAAGAAATCACCTGTCCCAAAATCCACTCCCCTATTTCACAGCTGTCAAATCAGCAGATAAGTTGTTTGCTATGCCGGACAATTAATGACATCCGTGGGCATCCATTTGAACGTACCTACACACGCTTGTCACTGATTATGACAGCTCAAAATAAAGAATTGTCAAAAACGCAAGTATGCTTAACTGACACATATCTGCAATACATTGCAGAATCAATCTATGAAATGTCGCAGACATTCTGTAACAAAAAAAGATAATTTGTAACAAAATACCAATTAACATTGACGATTGCTACCAGCGTATAGATAATCCCAAGTATTACTAGATGAATGAGTAATCACAAATATATTACACAACAAAAACGAAGAAATTATGCAACAAATAAATAATGTCAGTGAAATCCACACATTATTCTGTAGGAAACCTGTATTGACCAATCAGGGAAACTGTACTACTGCTACGTCATAGCGATTATTCTTACAGCGCCACCTCGCGCTAGTAGATCGCATAGACACGAGATAAAAGCGATGACTAATGTATTGCCTGGCTCAGCATAGGTGTCAGATATGGTGCGATATGAGAAATCTCAATATCACAAAAACATACAAATAAACCGGAAATCTGTTGTTAGGGTCGCTTTTGTTGTTTTCAGAGCATTTTGAAGGAAATAAGTGATATTTGGTAATGTGACCTTTAAGGTACAGTAGGGTGAAGTATTTATTACCTTCTACAGGTACGACAACGACTACCAGTACAACAACAACAGCAGCTCCAACAACAACCACTACAAGTACAACAACAACAGCAGCTCCAACAACCACCACCATTCCAACAACAACAGCGGCTCCAACAACAACTACCACACCAACAACCACTACCACTAAAACAACAACATCAGCTCCAACAACAACCACCACTCCAACAACCACCACCACTCCAACAACAACATCAGCTCCAACAACAACGACCACTCAAACAACCACTACCACTTCAACAACAACAGCAGCTCCAACAACAACTACCACACCAACAACCACTACCACTAAAACAACAATATCAGCTCCAACAACAACCACCACTCCAACAACCACCACCATTCCAACAACAACATCAGCTCCAACAACAACGACCACTCAAACAACCACTACCACTCCAACAACAACAGCAGCTCCAACAACAACCACCACTCCAACTACCACTGCCGCTCCAATAACTAATACCACTCCAACAACAACAGCAGCTCCAACAACAACCACCACCACCACAACAACAATAGCAGCTCCAACAACCGCCACCTCTACAACAACAACAGCATCTCCGACAACAACTACCACTCCAACAACCACTACCACTCCAACAACAACAGCAGCTCCAACAGCAACCACCACTCCAACAACCACCGCTGGTCCATCAACAAACGCCACTCCAACAACAACCGCAGCTCCAACAATAACAAGCACTCCAAAAACCACCGCCGCTCCAACAACCACCGCCACTCCATCAACACCAGCAACTCCAAAAACAACCACCACTCCAACAACCACTACCACTTCAACAACAACCGCAGCTCCAACAACAACCAGCACTCCAACAACCACCGCCGCTCCAACAACCACCGCCACTCCATTAACACCAGCAACTCCAACAAAAGCCACCACTCCAACAACCACCACCACTCCAACAACAACTACCACTCCAACAACCACTACCACTCCAACAACAACAGCAGCTCCAACAACAACCAGCACTCCAACAACCACCGCCGCTCCAACAACCACCGCCACTCCATCAACATCAGCAACTCCAACAACAACTACCACTCCAACAACCACTACCACTCCAACAACAACAGCAGCTCAAACAACAATCACCACTCCAATAACCACCACCACTACAACAACAACATCAGCTCCAACGACAACAACAGCTCCAACAACAACAATTACAACAGCAACAACAACAACATATTATCCAACAACAACAGAGGCCCCAACAACAACAATGACTCCAACAAAAACAGATGATCCAACACCAACAACAGATGCTCCAACAACAACAACAACAGTAACAACAGAGGCACCAGCAACAGTTAACTCAGCAGCAGCTAGGGCTTCTGGCCACCAAGGCAATGGGATTACTTCCCTCACCATCAGCTTGTCATGCCTCGGTGGGATCCTCGTCATCGCCATTGTGTGTACGATCCTCGTCATGTATTACCGGGCAACCCACTGGAGCCACAGACTCCACAGGCCATCGGCTAGCTCGCATCACAAGCAGCACTCACGGGCCAGTGACTATACGCACCGGTCATGGGCCAGTGACTATACGCACACAGAAGCAGAGGACACGTGTAGAGAATTTTAATAATCCCATGTTTATCCCGGAATATAAAGTGCCACGAGTAGACACCATGGACGGCTATGTATTCTATAATGGACCGAATCGCAGCCACCGTCCGTATGACGGAAGCTTCACAGCTTCCGTGGTCAGGCGCAAGGCGAGCACCCACTTCGCATGGCGACCCCGATGTTTAGCAGCCCGGGCATGGTGTGGAGGGAGCACAACACCCGAGCCACCAACGTCGACTACACCTGGCCGTCCCCACTGTCTCGCGACGACGGCGCATACACTCATTACTGGGACCTGAACTGAGTTTGGCCACTCTGGCTTCAGTCCATTATAGACACATACCTGCTGATTAGACTGTGTATAGTGCATGTCTGTACGGATCACAAAACAAGATTAATGCTATTTCTCCAGCCACAGCCAGAAATATGTTTAAATTTTGTTATAAAAACGAAGAGAATCACATGCTGTACATATAGATTATGATGAGATTACTCATGACCTCACGTCTGCCTATAGCTACACATCAGCCATAGACGGCTGGGCAATCTATTGGTATGATTTGTTTATCAAATGGTAGCTTTAGACCTCAATAACACGCATAATAGTCATATTTATATGATAAAACACCCACACACAGAGCTGACATACAATATATAGAGACGTCTATTTTGCCACTTTTATATTTTCATGATATAAATATTTCAGGGAAATTGAATATCCACATGGACTTTTATTACTTCAAAACTATTCCAAAAATGTTGTGTTGAAGGTGGTGGTATGTTGTATGTGGTGCAGGTGTCCTGCAGGGTAGTGAATGGTAGATTTCATGGTACGTAACTTCGGATACAGGCCTCTGGTATCAAATTGCAATAGTTTTTCTATTTTTCATATCTGCTTAAAACTAAATGTGACCACTCATTTGGACCGTCTTGTTGAGAAGGTTCAAATGAGTGGTAACAACATATACATGAGTGGTAACAACATATACTTTAACCCATGAATAAACAAAATAGTTTGCGTCAGAAGGTTGCGTATCCTCTGTATGAAATGGGTTATCTCATACATCCATATAGCTCATCATGTAGTCGAGATGTCGGTGTAATAGTAGCTTTATCATAATAATATAGTCCTCAATCGGCTATAGTATTACAGCATGTGTCCAGGTAGTAGGGTAGTTAGTTATCCATCCAGGTAATTTAGCAATGGGGGGTTTCGTCCTTAGGGAATCCTGATGTCCCTGGTTTGACCCTTAGGTACTGTTTTGGCTTTCTTATTACTTGAGAGTTGAATCTGTTTATACCCATTATACATGTAGTAAGATTAGTACTATCAATACTATTTTTAGGGAGTGGGGCTAAGTGACTCTAGTTTGGTGAGGACCTGTCACTAGATCAGGTTATTGAATAGTTGAATATAGATGTTTTATGTAACTTTAGTAATTGTAACACACGCTGTTTCCTGCTGGTCCCGGTGAATGTGGCGAATGACCTACCTTGTAGATATTTAATATCGGAGTAGAATTTGGTATGTTTTTAAAGAATGTTTTTTGCTGTACATGCCTGGAAGTGCCCGTAAATATAGGATGCAACGAGTTGTATATGTACTTTCATGATTCCATGCCGTGTCATTTGTCCATTTAACCTTTACTATGCTGAGTTAAATTGTCGTCTGAAGGAAATGTTTTATTTTCAGTATTTCTCGACACACATATTCGACAATATTTCTCCTTTGGAGACGATTCTCATGCACTGTCAAAACAGGTTTTTTTGTTAAGAATTAAGGCAAAAATGAAAAATGCAGACAACTATTTCCGTCTACAGCGTAGTGAGGGTTAACTTGTCAGAACTCAATATAATACTGGCTTCCTAATTGTCTCACCCACGTTATGGAGACATAGCGGTCACAATTATGGCGTAGGTGCTGTGACCAAATTGTGTCAAAATGTTGAGTTGAATATCTACTGATCAGTTAGTCGTATCATCATCAAATTTCATCAATAGCTTCCTTACATTGATGGCTATCCACCCAATGTTATTTAGGAGACCGTGACTTCGACATTCGTGGGTGAGACACCCGGCTGGTGATTGCCGTGTTTTGTTCAAATAAGTATACATGCATATTGTGGAGAAACCAAAACAAATACATAAATCGTGTTAAAACATGTGATTCAAAATGAGGCAAAATACAGGCTGGACATATAATTTTTTTAATATTAACCCTTAGATCGCTATCTTAATTGTTTTGTCGTCTGCTGTTTATTTTCTATTTTCCATTTTTATCATCAAAAACATGCTTTGACAGCACTTTAGAATAATTTACACATGCTTTGACAGCATTTCAGAATCATTTCCATTGGAAATGATTCTGAAGTGCTGTCAAACCATGTTTTTATTGAGAAATAAGGCACCATATACAAGCAACAGCATACGACCATTGTTGTGAGTAGCGGTCTAAGGTTAATATGGAAGGTGCATTCAGGGTTGTAAGGATCTCAAATAACTTCTTTGATTGCTAAATGTATATCTCGGTCTATGTCACATATTTTCATCGCACTGATATTTGTAAATCATAACAGGGAATTCTCCTCCAATAACAGCACACGGTGTTTAGGCGTTACAACAATTAGATGTGTGTGCCACCTTCATACAGTATTCAGGTCAGTTGGCACAATGTACTGTTGTCTGTACCTTGACGACGGTGCATGTTGTGCTGAATAAATACATTTACATTGAGAAGACAATAACACAGTTATGCCGTAGCTTAATAATATCTGTGACTGGGAGTTGTGGGGGTGGGAAGGCGAGTTTTGATACAGTCACTGGTGCTGCACTCCACACCGGCGTAAACTGTTTTACATCAGTCTAACACCAGTTTTCTAACAAACCATCGCATACATGCATTGTTATGTCCCACCACGATAGTGGAGGGGGCATTTAGTTTTACCCTTGTCCGTCCAGTCCGTTCCTCCGTCCGTCCGTCCCCAACATTGTAAGTCGTAAAACGTTTAAACCGTACTAGCTACAGACATGAAACTTGGTGTGTAGCTTCCTTATGATGAGTAGATGTGCAAAGTGTATTTTGATTTTTTATTCGACCCCGGGGTCATGGATTATCTCCCCTTTTTCGACTTATACTTTGGCAATTTTGCCTTGTAAGACCTGAAAGAGTCACCTGAGCAGGGTCTACACTGTTCCCTATTCTATCACGGAATACACCCCCACCCAACCCCTTCCACATACCCCACCCCTCACTCACACCCCCATCCCCACCCACCATGCCCTATATGGATCCTCTGTCATGTCTCTAGGGACATTTTGGCTAATGCTCCAAGGTCAATATATATCTGCTACCAAATTAACATGTAATAGTGTCACACTTAAATATCATATTAGCCAGTAGTTCCTATATTCAGAGATTATGAAGCCGGTGTGTACCGGTATACAATTCACATCATTATTTTGTTATTTGTTTGTATTATTCAGGGTTGTACACTTAATTGAAAATTTTGCAATAGTCATTCGACCACTATTGTACACAATCTGGCCTATCTGAATGTCGTTGATATCTGAGATTGATCGCACACCCACATAACCGTACAGTGACTTGTTGCACCGTTGTGGCCGTATATTGTTCACTTACTCGTAGAATATTCAGTGACAATAACCTTGATCAAACAAAGCACATAATTTGCAAATGGCTGAGCATATATCTGGCTGTGGAGAAATAGGGCTTAAGAGTTTTGCGACCTGTGTAGATCTGCACTGTTTGCCATTCCATCAATGAAAGAAACGCCTGTCATGCTTGTCACAAGCAATATATACGTGATTTAGAGTGGAGCTTCTCTAGGTGACCGGTTTAGAGAAGCTCTGTTTAAGAGAGGGTACCGTTCGCTGTACATAACTCGGGGTGGGAATTATACGTTTCTACACGTGGGTTGCTGCCCCGCACTCCATCCCCTCCCGTTGGCCCGGCCTTAAATGACATTAGCTGTTGATAGGCCATTAAACACCAACAACAAGCAAACAACAATCAGAGGGATGGGTCATGGTGTAGGGGGGGACATACAATATTGGATTTCAAGACCGGTGGTGGCGAGTTCAATTTTCACCATAGGCTTGAACAATACTTTCAGTAGTTTCCATCCCACTGGTTAGTCGGAGGACTTAAAACCGAGGTTCTGTCTCTATAAGAACTTAGCTGTTTCTCAGAAATTAAACCCTTTCAACTTACATAATATTTCAATCACACTGGTCTTTCGGATGAGCCTTTAAACTGAAATCCCATCGCTATATGGCATTAGCTGTTGCTGGGACATTAAACCAATTCACTTTTCCACCCCCTCGGACCAGTAGGTAAGACATTGATTGGTGTATAAGCCTAATGTGGACGTCTGATGTGCTTAGTACCTTATTCGAGAGCATAATGTATTGCATGAAATGGGCATTCACAGTGTAAAGATCAAATTACACTCATGTAATACATATGCAAATTAGCTGTTAAAGAAAACAGACTTGATGACCAGTACAGCTTCAATGTATGTGTTTATGCAATGATGTGCTTGTGCAATAAATTTATTAAACTGGTTGACTTATTTCCTAAGAAACTCGGCATAGCCTCGTTTCTTATGAAATAAGTAATCTCGTTTAATAAATATCATATTACATCACCACTCGTGTAAGATCCACTATTTCTATGCCAGTTGGCATTGTCTAGTACATACTGCACCCGCCTCTCAACTGCCTCCCACTCTGATGCCTGGCATAAATAATAGGAATACATTCATTGCTGTTCAAAGATTAAAGTATCTGTCCCATAAGTCAAAACTGGCTGACCCTTTCAACAGACATGACACAATCACAAATAAAACCTGGCATAGCTGCACACAAGTTATGCATTTACGTTCGCCAGTATATGCATATATAAAACTAGTTTCAAATTAACTTCAAACAGTTGCACATGTGACATTGAGCCCCAAACCCATGAAGTAACTGAAGTGTAGGAGAGCGGATGAATACACTTGAATACATGCCGTGTGTTATTTGATCACCCGGATTGTTAGTAAATAATACGAGGTTATTCATGAAACTTCCTGCTTCATAAATGGGTGTAATTGTCCAGTATTAACCGACCGCCATGTAATATACCCGTACTCCTTTATACAATACTGAATTAAATTGTGTCGTCTGCTGTTCATATTTTAATGTCCATTTTTGTCGGCGAAATAAATAGTTTTGCAGCACTTCAGAATCATTTCCAATGGAATGTTTAAATTGAGAAAGAAGACAAGATACAAAACAACAACAGACAACAATTTCTGTATTTCTTCTCCCGCATTAAATTGGTCATATTTGAACACATTGATTTCACAAGGTTGTTCGGTTTTGAGAGGGTCCACTGTACCAGTAAACAGCCAGATCAGCCGGCCATCGCCGTGCGCTATGTTCCCCATCGCCAGATGCATTGGGAATCCCCGGAGTTATCACCAATCCTGGTGCAATATCTATCAATGTCCTCCGATACAAACAAATCACCCTCAGGTGAGACTACATCACGTGTGTTGACCATGTTACCATAACAACCGCAGTTCTCGGCTCAGGTGTAGGGTGTGGCAGTTTCCACACTGAACAAATCAATATGGTCCGTCTCGCGCCTGCCAGTTTATCAACTGATACAGAGCGGCTGCAAGAAACAGATACTCAAGTTCACATTGAGATAATGACTAATGACACAATTGTTATATTACTAATAGATTCAAGCTATCGCTTTCTTACGGAGCCCAGCAGGGGACATGGATTTTCTTTATTAAAACGTTCCCACGAAATAACAATTCGTTCCCTCAATTTAACAATTTGTTCCCTCGAATTAACAATTCGTTCCCACGATATATCAATTCGTTCCCACGAATTAACAATTCGTTCCCGTGGGAACGAATTGTTATTTCGTGGGAACGAATTGTTAAATTGAGGGAACGAATTGTTATTTCGTGGGAACGAATTAATAAAAAAAAAAAGTATACGTCCCCTACGGGGCTCCGTACTTTCTGGTACAGTTGTTACATGTAGTAATACCAATTCCTGGAACTCTCGCTGGACATGTTGCAGCATTTGCGGCGTCTGGGGCCAGTGTCACTAAACTTTGCACAATAAAAGTGTTCCATTAGAAGATTTCTATGAATTTTCGTATCACATTAACGTATTTCTCTAATGATACCATTTTGTACCTACGGGTTCATGTCATTAAATATAGCATATTCACGAAAGATGGCACGTTGTCAGAAAAGAACAAAACTGAACGTCAAATATCTTGCATTCCACAGTGACAGTTATGCTCCCTGTTGAGAAAATATACCTGTACTATTGTGCATGCTGAGAAACGTGTGTGCTATAAATAATTTACAAATAGCAGACGACACTTCATTATATTTTCTTTTATTTCTCCCTGTAAATATCATTACTCTGTCTTGGAATTTCATTATAATGGAGTACGCAATTCTAATGAAATTACATGACAAATTTACAGAGAGAAAATATCAATACTTCTAATATGTTGGCTGTTAATTTCACCGGCAGCATGGAAAGTGTAGATCTGCTATGTACCTTGAAAGCCACTTCATTAACTGAATGACAAACAGCGTAGGTCCTGTTGGACTACTCTGGCACTAACCCCTCCAATATATTGGGGCATTTCGGAACATACTATCGCTATATATTTGTGTAAATATGCAATTGACTTATGCTGTCTATAATATATGTATACCATAAATACGTTATGTTTGACAATCATGTGGGCGAAATTGGTGACACACCCGACGTACAAGTGTACGGTATAGATCCTTCAATCGCCGCTGCTATCAGCAGAGACACGATACATACTTACCATAAATCCCTGCTATCAGATATCTACATGATTTAGTGCTGCGCGACAATACAGTTATTACATGTTCGTTTATACGTTAATCCAGCAAGTATACCTATTTGTAATACATACATGATCTTACATGACTGTTGCTTTGATGGAATACTTGTCGGACAGGTTGTCCGATTTCATAGGAAACAAAGCTATGCCGGTTTTCTAGTGAAATCGGTCGAAAGGTCTGGTGGACGTCGTATTTAATCAGCACATGCATGTATTATATTGTATTTAAAAACACAACATCATGTATTGAACTCGTACGCGTAAAATAACTTGTAAAACATGTGTATTTATTACACGAGTGTATTATTATTTGTAATACACCATGTTTTTTACACTGTGAAAGCAATTCCGTATAGCGACTGGAACACGTTATGCGCAGACCGATCTGGGACTAAGCCATATAAGAATGTCTCTTTAACACATTTCTTTTTTAATACACTTTTTTTTTCCAATCATTACTCTTGAAATGTACGAATGAACAGTGCCCTCCCTATAGTAAGCGTTCTGTGGTTTCTAATTCTCTTCCAGCACTCATTCATACACAATTGTAATGCATTATCTTGTCAAAAATAATCTATAATTATATTAAGAAATTGTACATGTACATGTAAGGTAGATAATGCATTTTGATTGTTACATGAATCGCCATTGTGTCGTCCTACTATTCAATATTGTATACCTCATGTTGTCATGTCGTGTGACCTGAGTGAATAAACGAATAAACGATTATTAGTATTAGTATTACAACTTCGAGTGACATCGAGTGGACATTTTATCTAATTAGAGTGTAACCATGTCATATAACATGCCCGATGTGCGTGCGGCTGGTGCTGAGGTGTTTCCATTATAATCAGGGGCGGATCCAGGAGTTAAGTCTAGGGGAGGCCACGGGGTGGATTCTCAACGGCAAATGAGACACATATGATCGTCAACTTTCATAAAATTCAGATAATTATTTTCTGTATTTGTTCTTATTTCACATCAAAAATATATCTTGTTACCACTCAGTTGAACCGACGAGACGGTTCAACTGAGTGGTAACAACATACACTTTGGGTGAGAAATAAGGACATAATCAGATATTTCCACGTAAACAATGGTTTAAAATCTAAACTCGACCAATTTTAGAGGGGGCCGCCTGGATCCGCACCTGATCATTGGGATAAAACGAACAGTATTCCATTGAATTATGTTTTACGTCCGTTCACATTCTTATAAATGCACACTATGTAGGCCCCTGGTCAGTTCAATAATAAAACTATACGTACATTGCAGGTCCAAGGATATAAGGGTTGCGGTTGGGGGCGGTCACGGGTTATATTAGAAATTGCCGCTCATCTGGATATAAAAAAACAGACTGTCAGTGTTTGCAATGTTGGGTTTTTGGTATGTACTGTAGGGTCAGAGATATATTATATACATCCTTGGTTGTGTAGGGCTGAAAGGGTTAAATCCGTAAGCCTGTTTATGCGTTACTTGTTGGCATTTTGTTAGGGCCAGACAAATATATTCACTGTAAATAATAACAATACACAAACGAGCTCGTCCCACGGTTGCAAGATTTTAGTGCTCTAGTGTAAGCCCAATAATGAATATACATTGAACGCTCTGGTGCACCATGAACGCTTATTGAATATTAATATAACTAGCATTTCGATCTATATCTACTTGCTGTTCTTCCGACTTGTAACCTAAACCCTGGAAGTCCAATATCTGTGTCGTCAGTTGGCGCGTGACGATCACTCACATGTCTCAGGAAGTTCACTGTGACCTGTTGTAGCGCTACCTGGTAGTGATAAGCGGTGACGTCATCAACACAACCACAGGCGGTCGGCTTGGTGACAGGATATACTAATCATTAATATACAGTTTTAGAACAATGCTACATGCACACAATAGCAAGAAACAAACATATGCTGTCACAACTAAAGTTTATAAGGATATACTCTAGTTGTAATGTAACAGGAAGAGAAAAGCATGCACCCAACCCGGGACTCGAATCCGGCACCTCCTGCTTACAATGCGGTCGCTCTACCGATTGAGCTAACCGGGCACAGATACATATTTGTCTCTCCTGAGTTACTAGATCCGTACCGTGAAAGTAAGATTGTGTTTCTATTACATACTTCAGTTGTGTAAAATATAATATTATTATACCCTCCTATCATAGAGCCGAACGCCTGTGACGCAGCGACAGCTCAATCAGTGCGGATTATATGCACACCACGCGGATACAGGCTCTGTCACAGCCGCTTGCGGCTTCCCGAGTGGGCCGGGGTCTAAATATATGTAATCCCGACATTGCGCGTACCACACAGGCGAAAAACGACAACAAAAACAAAGTGGCCATTTATAGTGACGGTTTTTTGACGTGACGGTTTTCATGGAAATTTGTATTGCTCTGATTTTCTGCTGATTTTGAAATATAATTGTGGCAGTGACTGGAGAAATGGGGCTTATGGATTTTGCGATCAATTTCAATTATAACAGGGACCATATTCGTCCCAGATTATATATAACAAGCAATATAGATCGTTATCAGGCTACAGGAATGTGCTATTTATTTGATCAGGAGCTACACTGGTCACAAATCCTATAATCCAGCCGCAGCCGAGCCACATTTATGAAAATATATAACCAGTTTACATCACTGCTACGCGGTATAATACATGTACTATTCGCATGCGGTCTACCCGTGTCTGTTACCGCTGACGGGGAATGGGTCCCGGCGAAATTCGGAATGGCTTAGTCCCAATACTGTGGTATGACCGACTATCTGGGACGTACAATACAGACAGCGTTCTATAGATCTAGGTTAATCTTATACCACAGAACAAGAAATATAATCGTGTCTCTGTACATGACGCATTTTGGAAATACCCGAATTGCGATATTGGGTGATCTGTCGAACCAGGAAGTATTTACAACCGTGATGTTATTCCGCCGAACTATTATACTCGGTTATTGACGGTATACGCCCCTATAAGTTTAAGGGGTCTTCTCAAATAATTACCACGTGCTGAACTTGCGTTTACATTGTAGTATCAGCGGTTGCCTCGCGTGCACATGTCTGCAAACATGTTATGTATTGAATTATTAGCAATAAAAAGGCAATTTTGTTGAATATACTGGTTAAATTTTAGAATAATAATAAACAAATATTTTTTCTATTTGACATGGTCTCCGATATCGCTGATTCCTAAGTGGAAAAACAAAACAAAAGGCATATTTTATATATTTACAACGGATGTTTCTTTTTGCATTAACCGTGCTGTTAGGGAGACACTGTATGGCTTATACAAATGTCTTCCTCGCCCTGTGTGATGGTAGGCAGAGGGCGTACATTGGAAATTAGACTGCAAACATCATCAGAGGTGGGGAATTCGACAGCCAAACTTTCGAGATCGGTGGATATTGCCAGGGTATCGGAAGCATCATACGCTTGGTCCGGCTAATCTAATGGATGTCTTCCCCCCCCCCCCCCACCCCACCCCAAGTGTATGTAATTGTTACCACTCCGCTGAACCTTCTCGCCAACTGAGTGAGTGGTAACAACATACACGTTTGAGGAGAAATGAGAAAAAATGCATAAAACATATTTATATTTTTATAAAATATATTTACATTCCGTTTTATATTACATTCAATACAGGCGTCGGAACAGCTCCGGCAGATATAATATATGTATATGTTCCGACGATGTTCCATATCGAATATGCACCAGTAAATTGTACTGCCCGTCACCCCTAATGCCGGGACACAGCCCTAATTCCGGGACATGCCGGGATACAGCCCTAATGCCGGGACACAAGCACCCATAATGCCGGGACACACCCCTAATGCCGGGGAACAGCCCTAATGCCGGGACACAGCACCCCTAATGCCGGGACACGACACACCCCCTAATGCCGTGACACATCCCTAATGCCGGGACACAGCACCCCTAATGCCGGGACACACCCCTAATGCTGGGACACATCCATAAGGCCGGGACACACCCCTAATGCCGGGACACAGCCTTAATGCCGGACACACCCCTAATGCCGGGACACACCCCTAATCGGTACACACCCCCTAATGCCGGGACACAGCACCCCTAATGCCGGAAAACACCCCTAATGCCGGGACACACCCCTAATGCCGGGACACAGCCCTTATCGGGACACCCCATCATGCCAGGACACAGCCCTAATGCCGGGACACAGCGCGGGCCTACAATTGTATCTGTGAAATTCAACATGATCTTAACCCTTAGACCGCTACTCACAACAAATGTCGTCTCCTGTTGCTTTTATATCTTGCCTTATTTCTCAATAAAAACATGTTTTGACAGCACTACAGAATCATTTCCAATATAAATGATTCTGAAATGCTGGCAAAGCATGTTGTAAATTATTCTAAAGTGCTGTCAAAGCATGTTTTTGATGATTATAATTTAAAATAGAAAATAAACAGCAGACGACAAACAAATTATTTAAATATTAAGATAGCGGTCTAAGGGTTAATTCGAAACACGTATTGGTCAGAAGGTTAAATCACGTATCATTTTCCACTAATTCCCTGTTTCCTAGCTGATTGGAAGGGACTCCAATATTGTTTGAGATCCAGGTACTTAGAAATACAAGATGGCCGCGAGAGTCAACTAGTAAAACAATCATATGGTTGTAACGCAAAACCTTATTTGACTTGGGAAGTTGGATGGTGGGATTTATCCACTAAAGGAAAGGGGTTACGATGAAAGGAACCTGTTACAATGCATCTAAGCCAATGATTGTAAACATGTCTGGCCCTGCTATTGATAACTCTTGGCTTGCTTGTCAAAAGTCTGAAGTGGATATCGTTATCAAACAGGTGACATTTAAAATGTATATCTTCTTGGAAATCTCTATTCATGGCCATATTAATTTCATCTATACAGCATTTGATGTATGTTTGTAGAATAATATGAACTGATTATTACTATCCATAGAAAAAAAGACATGGAAATATATATGTGATAGGATTTTTAAGAAATGAAGCCACGTCATCATCTCACAAAATCACATTCTACAACGATGAACATTTGAACATTTACTATGTTCAGGCATCGTAGTTTTTATATAATTTGTAATGATTATGTATCAGAGATTGTGGATCGATTTTCAAATTCTAACTATTTTTTCACCCCCACCCCCTATGAAAATATTTGTTCGCTATAAAATCAATATTTGAATATTTTTTGTTATTGGTGAAAAAGTACTTACATTTAAATAATCTCAATTACCATATATAATTTAGTAGTATATAGGGAGTTAACATGATACCACCAACCTACAAACCACCCCTACGCTCCATCTACAGTACCACACCCCTCGAATTTGTGCATAAACTGAATAGACAAAAAGTGCGGACCACCTATAGAATACAGAGCCAAGTTAGACAACTTTGTGCTTCTAAAACGGGTCGTCCTTGTCAGAGTTGTCTCTCTTATACCATACATTTAAAACTGAACACCCCTATTATTATATAGAAAACATAATAATTAAATTAATTAATTAATTTAAAAAAAACTGAACACCCCCTATTATATAGAAAACATATTAATTAATTAATATAATAATTTAAATTGTTTACTAATTTAAATTGTTTACTGCACCAATATAATTAATTATTTTTGTAAAAAAATAATTATAAAATTTCCGGGATGGTGGTGCTGTAACATTTCCTCCGACTTTATCTCCAAGTTTTACCCTCAATTTATCCCAATCAGTACTCTCAATCTTGGGCATGGTGGCGCGCGCTTTGATTCTAATATCATTTTTTAATTCTTCATATCTCCTCATTTCTTCCACAACGGATTCAAACACTAAATTTGATATTTCATTATCGGCCCACGCTTTGGACACTAACGTCGATGTTATTTTTCTTAGACCTAGCGAGAACGGATATTCTATCATGTTTTCTACATTTTTTCTCGAGTTTTCGACCAGCCACCCTAATTAACATACAAAGTATTCCAGATATAACTGTAATTCCACTCAAAACCCAAGCAATTGGAACTGTTACAATTGTAGTTAGCGTTGCGGCAGTCCCCGCACCACTCATTACAGATAAGCTTGCCAGAACAGTACTAGATGCCTCTGCTAAATTTGCAACGCGCCTTTTCTATTTTTACATTCGCTAACTAAACTATCCTGCATAACGACGATATTATCCAACCTAAAATCTAAACATCTTTCGCGAATTGGATACAGTGTTGATGGATTGGTATTGACAATTGGATACAGTGTTGATGCATTGGTATTGACAATTTGAAACGGTGATTCGTTCATGATTACAAATCAAGTTCTTCCCCATCCACTACAAGATTTATCACGACCGCGCAAACAGATTTACCATTGGCATTAACTGAGCTGACAGCCATTCGGAGAAGTGTACCTGTAGCTGGCATGGCGTATCCCCCATATGTATTGCTCGCTTTGACACCGAATGAATATTCATAGAGCCCCTCATTCAAGGGGCCCCGCTTCTCAGCCCAAACTGTGATGACACGTTTTTGCGTTTTCATTATTTTCAACAGTCCGGCAAGCCCCCCGATAGAGGTATGGGCCTCAGCACGAATCTTTTCAGAGGTATCCTCAAGTGCTTTGTTCGCAGCTCTACGAACACATTTCAGTTTTTCGGAAACTTCGGTTATTTTTCCATCTAGTTCAGTAAGTGCTGCAGAGTCCTTTGAGCGCAACTACCCCATATGCCTCCGTAAGGGCCGCCTGGTGGTCTTCTCGGACTTTCTCAATACCCGTTCGGACTTTCCCAACCCCCAACCGGTTTTTTTTTTAAATTCTGTTATTTTTTCGCCTAGTTCAGTAAGTGCTGCTTCTCTGTTGTGAGAGTCCTCTGAGCGCAACACCATATACGCCTCCGTAAGGGACGCCTGGTCTTTCTCAATACCCGTTCGGATTCCCTCAATTCCCACCCGGGCCTCTTCCCGAAATTCGGTTATTTTCCCACCTAGATCGTTTAGTTCTGTATGTGTTTCTTCACAAACTTGTGCAGTCACAGCCAGGGTATATACTCTAAGTTGTGATAGTAGACTCTTGTGAATCTCGTCCGTGGCCGCCGATATAGTTTTATTGATCAGGGCCTTGGTTTGTCCGGTAGTTAAAAAGTCGCGCTCTGTCGGGATGAATCCCCCTTCTGCCGGTTCCAATTTCTTTGAATCTGTCACCCAATCGGAAGAACTACCTGGTCCGTATATACTCATTTTCAATAATATATATATATATATATATATAAATTACGAACATGCGTTTAATTCTAATTAATTTAAAAAAATTATAAAATTAATTAATTTGAAATTTCTAGGACGACCGAAATCGGGTAATAGTTTTTTAACTCTATCGCTTGATCATCAAGAATAGAGACCGTAAATTCGTGGATATGTCCCGATTCTAAAACTTTCATCTCGGGGCATGGGAAGTCTAAGGTCACAGTCTCCCCAAAGAAACAATCACTGGCTTGCACGGTTTTCAGTAATGTGCTGGGAGATCCGTCTACCGTGTTGTACGATGTGTTCACCCGATCGAGGTGCACCCTGAGAATTTTCGTGAAGGCGAAGTCCACCGTGTTATCACCGACGTACTCACCCGGGGCAAACAATCCTTTATTTGCGGCGTATGTCTCTCTAAAACCGAGTCGAATACCCAACGCCGGGGAGATCCTTACCCGGCTGTCTGGGCCGATGGTCATTGTTGCGAGCCAGGTAGCCTTCGATACTGTAAGGTTGGCTTTACCGTCAAGCTTTGAGGTGACAAAATATTTGAACTGTCCGGGAGGCAGCTTTACGCCTACTGAGCGTCCATCCTTCACATACCCAAACCCTTCACTCTTCCCCAAATTCTCCCACCCAACCGTGAAGGTGGTTGATCTGAGGCATACCCTGCGTTTTCCGCAGCAGTTGTCGATTGACTTCTGAAGTTCACAACTCTCTTTTTGAACATTAGTGATTGTAGCAAACATAATAACAATATCTTTCAATGGATACAAAGGCATTTATCTTTAATTCTAATGCGAAGTACGCGGTCGGAGGTAAATACACGCAAAAAGCCGTTGTTAACCCCCTTGTACACCCAACTGTAACAGTTAGATCGGACAGTGCCTTTGCCGCCAATTTCCATAACATGTTTGAACAATATAGGCTGCCCAAGATTACTACCATAGAGGTTGTGAACGGGTGAAAAGCAACACCGATGCAGTTTTGGCAGAATCAGCTGAATTTCGCTGTATGGTGCGCAACAACCGGATGTGGAGTTTCACATCAAGACCATCTGACATCCAAGAATGGCATGCTCCGAAGTGTTTACAACTTTCATGTGTATTACGCCATTAGAAGACTTTTAAAGGAACTAGGTACTCCACACCTCAACGGCGGTGGGTGGAATCCCTCCAACACATACGACTATAGGGCGTTCGAAAGACTGTGTAACGAATTTAACGTTTCAAAAGATTCGGATTGGAGACAGAAAACATTTCCTAACAGCACTGGACTCGGGGACGTTCTCATTCGGGGCCAGTCCGGGAATTGGACGCAGACTGATTTTAGACACGAACATTCCGGCGACCACATTGTCAGTCGGAACGCCGGGAATGTTGACCCTGCGACGATGACCTTCGGGCCGGAAGTGTCTGGAGGTCGGCAATGCGGCGTCTCATCCTGCAATTGGTTACCTCCGAAACGAGCTCACGTCGATTACATACATCAGGCTGCTGCGGTCCAGGACGCTTGGTGCACATTTATGTTATATAAAAGTCTGGGGTTTACGCAGGGTGGGGTTACCCGCCTCAACGACTCCATTCGCACATACGTCTGGGCCGTCCTCGTCGCACAAGCGCAAGCGCGCAGTTCTATAATAGGATACGGGAAGTCGTTTGACGCACAAAAACAGTTCTTGGCAAATGTCGAGGACTCCATCTCATCTCCGGTGGACCTGCCGGATACGATCAGGCGGTATCAATACGTTTTTCAGAATGCCAGCACCCCAGTAGACTATGTATTTGGAATAGGTCTTTATATGGCGCCGAGCAATATGATACTACGAGACGACCGGGTTGACGGTTACAATCAGATCGTAATCGCCACCGCCAAACAAAAGATCGGCCATAACGCTAACGTGAACACGGATATCACCAAGCACACCCCCAAGACGGTCGGGTTCATCCAATCTCGATTGGGTGTTGAGGTTGTAAGTGGAACCGATTTCATAAAACCGCAACCACCCACCCCAGTACCCCCAATTCTTCCAATCGCGATTGGAGAAATTGGAACAGGAGCGGGAACTACAACCCACGAGGAGGAGAAATTAGGGCTCGTCGTCGCCCTCGTGGTGATCGGACTTCTCGCGCTTTGGTTTTAGGAACTTCCAATCTCTATTGGTGGCGGAGAATAGTAGGAGACCGGCGATCGCCACGATTAAAGCCCAAGTGTTTTTGCTGAGCCATCCGGCCGTTTTTGATAATATAGATAACAAGTAGGAGACAACACCCCCGATCAGCCCAGGCAGCGCGGCAGCCGCCTTTCCGGCTAATTTAGCCAGGAGACTGGCGAGGGCTTTTAGATGCTTTTTTACCCACTCCTTGGCTCCGCCGGATGGCGCGGGTGCTGGCGTGGGTGCTGGTGCGGGTGCATAATTGGGCGGGCATAATTGTTTTAACACGCGCCCAATCTACGAATCCTAGTTCGTTCTTTATGATTTCTCCACCACCCCGGGTTCCAGCAATGGTGTTCAGCGATAGGGGTTTTCCGGTCCTCATGTTGACGAGCTCGATATTTGATGCTTTTAGTCGCAACCTACCACGCAGATCCAATTCTAACTTGGAGTAGTCGCGGCCGACAGAAGGTACCACACCTTTTTCTGCCAAACTGTTGTAGTAGTCGTCTACAGCTGACTCGAGTAATTCTCGACTTAGACTAATGGTGTTGGTAGCGCCACCTATTTCCTCCAATCGCGATTGGATTGGAACTGCAGTCTCCATGAAGGGCGTTTCGTTATCATCATCCATGTCATCATCATCGAGGTCATCATATCGGACATCGTCTCTGCCGAATTCGTCCATATCAGAATCATCCATATTTTAATTATTTATTATAATATTTAGAAAAAACCATACGGGTTTAATAGAGTATTTAAATATGTCTTCGAGTCAATACGGTCGCAAACTCAATCCATACCGCAGACTGCGGGAGCCCCTTGGGGCGAAAGGCGTGAGACAGAGTGTCGTTATTACGAACAACCCATCGACGATCGACCAGAACCAGCAGCTGTTAGTCCGCTTCCCCAACCTCGGAGCTAGCGACGTCATTGTGCCGGGGACTGTTCGCCTCGCTTTCACTATTCTGCTGACGTCGACGGACGCGGACCGAACCGTCGTTCAGAACCTGGGTCGCGCCATCGCCAAGAAGACCATGATAAAGATTTCTGGTAATGAGGTGATGTCGATCGATGACAGCGACGTCTACCATTGTTACCAGGACCTGTGGAAGACGGCGCAAGAGCGCGAAAACGCGGTCTATCAGGGTATTGACACCAGCAAAAATAAGAACGTAACCAAACTTATAATCGGGGCTGGTAACATGGCAGATAACAACTCGAGCGACAACGCGGTCGCGGGCGCTTACGGCAACCGCTTCTACATCCCGCTCGACTTTGAGTTGGTGGAGAGTCACATGCCCTACTATCAGAGTTCTTTGGCTGACCGCCTCGAATACGAACTAACGCTCAACGACTACGGCCGTGTTCTCATAGCCACCGACATAGCATCGACGTATACGATCGACAATGTTTGTTGGAGTACGACATGGTCACGATGCCCGAACTCGCGCGATTAATCAGATCCCAGTATGCCGGGCGCGTTGCCATACTTTACGACCGAGTTCTTCGTCACCGCAAGATGACGAAAGACAAAAGCGACACATTGTGGAATATTACTGTCAACGTACCCGCCTGCTCGATGAATGGTATACTGATGTTGTTCGAGGATGCTCGGTTCGCGTTCGGTGCTAGAAAAACAGACAAATTATATTACCCCAAAATCACAAAGGTAGAGGTGACGATCGAGGGTGTCCCCAATCAACTCTACAGCGCGGGTCTTCGCGCACATCAGTGGGACGAAGTCAGAAAGCAGTTTGCTTCCGGCTCTAAGCGCTCCCCGGAGGTTGCTGCGGTTGCCAAAGACCTGCAGCTCTCGGCCGTCTCCCTCGCGGAGTTCCTGACTACCAAATACGCGTTATGGCTAGACATGCGAGCCAGCGACGACGACCAAATACACGGTAGCGGACGCCAAGTTGAGAACGCTATTGAGGGTGTGACGATCCAGATAACCAAAGAGGCGGACGGAGCCGGGCCATTGAACGTGTACTTATATATAATCACAGACGCACAACTCAACATCGAAGATGGCCGATACGTCTCAGCACTCTACTGATTTAATAAATCAATATAAATCTAAAGATTTAAAACCTTCAAACAAATCCAATTTACCAATTGGTGATGCCCACTCTGCCATAATATGTGGGCAGACAGGATGCGGAAAAACGGTTTTTATCCTGAACTTGCTCGAGGGCTCCTACCGCGATGACTTTCGACACATTGTGATCCTGTGTCCCACTGTGCGGCACAACGAGACTTATCAGCGGCGCCCACGGATATGGACCGACCCTGCGGTATACGTCATTGACCCCGGCGAAAGGCTTCACGATTGGCTGCGTGGTTTATACAAAAGATTCCAGGGAGAGCCCACCCTATACGTGATTGACGACTGCTCGGCAAAGGCGGCGATGACCAAAAAGAAGGACATGCTCTCCGAGCTCGCATTTTCTGGCCGCCATGCGGGGCAAAGCGTATGGATCTCCACTCAAAAGTACAACGCCGTCCTCAAGGATCTGCGCGAGCAAACGAAATGGGTCGCCCTCTTTCACTGCAAGGACCGAGACTCATTCGATGACTATCTTCGAGAGAACGACGTTATTCCAACGCGCGAGGAGCGACTGGAGGTTCGACAGATGCTTTCGGAAACTAAGCACGCCAAGCTGTTGTTAAAGACAGATCAACCCACAAATTATGAAGATATCAATTAATTACTGAATATTTACTAATATCTACTAATATTTACTAATATCTACTAATATCTACTAATATCTACTAATATCTACTAAATATTATTGAATTATTACTGAATTATTACTGAATTACTGAATTATTTTGGATTGCTGCTGTTACTCATAATTAATTTTATAATTCTCGATCAGCTAATGGAAGAAACAGTCGGTCCGACTGCCGGCACGACTACCGACATGGTATCTTTCCTGAAAGAGCAATCGGGGATTGCAACGACTGCCGACAAGGGTCTGAAAGATGGCCCGGCTGCCGATACGGTATCTTTCCTGAAAGAAAATGAAAACATGACGCGACACGAGCGGCTAGCTGCGCTGGTTGCTGGAGGAGGACAATCGGAGCAGTATTTCGGTAGGCGTCTCTCAGTTTTTCAGGTAGATAAAATTTCAGATGTCGAGGTTGATAAATTGTATGCACGATACGAATCTAAATTGGGGGCAGAGATGACGAAAACTCTTGGGGCGGCGGCTATTCATTTGTACGCTACCGCTGTCAGTGCAATTCTCCCTATATCTGACATCGCGGGGTTGATTAGTGATTTAGAGACTGATCCTTTTGTAGGACACACTCTTAGAACAGCCTGCTGCTCAATTTATCACAAGTTTGGAATGTACTTAGCTCCGCTGACAACCGCTTTGACCACGGCTAAATACTGTCAATTTGGACATATATGCCCACGATCTATAAGCTCTAATATTAATATTATAAATGATGACACAAGACGCACCTGCGAGAGTGACGGAACAGCCCTCAACACTGTTGAACCCGATTGCAGCACTTCCAACGGTGTTGGGGGAACAAGCTCCACATGAACAAGCTCCACAGGAGCAAGCTCCACATGAGCAAGCTCCGGTTGCACGACACAAAAACCCGAAAAGACAGGCAGCTGGGCGGGCAGCGGCTGCCACCCGAAAAGCTAAACAAGATAAAATACTCGCCGAGCTTCGAGAGGCCAAACGGTCGTTATTTGTTCCTGCTGTTTCAACAGCAAAACACCCGGTGGTTCCACATCCGAAGGCAGCTGTTTCCCCCCAACATGCTCCAGTTTGGAAGAGCAATCCCCGATTGGTGTACCTCCTACCCCCTATTACACCAATCCAGATTGGAAAATCATCCAGTGGGTTGTTGGTGGTGGTCTGGCAGTGGTGGGCACCGTGTGTGTGTGGAAATATATTTCGAGACAACCCCCAACACTGTTGGAGGCGGTTCCGAAGAAAGTTACGAAACCGATTGCGCCCAATTTAAACAATAATCGCGATCCCTTTTATATGCAATAATTATAGTTATCAATAATGGCTGAACACGATGGTAAACTGTTAGTGAATGCGCTTTATCACGCCGTGGTGATATCGGGTCTCAGTATCGGACATGCTCAACTATTCAAGAGGGCCCTCTCCCAAATTGGACTTTACTGCGAAAGACGTAGTAAACGTGACCTTTAATGTAGCGCTCGCAATTTCGACCCGAGATTATCTAATTAAAGCTGGAATTCTACCCGCTAATATATGGAAGTAAAATGGCTAGTGCGATCGCAATGATGATAGGTGGCGCGGTGGTGAACGCATTTGCGCTAAGCGGTAGCAACTTTATATTCTCGAAAATGAAAAGCTCGGACGCGGATGAGGAGCGCAAGCGTCCCGATTTAGCTGTAGAACAACTCAATAGCGCAAAGGAAGCATGGTCGCAAAAACGAACCGCACGTCTGGAGTGGATCAACGAAGATCTTCGTTGCTAGAATCACGCCGCGCAAACTTTCCGCAACGTTGACGACGCCATCCACGAGTACGCGCGGGCATATCGGCAGAAAAGTCTCGCGCCGCTGGATCCCGAGCGCCAGCTTTCAGATTTCTATGTACCATCAGAGGGCCAAAAAGACCGCGAGATCGCGTTCGTCGTCGTGGGAATGGTTGCAACGTGTCTCGTCAGCTACTACATTGGAAAAGCAATAAGCAAAAAGCAATAATTAATTAAAAAAAAAATAAAAAATATATATATATGTATATAGAACGATGTTAGTTGACGAGCTTTATTACGCTTTGATCGATGTAGGCTACACGGCCCTTAAACACCGTTTAGTTGGTGCAAAGGGTCTGATCCGTCTGGCCCAAGACTCTCTACAGATGTGGCCTGAGGATTAAAAAGCGGCCACCCTTTTCGCAAAGCGGATGTTAGATTCCTCCGAGTTCCCACTCCTGTTCAAATCCAATCGCGATTGGACTTCCGACAAAGGTTTAGTATCGCCGACGCAGTTACCGGACGATCTTGCGAGGGCATGTTGGAGATTGTCCGATCTATTAGAGTACCTCGCATACGAGTATTAGGGTACCTCGCTCGCGGCCATCAAGAACCTCGCGGCGGCGACCAAGGTTTCCGAAAACGCAGCCAAGGAATGGCTCAAGAAGCAGGCCATCTGGCAGATCTATTTGCCCGCTGACCCCTCTCAGACGTTGAGTTCAGGTGTCCCTCTCTCTCACAAGTGGAGATACAGTTATGAGCACTAGGGGCCCATAAACATGATAACATGACTGTTCCCTGTTGTTAGCATGATGTTGTTGGCAGATATTATTTTGCGCGGCCGTTCATTCTTGGGAATATATTGAACTCATTAATTTAACATTAGGTCAGTTACACCAAATGTTTCTTCCATGGAGCAGATTATACTATATTATAGAGTATGCAAAATAAATGAATCCGCATGAGGTCCGAATGTTGTGCCAGCCAGCCTGCCAGCCAACCCATGCTAGGATTTTGTTTTTCTGTCCAATTCCCTTTGCTCGGATTATTTTGCTGTCTAATTCCCCAGGTGTGTCCCTGTAATTACCGCTATTTCGCCAGTCATCCCATCCCGCCTACTTGGCGGGAAAAACGTCGATATGTGTATAAATCCCCCATGCCAACGGTCAATGTGAACGGTTATGTATATTTATGAAATACAATATGAACTTAGCCTCGCTTAGGGCATTAAAACATACGTTCATAGTATTTCCATCATGTCCATCCCACTGGTCTGTCGGATGAGACTTTAAAGGTACATGCCCACTCAGTAGGCACAACATGTTTTCTATAGGAATTAAATAAGTGTATACTTGTGTCACTATTCCACCAGTTTTAAAAATTACGAGTGCCCGCTATACAGACAAAATAATTTAGTAATATTTATTTTACTGATAGTGACGCACGGTGGTATCCGGCTATTTTCATATGCAAATGAGGTATTATATTTTTTAATTATTTATACTAATTAAATGTGTCGCCTGAAAAAAAGTCATATTTTCGACAGATTATAAAGTATGATCTTTGCAAATCAAAAGTTAAATACAGGGAATAAATAGTAATGTCCATTGACATTTAAGGGAACACGGTTATCGCTGGGCTTCACAAATGGCGCCAAATGCGCTAATAAATTGAATGCGGCACAAGAAAACACAATTTGGCGAAAGTAATGGCGCCGGTATAAAAATAGCAAAATTGACACAGTCTGCTTTTCTCAGGAAACGGGTCCATCTGTGTGTGTATTGATTAGTCCAGACTGGGTTTTTCACTTTGCCTCTAAGGCAAGCACATTTTTCTACGGCAGTGATGTTAGGACATGGTGAGAACATTAATATTTTGAATATTTTAGGGTAAGGACAGATTGCAGTAGTTCGCTTAGGACAGATTAAAGTTACGCTAGGACAGATTACAGTTCGCCTAGGGACAGATTAATGTGTTTCGCTAGGACAGATTAAAGTTAGCCAGGACAGATTAAAGGACAAGATTAAAAGTTCTCTGGGAACTGATTAAAGTTCGCTATGACAGAATTAAGTGTTTCTAGCTAGGAAGAATAAAGTGCGCTAGGACAGATTGCTTGTTTAGCTAGGACCAGTTTAAAGTTTAAGCTAGGAACAGATTAAATAGTTCGCTACAAGGACAGATTAAAGTTAGTCTAGGACTGACTAAAAAGTTCGCTTAGGACAGATTAAAAGTTGGTGGCTAGGACAGATCAAAAGTTCGCTAGGAAGACAGATTAATGAATAATTGGTCGGTTATATCCCTTAGAGTATGAACTGTAATCTGTCCTAGCGAACTTTAATTCTGTCCTAAGCGAAACACCGTAATCTGTCCCTAGCGAACTTTGTTAATCTGTCCTAGCGAACCGTTTAAATCTGGTTCCATAGCGAAACACGTAATCTGTCCTAGCGAACCTTTAATCTGTTCCCTATCGAACTTTAATCTGTTCCTAGCGAAAACAAGTAATCTTGTACCTAGGTGAAACACGTAATCAATTGTCCTAAGCGAACTTTAATCTGTCCTATACGAACTTTAATCTTGTCCTAGCCGAAACCCCAAAAATAAAAAAAAACGCGTTTAAATCCTGTCCTAAGCGAACTTTTATATCTGTCCTAGCGAACATTAATATGTATCCTAGCTGAACTTTAATCTGTCCTAGCGAAACACGTAATCTGTCCTAGCGAAACTTTAATCTGGGGATTCCCCTAGCAAACTTTAATCTTGTCCTAGCGAAACACGTAATCTGTCCCTAGCGAACTTTAATCTGTCCTAGCGGAACTTTAACTCTGTCCTAAGCGAAACACGTAAACATGTCCTAGCGAACTTTAATCTGTCCTAGCGAAACATGTTAATCTGTCCTAAGCCAACTTTAATATGTCCTAGGCGAACTTTTAATAATCTGTCCTAGCGAACTTTAATCTGTCCTAGCGAACTTTAATCATCTGTCCATAAGACTAAAACACGTAATCTGTCGTAGCGAACTTTGTTAAATCTGTCCAAGCGAAACATGTAATCTGTCCTAAGCCAAACTTTTAATATGTCCTAGCGAACCTGTTTAATCTGTCCTAGCGAAACACGTAATCTGTTCATCGTCGAACCTTAATCTGTCCCTAGCGCACTTTATTAAATCTGTCCTAGCGAACTACTGCAAATCTTGTCCTTACGCAAAACATCTAAAAATATAATTCTCAGCATGGTCCTAAATAAACTAACGGTACATAAACCAGTCCACCTGTGTGTATTTTGACAGAATCATTTTGTGAAAATTTAATTGGGCGGTCACTTACTCTGTAAAATGAACTTTTACTTGGGAACACATTTGTTATGTTATCAATTAACCAGGCGTTGCGCCATAAATATGGTCCAAGGGATTCTTTTACAAAGTTAACTTATCATGGTTTTATCAACAAAAGGTCACCCTAATTTGTGTCTAGGAAAGTGAATTTTTCGGCCTGGTTAAACAGGGAAATAATCCCGCAGTTGTTTTATTCCACTTGTAAACAGCTGATGCGTACATTGAGATCCAGCCTTCTTTGATTACCTTGTATTCAAAATTGCTTGGAACCTATTTGTATACAAGTCATCTTTTAATCCCTTAGAATCAGGGAAACCAAAATTAAATCGGTCTCCTGTTGATTGTTAAATATGTTGTTTTTCTGTCAATAAAACATGGCATGCATTTTCTGAAAACTGAGGAAGTAAAAGTTCGGTGGGTTTATATGTCCCAGCAAAACAGCTATGGGTCATGTAAGGGACGGGATCTCTTGGTTTGGAAGTGTCAATCCCGACCATGGGGCCCCCAAAGGGCGAAATTAAATGGAAAAAAAATTATGAAAGTTCTGTGGAGAAGGCATGCTTTTTGATGAGAAAAACACAATCATAATCAACAGACAACATTTCATTCATCATTGTAATTTGTTCAATAAAGGCCCTGGGTGAAATGAACTGTTGCGCAAAAACAGTTAAGTGAAAGAACATTTTTACTGGTTAGCTTTGTTATTTCGGAAACATCTACGTATAGATGAACCTGAACAAACTTCCCCTTAAAAGTAATAATAAAAAACAATATTAATTGAAAAAATAATCTAGCGTTGCAAAGCCAGTTTTGCATTAATTTAATCAGTCCTATTTATCCCGCGCCACATGACCTCGCGATTTTGGTGGGTCAATTGATTGAAAACACTACCATCATTCCGGCAATACCAAGCGATAACATTCAGTTCTCGGTATTGTTATATTCGGTTAGTTTTGCTAACTCATGCACAATGTTTTGTGTGTTAAAAAGGAAGGCCGTGGCTGAAAATACTCAATAAAAATTCTTGGGGCATCATTATTTTCTTGAAATTAAAACAGGCAATAGCTGAAAAACATTTAGTGAACCATTTATCAGTATGCATTGGTTTAAAATGCAGGACGGGCGTGATTACGATCTGACCCACTCCCTTAGGGTAAACCGTTATAATGGTAGTTCAACTTAGTGGTGAATGGACCCCAACAGAATGGACGTGCCCCAGGGAGGGGCCGCGGGTGGGGTGGTGGTAGGGGAAGGGGGCACCTGTAATGGCTATTGGAAAAGCCATCTGGTTTGTGGGCTGTAACCAAGCAAAGCCATTCTTCTGATAGCCATCACATAAAACGTTTACTATTATGCACCAGATCCACAGTGGAACCTCTCCTAAACCGGACAACCAAAAGGAAACCACCTGTTGATCTTAGTTTTTATGATTTTTTTTTTAATATTGTAATTTATCTGAGGTGATAATGTTCTGTTTCGTGATCGCAAATTAGCACTGCAAATGAATGGCTCATAATGATTCAAATGCACCGATTTATAGTGAAACCGCCTTCTAAGCCGGACACGCTGGGGGAACCTCCCAGGGTTGTCCGGTTTTTAGATATGGTTCCTCAATGTATTATACCATCAAATATTTAAACCTATGGAAATTGGCCTTCAATATAGTTCCATACCAATCAAATGATGAACAGATCAATGTAGTCAAATGCCCTAAAAGCAATAGGGCATTTGGGGTGGGGGTGGGCTGGGGGTTGGGGGGGTTATTGTTGCTAGTTTTTGTCTGATTGTTCTAATGCTGCCAGTATAGACAAAATCTTCTGTTCGCCTAGTTAGATCTGTGCATTACTCTATGGGTGAGAGGAGGTGGCAGGGTTTTTGTGTTTGCGATTTCTGGGCTATTCTGACATAAATGTTTTTTGTTTTCAAGTATTTCAGTATTATCATTTATATAGTGCAGGAATAAAAAGTTAAAAAGCCATTTGTATTTGCAATTGCTTTAAACCATTCAAAATGCGGGAATGAAAACGTAAAATTGTCGTCTGCTGCTGTTTTATATATTTTATTCATTTATCAGTAAATCCATGGTTTTGTCAGCACTTTAATAGATCATTATAACCATCCGCAACAAGCTGTGTAATGTGGGGGGTGGGGGGGGGGGCTGGATTCCAGGTTGTCTTTGTATGTCCTGTCCGTACGTAACTAAAACCTTAACCATCAGTAGAAAAATATATTCTAACCTTCCACATTTATCCTGCCATAGAACCCATTCTTAATAATTTCAACGCTTGCATTCCCTAAATAAGGGTCTAACCAAATCCACGACCGTTCCAACTCCTGCGGATCCTCAAGGTCAAGGTCCCATACATAGTTGTTCTTACAAAAACTTAACATCCGGTGAAATCTGTTAATAACCTTTATTTAATTCCATTCACATACTGAAAATTCATTATTAATTTATCACACATGCATTCCTTCTAAAACTTAACATTCGGAGAAAGTCATGCCCCCCGCTTAAAGCCCAGGGTCATTGTCACAGGACCCACCATACTACAAATCACATTTTAGGTTGGGGTGGCAAACCTGGGCCCAACATGCGATGGTATTCCTCCGTAAAGCATCTACTTACTGCCAAATCTAGTTTACATTGAAAATGATTGCCAAATAAAATGTTTTTTGAGGAGGACATATGAAAATTAGGAAAAATAAACCAGCAGACAACAAAAAATTAAAGTTCAGGCAATGTAATTGTTTGGTTAATGCTGTTAAATTTATATAACTATATACTTATTATATAATACCCCGCACCTCACCATGAAAATTACCAGGCCAAAATACTATGGAGATTATTTTAGTTTATGTTCATTTCCACCCTTAAGTAACTGGAAGTGTTTTTTTTATTTGATATTGCTAAACTAATCGGCAAATTGGTCACTAAAATGATTTTCAGAATCGTCCATTTATGAAAAGGGGGTGTTTTTGTTGTCAAAAATATGAAAAACTGACTTTGGCAAAAAAGTGCAGACGCTGATAAGAAGAGGGACCGGCTCAAATTCTGGGGGGAATCTACTCGTTTTTTGGCCAATACACACTGATTACAGGCCTTTGTGTTTGTTGAAAGCGGGTTAAATGGATAAATTTCTTACGAACATTTCAATGTAAATAGATGGTCCAAAAAAAGTGTTTTCATGCGATTCTTGGCGACAGTTCAAAAAGAGCAAGGTCGTGCAAATGGGTCATTCGTTTCTTCTGATCACTGTACGACTCAGGCTTTTATAGTGCTGCATAGTGGCTAATTACTGTTAAAGATCTCAAAACCATTGGAATTGACCCTGAGTTAGGCGAAAAGTAGGTAATTTTCACGGCGAAATGCCATTAGTAATGTTTTAGATTACAGGTTCGGATCCAATGCACCATCATACATATCGCATCCGAGAATACATTTGCTTTGGAGCATAAACATTAATACATGTACATGCAAGTGGACGGCTGTTTAACAAAAATCTGGGTCGTTCAACATAAGTATTTATTTGCCATTTAGTTTCTAACTAAAACAAAAATTCTAATGATAAAAGAACGACACCAACGGCATGTATCCCATCGCCGTGGTGGCTTGGATCACAAAACATGCACATTACTTACTGGTAAGTTATAAAGGAGCTTATAGGAGTAATTGGGGAATCGCGCATGCATATATTGAAAGATAATTATTAATAACGGAAAAAGAAATGCATATGAATGGTATTGAAGTTTCAAATGAATCACTCATATACGTAAAGAGCTTGTAGCAGCATGAAATGTACTGAAGGGGGAAATTGGAATTGCAGGTTATATGACAATCGCACCGAACTGCCCCAAGGGGGAATGGAGCATGCTGGGTTTATGAAATGAAAAAATATTGGATGATAATAAACGTTGCACATGAAGTTTTCTGAAGCCCAAATTGTTGTACAATTAAAGAAGTTATAATAAGAATAATTGAGGAAAAACAATTGGCACCCATCTACAGGGTTGCAAAATTTTCTATTGTTAATGCCCCCATCCTACCCGAAAGGTACGGGGGCATATAGGTTGTTAACCGGCGTCCGGTCCGTACGCGTCCGTCCACATACGTCCGTCCCGACTCCGGTCCCGTACGTCCGTCCCGTCCGTCCGTACGTCTCGAAATTATTATATGTACGTCCCGACGTTATTATATTCTTAATGTAGCTAATACATGGCTTCACATATTATGGTCATTCTAATTTATACACGTGAAACATATGAACATCCCTTACACACTCCCCCCCACACACCCCCACCCAGGACCACCCACGACCCGGCCCTCCCGTATACCTTCGACCTTGACCTTTGGCCTTGACCTTTTTCCACTTTAAATGTTTGCTTGGCAGCTTTGGGGAAAATCAAATAATCGTGCACGTTTCTCAATCCTACACTAACTTCTCAATACCTTTTATGCCAATCGCTTTAAATATTTATACACATGATTACATATGGAACAATTGGCCCACTACACACTCCACCACCCAGTTAACCTTCGACCTTGGGTCTTGGACCTTTGACCTTACACCTTGTTCTACTTTGTAAAAATTTACTTAGCACTTTGGGAGAGAACAAAATCTAACGTGCACGTTTTCTCAATCCTACAATAAACTTCTCAAGTACCCCACTTTTGCCAATCCCTTTAAAATATTTATAGTCATGATACATATGAATCTTGTTCCTAACACACTTCACCACCCAGTACTTCCACTTGAGCCCTTTGAACCTTCCACCCTTTCTTGCCGGGGGGGATTTTCCCTTAAAATGTTTACTTACCACTTTGGGACAAAATCCTACGTGCACGTTTCTCAATCCTACAATAACTTTCTCAATACGTTTGCCAATCCCTTAAATTTTTTTATTTATATGAATATAAAATATGAACATTGCCCCTACAAACATTCCATCCACCCGCCCAGTACTTTCCACCTTGACCTTTGTCCGATTCAACCTTTTCTACTTTATAAATGTTTACTTAGACCTTTGGGACAAACTCTACGTTGCACGTTTCTCAATCATACAATAACTTCTCAATACTTTTGTCAAATCCTTCCTTAAATGTTTATACACCATGATACATATAGAAACATGCCCTACACACTCACCACCCAGTACTTCGACCTTGACCCTTGACCTTTTGACCTTCACCTTTTCTAACTTTAAAATGTTTACTTAGCACTTTGGGACAAATCTACGTGCACCGTTTTCTCAAATCCTACAATAACTTCTCAATATACTTTTTTGCCAATACGCTTAAATAAGTATACACATGATTACATATGAACAATGCCCATACACCACTCCACCCCCACCCAGTACATTCCCACCTTGACCTTTGACCGCTTCACCTTTTCTACTTTAAATGGTTTACTTAGCACTTTGGGGACAAAATCTACGTGCCACGTTTCTCAATCCTCAATAAACTTCTCAATTACTTTGCCAATCGCTTAAATTATGTCATACACATGAATTACATATGGAATTGCTCCCCTACACATCCCTCCACCACCCAGTTACTTTCGACCTTGACCTTTTGACCTTCACCCTTTTTTACTTTAAATGTTTACTTAGCACTTTGGGTACAAATTCTACGTGCACGGTTTCTCTCAATCCTACAATAAAACATTCTCAATACTTTTGCCAAAATTTTTTTCGCTTAAATATTTAATTACTCCACCTGATCCATTATGACCATGCCCTACAAACACTCCCGTTTAAACCCACCCACCCAGTACTTTCGACCTTGACCTTTAGACCTTCTCCTTTTCTTTTTACTTTAAATATTTACTTAAGCAACTTTGGGACAAATCTACGTGCCTCGTTTCTCAATCCTACAATTAACTTCTCAATACTTTTGTTGCCAACTCGCCTAAATATTTATACACATGAAATACATATGAAACATGCCCTCAACCACACTCCACCACCCAGTACTTATCGACCTTACCTTTGACCTTCACCTTTTCTACATTTAAATGTTTTACTTAGCACTTTGGGAAAACAAATCTTACGTTGCACGTTTCGCAATCCTCCAATAACTTCTCAATACATTTTGCCCAATCCTTAAATAATTTATACACAATGATAACATATGAACATGCAACTACACACTCCACCACCCAGTACCTTCCACCTTGAGCCTTTGACCTTACACCTTTTTATGGCCCCACCCGCAACCTGAAGGTGGTGTTGGGGCATATAGTGTTGCCGGCGTCCGTACGTACTCTGGGTTAAATGGTTTATTGTAATCAAATATATGGCCTCGTTTTCCTTTAGGCTGCCAGCGGGGGTATTCGTGTGCCGACAGGCCACATTTTTCTGGTTTTAAATCAAATTCAATTGCATATTCTGGCTAAAGTAATTGTGTAAAATACGCCAAATTACAGACCTTATCTGGTGAGCTTCTGCTGAATTACAGCTACTGTGTATGCCACCACGGTGAGCTTCAATAAGAACATGACAAAACAAACAGTTTGCCATCCACATCAAAACATGGAGGTACCTGTGCATGGACCAACAAATCCCCGCCCACGGACTTTCAGCAAAGATCGACTGGTGCAGTTCTGGGACCCATCGCAAGGCATGACCTTCTAAGCCACAGTACCGTGTGTCTTTAACCTCCGGTGTAATCACCACGGGAGACCTCCGTACCAAGTACAAGGTCCACTCCACATCAGCCTCACCACTTGTCTGGAAGAGTATCATGTCCAGTAAATGGCGTAAATAGACCCAAAAATTATTGACCAATAATTTGTTTAACAAGGATCATTCCTTCTCAAACCGTTAAATGCTTGAAATTTAACTTATTGTCGCCTACTTTTGTACATTTTTCCATTTCTGTCATCAAAAACATGAATTTAACAACACTTTAGAATCATTTTCCAATGGAAATAATTTCTAAAGTGCTGTCAAACCATGTTTTATTATGAAAAGGAAAGGGAGATGAACTAATAAACCAACCAGCAGGTGACAAATTTATGTTTCCCAGTATTTTGTTATGGTTTCAAAATGTGCAATATGTTTGTTATTTGCTGTCAATGGACAGTTTTAAGTTTGAGGAACTATTTTATAGGCCAATTGTTAATGTTATACTTACATGTTCAGATATCTTAATTTTTATTCCGCCAGTCAACACAGTGGCGTGTGTGCCGTGGAAACACGATGCTATTTGTAGGTGTTTGAACGGGATTAAATAGAATAGTAGGTTTAGTGCCGTGAAATGGGGAAATTATCTGGCGGCGGCACGGAAACGGCGGATGTGCTACGGACAATAAGCCTCGCCCATGCCCCGTTTCCTAAGCCTTTGCCAAGATATTTTTTTATTTCCCATTCACGGCATTAACCTACTAATTCTCTATTATATGCAGGATTGCCAGGCTATGTTTATGTTTTGTATCAAGTTTATCCGCAAGGAGGCTTAGGAAATGCGTAGGAATTTTTTACCAAACATTACTGGACAACTACGGACACCCTAAATTACTCTAGCAGAATGATTTGATACATTGTATATCCCGACTGCGTCACTGGAAAATGTTGACCCAAAGCCAAGTTTTGATCCAAATCAAGCCTTCTCGGTTCATGTCCTAAAATATGGCACTCTGTTCCCACCGTTAAAGTCAGCGAAATACATGTTATCATTGGCCAGTTAACAAGCATTGCAATGGGATTTTTTTTCTGGAAAACAATGGGGCTTTATGGTGCCTTTAGTGAACCAGTGTAGGCCCCTGATCTCTGCCTGCTCATCCGCTCGGTCTGATCAGGGACTGCTACTGCTCAACCATTTTATTCCCTTTTCCCTATCTGGGCTTAAAACAAGAGTGGGCTAGTTGAGCTAGAAAGCTTGGCTGGTCTCAAAGTGTCCATAAGTCACATTTCTCCAATCTCGCGGGTCAACATTTGAAGGAACACGTCATGTGATTTTTGTAACCTTCGCACTATCTGCGTAATTTCATTCAAATTAAAAACAATTTAATTTCATAAATAAAAGTCATATTCCGCATGTACTCTGAAAATTTTGTCAACATTTGTAAACGTATTTTCAATGGAAATTATCGCAGAAATATCTGGGGCCCGTTTCACTCAAACTTGCATACGGACTAAAAAATGTTCGTAAGGGCAAATTTATGGATCTTCTAGAAATTGCAAATTGATTGGATTTATACCATTTATTGAGCCAATAGGCTGCATATGCAGCCTCATGCTCAATAAAATGTGAATAAATCCAATCAAGTGTGTTTACAATAAAACAGTGTTTCATGTGCAATTTACACAACTAACGTAATTTTGCACTTAACGAACATTTTATTAGTTGTACTAATGTTTCGTGCAAACGGCCCCCAGAGGTACAACATCCATATGGCGTTGTCTCGTAATATCCCATCCATAGGCTGGCATAAGGGGCAACTGCCAATTATTACAAGTTTCTCGGAGGCCCAACAACTGTCATTAAGAGACCCGTGGGGGGGGGGGGGGGGGGGGGGGGGGGGGGGGCTTCCATTTCTATACTTCACATTTTATACACGGTTTGCGTATTTACTTTCATTCTTGTAATGTTTTGTTGTCAAGTGTATAGTTTGTTATATTTATAAATATCTCCAATGTAATTTACTTAGTGTGTTAGTTTTATTGTTGTTTATCACCAACATTATGTGGCTGTGACTGGAGAAAATGGGGTCCTTATGGTGTATTTGTTAACCAAGGTACAATTGTACTCCTGATCAAATAGCACATTCTTGAATAGCCTGGATAACAATTCTAATATTGATTGTTTAAAAGTATGGGCGGGTGTTTGTTTAATTTAATGGTGAACAGTGCAGATTCTGGACAAGACTGTGCGAAATGTGGCCTTTGCGTTTTGTCCGACCAGTGTAGATCCAGATCTGCCTGTGCATTCGCCACAGTCTGGATCAGGAATCTGCACCGATTCGCCATTCCTCCATCAGTGAAACCACATAACATGCTTCTAACAAACAATTCTAAGAATTTGTTATCCAGGCCTATACGGGCTGTGCTAAATTTTGATTCTGGATCTTTACACTGGCCAACACCCACCCCATAAACCCCAATTTCCCTCCAGTTCAACGGGCCACATTAGCACCACCAGCCAGCATAAAACAACGTTACCTGATAAAGATAGCATACCAGTCTAGTGTCTGTTGATATCAAGGGTTTTAACGCAATTGGCTCTTTGCCTGCTTAAAAACACTTGATATCAAAAATATCGTGAACTAATGACAATTAATGAATTCATTTCATTAGATATTGGTGCGAAAGTATCGCAATATGCGATTAATAGAAACGAAAATGCTGTTCTTTGAATTGGTCGATGAAATACCTATGGTAAACTAATAATTGGTAGATATAGACCGAAGATTGCGGCTAAATGCATTTGGCTCATTGCATTTTACGGCTGAAATATATCAAATGTCCCTATTTATTACCTTAGGCTGTGTTGCTTGTTTTAAACCCCATTCTTTTCATTTCTTGATGGTAACAGTGGGGTCGGCGTGTAAGTGCACAAACCGAAACGCAACAACGAAAACAGGTTGGTTCCAAAGTGTCGCGTTCGTTCGTGTGTGCACTTATACGCTGACCCCACTGTAATCATCACCAATTATTGCTATTTGCAAGGAGCCTTCTGTCTACCAGAGGTTGTAGGTTGGGTTCAAACCTTCCATCTTAGTACATTACAAAATACATTCATTCGCCAGTTTCCATCCTACTGGTTTTGTTCTGATGAAGGACTTGAAACCGCAAGGTCCCATCCCTGAAATGACCTTGGCTGTTGCTGGGTACGTTAAGTTTTAAACCTCTTCTTCACTTTTCTCATACCTACAATCCCTTATCGTGGGTGGGCAGCATGGCGATGGGTGAATTTAAACGATCATGGGGGGTTATACCCCTTATAAGTGTAATCCTACCGGTATTACCTTTTAATAGGGGAATGAGGCCCAAGTGACAAGATGGCGGGTATGGACCTGGCAACCAATGGTCAGGAGTTATTGCTGAATTTCAAGGGTTCTATGAACATATTTTTAAACCAACACCGTTTATGAAAAACTTGGGACATATTATGTATTCATCTTGTTTACAAGGTGGGCGGGCGGCGGGCGGTCACAGCTTGTCCCATGCAATGGACTAAGAGTTCTAAACTTGACGGAAATGGTAACCAAAGATGGTATACATGTTTATCACGGCAAGCCACGAAGAAGACCTATTGGATTTTCCGATAAACATATCTCCCCTTGGCCAAAGCCATTTTTATGCCACTCCGTCTACTGACCTTTTTCCTACTTTAAAATGATTTGCTTGGAGCCACTTTGGGTTGGGATCAAATCTAACGTGCATCGGTTTCTCAATCCTACACTAACTTCTAGAATTAGTCGGCATTTTTCAAGGAAATGAAACTTCTGTCTGGCAGTTTGTTATAAAGGTAAAAGTGGTACGATCCAATTTATTTTTTTAACATAATTCGGAGTATGCTGAATCCAAAAACTGGGGGTAGTACCCGAAAAAAATGAAAAAAAATGGGATTAAATGGCTTCCAAATTTGCCAAAAAACAAAATGGCGGCCAATTCTTTTTAATTTTTTCTTTTTTTTTTTTTGCCTTTCCTGGTCTTAGTTAAAATTGAATGAGTGCATTCTTGTAAGCAAATTTGTATGCAAATATGAACATGCAGATAACGTTATATGGGTTGTGCAATACATTAAAAAGGATTTGTGTATGCTTACAACTAAAAACATTCACAAAATATCTGAAGGATTGTAATTTTTTTGCGAAAAAAAGAAAGAAATGTGTATATATTTAATTAATAGTTCTGGTGAGATAATGTGAGCCCATGCAAAGAACATGTTAGTGAACTAACTAAGTATTGGTGCAATACATGCTACAGTATTGTTACTATAGAGGTGTAAAACATTGTTTTGTTTGCCATATATATCGGCGATGACGGTGGAACAACACTGATGGCATATTCCAGGCTCCATGAACCTTTAAATCCTATTAGGCTTGGCTATTTAGCTTTTGACCCTGAACATATTCCTTCATAAGCGATTGATATTGTAAACGGTAGTTCATCGATATAACAACCACAGAAAAAAGTCCTAAAATTCAATGACACTGACTGTGCACCATACATGACAGGTGCGCGCGTAGCGCGTGCAATCCCGGTGTTGATGTAAATAATGACACCTAGATCTGTAATGACACCTAAAAATAGCCGTGAAATCCTTGATGCAGCAATGTTTGATCATACAATCCGACTTCGAGTATCTGTTGTTAGCGACCTTATGGCTGATGAGGCGAAATATCATTTAGGATGTTTCAGTCCGTTCATGAGAGAAACCAAAAAGACGATGAAAGATACAGTTGACAAAGACGTAGCAATGGTATGGCTTTTGAAAGAGCTACGTTACGCTGCCTGAATATGGGGCTGCGGAAGATCAGTTCGACGAAAGGTTCTAAGCGTTGCACAGGACCTTGTATATGGCATCGGTGGTGGAAAAGAAATTGACCCCCAAACACATTGGTCTGGCCAGCACAATACATCAGGCAACCCGTTCAAAAGGTCTAGTGCAGTTGTTACATAATGCTGGCCACTGTCTCAGCTACGAACAGGTTTTGAAATGGACACTGCTTTAGCAGAAAGTACACTGAAAACACTAGACACACAAACTGGGGCTGTAATTGTAAATCCACCAAACATTGTACCAAACAAATTTGTTCACTATACTGCTGATAACATTGACATTCTTGACGAAACGCTTTATGGGAAGAATACTTTCCACGCCACCCAGGTAGCGGCATGGCAGCGAGGCCTCGAACTTGACGTCATGTTGCATACACTTGATCTGTCCCGTAGTCACACATTGAAAGCCCCCCCCCCCCCCCCAATCATTGAGGAGCTGATTCCTGTCAACATCAAACCAAACAATCCACTTCCAGTCTTTTCAAAACCTGTGGAAACGGCTTGGTTTGACGACTATGTTGCTGATTCTGAGTGTGTAAAGGATGCACAGGCTACTGACTTAGCATTCTTTACACAACGTCAGACATCAGAAGAGAAGGTGGGGTGGACAGTGTTTTAACGAATCACTGTCATCAGACGATTCTGAGCTAACATCAATTGGGTATATACCAATCATTCTTGCCCCTGCACATGAGTTTGACACGCTGAACACAGTAGTGAAGTGTGCATGACCATATCGTCGGCTCTTGGACAAGAGCATACAGTAATTACTGTTGACCAAGCGTTGTATTGCAAGTTGATGGAACTAAAATGGTCCGTCCCGGAGTACCAGAATATATGATTCCACGCCTTGGTGGCCTTCATATCTCCATGAACTTTTTAAAGACTATTGGAGATCATATGAACGGGTCGGGGTTAGCTGAGGTTATGGGTAGAAAGTGGATTAGTTGGTCAGTGTACGGCTAAACTAGTTCTGTCTGGTAAGGCATACAAACAAAGGCATGAGGCTCATAAACTGACACTGCAAGCATTGTGGCGTCAGATGATGCCCCGTGTTCTTGATTTCGTCAAAGAGTCTGACATAGAGTATTATGACCAGATATCAGATCTGTGCAATAATCCCTATACGAAAATGAATGCCGAGTTGGCGACATTGCTGAAACATGAACGAGTTCAGAAGCCTCTCGATGAGTTTGTTGCCAGTCAATCGGGTGAGCATGCAAATGTGTCCTTCTGGTGGAAATACATGGATATGGTAGACATACTCCTGCTATTCACCCGTGCACAGCGTGATGGTATCTGGAACCTCCATCTGCAGTCGTTCGGGATGATGTTGTCATATTTTATGCGCTACGACCACTACAACTATGCCAGATGGGGTCCAGTATATCTGGCCGAAATGCACCAGCTTCCTAGGAGCTCCGGTACTGACAGAGTTTGAAAAGGGTAACTTTGAAAAGGGTCAGGCGTTCGGCACGCAGATTCAACCAAGTAGACCCTGATCAAGCTCAAGAGTGGTTGAATGGTGTAGGCAAGAAGGGTGGTGGAATTGTTGGCATTACAAAGACTACCTCCGCCTTATCTAGATGGACACTCTCTTACAACCCGAGGTCTCACATTGCAGTAGAGACATACGCCATGTTCCAGATGCACTCATGTGAGAAACTAAGTCACAATGAGAGCACCAAATCCCGCAAAAAACGAGATAATGCTGATGAAGAGGCATTGCTCGGTACGTTCCAGAGATTTGGGGTGTTCACACCTGGAACCGAACGTACTACTATGCAAAACATTGCAAACAAAGACATTGCAACGGAAGTAATACGAGAATCATTAATAAATGCCAAATGCCGTGGCATGGCACAGTTGCAAGTATTTGTGCAGGAGAGACTGGTTGTCACTGAGGGTGCCAATCCAAGCATGTCACTACATGACCCCTGAGCTAGAAACAATGCGCCGACATTTGCGTCATTGTCACCAGATCTAAAGACCAAAAACATGTCATGAAGGCAGACAGGAGTGTTCTTCAACGGTTGGTCACTGCCTTCGAGGCCGGTCGCCAAGTTGATATGCCCAGCATTTCTTGAGCATGCCAGTTCCTCTATCAATTGCGGAACTAAATGGCACACTCCGTACCGGAAACAAGAGTGCATTATCAGACTTGGTAACCGAAGGCATTGACTGTCCCGAAACCGTTGAACTTCATGATCACTCATCATGTCTCATCATTGATGGTCAAGCACTTGTCGTTGCCATTGGCAAACCTGCTACTGCAAAAAGCTTCGGTGATCTAGCCGACGTATTTGTCAAATCAGTGCTACATACTGGATCTAAGTACCAGAGAATAGACATTGTCTTTGACCGGTACAGGAAAATGTCTATTAAGTCAAGCACGAGGGCTCGGCGAACAAAGGCTGCTCAGCCTATCAGACGCATTGTGGAAAGTCGTGGTGTACCCTAGCCAAAAAACTGGGAAAACTTCATGGCATTTTCCGCAAACAAAGCTGATCTTGCTAGATTCCTGTATGAGGAACTACTTGCCAATGCCCCACACGATAAGGACATTGTTGTAGCTGGTGGGTTTTGCTGACGAACTAGAAGTACGGGCATCAAACGATGCAACGGATGTAACGCTGCTAAGTACAACGCACGAAGAAGCTGATACACGGCTTGTTCTTCATGCTGTCCATAGCCAGTTCGATACTGTCGTTGTGGCATTGAGGGGCACGGACGTACTGTTGCTACTCATAGCACACTTCCCACGTTCACAGTGTATACGCATGTTCATGATGACTGGCACGTCAAAGAAACGGCGCTATATACCTATAGAGCGAGTGTTCGATAGCCTCACACCACAATTAGCAGCATCGCTACTGCCATTCCATGCTCTCACAGGCTATGACACGACGTCTTACCTTTCAGGTCACACCAAACGAACAGCATGGAAAGTGTTCAAATGCAACCACGAGCTACTCGTTGTTTATTTGGGTGAAGGAGAGTTCACGCAGACAATTCTCAAATATGCAGAGAAGTTTCTGTGTAGAATCTACAACGTGCCTCAAACCGATTCTATTGACACAGCGAGATATCACTTGTTCTCAAAGTCAGTAAAGCCTGATGCATTACCACCAACAAGTGATGCTCTCCGCTTTCACATAATGCGAGTACATTATCAGTCTATGATCTGGAGGCAGGCTGACACTGCCATACCGGAGCTTCCTGCGCCAGACAATATGGGGTGGGAGCGCAGTGACGATGGCTTTGTACCCATCCTTATGACGTTGGATCCTATTCCAGCGGCATGTCTGGAAATTATATCCTGTTCATGTCACATGCAGTGTAAGACCATGCGCTGCAAATGTCGCAAGTCTGGTCTACGTTGTACAGCTTTGTGTAGTTGTAAGGCTCATGGCGGTGATGCAAAGCCATGTATGAACATAATCTAAACTGAAATTTCGGGTTGTGAATCGGTTTATAGTGGATTAGATGTACATGTATCACACAGAGCACACAGTCATCCAGCATGTCACATATCGGTCGCGGCATCCGGGCCACTCCTAAAACCAAAGGTGAAGGACGCGTACCTGTGATATCAAATTAAGTACAAGTCCATTGACAATGCTTACAAACAACAAATAATCAAAATTAATGATAGCTGGCAAAAAATGTCTCTACACGCAATGCTATTTTGGGTTATTTGTAGTTTGTAAGCATTCTTAATGGACCTGTACATAATTTAATATCACAGGTACAATTCTTTCACTTGTGGTTTTACGATTCGAGCCGGCGCCGCGACCGATATGTGGGGGCTGATTTAGTTCGAAAGACGCATAGTTTCATTACTGGGATAAATCAACAATGGTGACTGATTTAAATAATATTCGTCTATGTTTCGTCTGTGTAATACATGCATGTTACACATGGCATATCATTTGCGTTCAATATTATGTATTAGCATTCAAACATGTTTTCCAATAGAAAAAGGAATATTTAGTACATCATTGTGGTGTATTTAATCACTATACCAATATACAAGCCATAGTATTGCAACTGCTCACATATACCAACTTTAGTGAATGACAGAGAAAAAAAAACGATTTTGGCGGCCATTTTGTTTTTGGAAAATTAGAAGGTCACGTCATAATAATATAATAACAACATCTGATTAGCCTTTTGCCACTGAATTGCTTATACTGGTACCATAATACCACTTAAACACATTTTAGAAAAATAAAAATAAAACTTTGGCGGCCATTTTGTTTTTCAAATTAGAAGCCTTTTGCCTCAAAATTCTTCGTGGTATCCGCCATTTTTGGATTCAGCATACTCGAATTATGTTAAAAAGTTAGACGTACCACTTTTACTAAAAAATGACGACAGAACTTTTTCCAAGGGCATTATACAATTGTTCGTCTTGTCTATTCTCAATACTTTTGCCAATCGCTTAAATATTTATACACATGATACATATGAACATGCACTACACACTCCACCACCCACTACTTCGACCTTGACATGACCTACCTTGACCTTCACTATCTTTAAATGTTTACTTGCACTTTGGGACAAATCTACGTGCACGTTTCTCAATCCTACAATAACTTTTCAATACTTTTCCTGTCGTTAAATATTTATACATGATCTATGAATATGCCTTACACACTCCAACACCCATTACTTCGACCTTCACCTTTGACCTTCACCTTTTCCTCTTTAATTGTTTACTTGCCACTTTGGGACAAATCTACGTGCGCGTTTCTCAATCCTACACTAACTTTCACACACACATTGCTCCAATGGTCCTCTACCGCCCTGTGACAAATCCACATACGTCCTGCCCCAGCTAAGCACAGGGTCAAGGTCACAGACTTGGTGCGTTTGAAACCTTAACATTCAGTTAAATGGCTTATAATTTGTGTTTCCTTGCTCGCATCTGCTTCACATTTCACACACGCATTGCTACAATGGTCCTCTACCGCCCTGTGACAAATCCACATTCGTCCCGCCCCCACTAAGCCCATGGTCAAGGTGCGTTCAAAACCTGAACGCTCGGGTAAATGGCTTATAATCAAATATGCCTCGTTTTCTTTGGCTGCCAGCGGGGGCATTCGTGTGCCGACAGGCCACATTTATAGTATTTGACATTGAGTGCAAGGGTGTGGTGGAGAATGGAAATATGGATGACAGTAAACACGTTACTTGAGAATAGAAAAAGGCACACGCATCTACAGGACGTGAATATTAGTTTAGCCATAAAAAATCATGGAATTGAGAAAATACTAGCTCGAGTTTGAATTAAGCTATATCCAAAGTAGTTCATTATAGGAATGAATGGCCTTTTTGTGAAATATATCGGGGTATAAACTTGGAAAAGTCGCGGGAATACTGGACGAAGGCCGGAAGGCCTCGTCCAGTATTCCCGCGACTTTTCCAAGTTTATATCTCCGATAAATTCAACAAAAAGGCCATTCATTCCTTATAATTCCAGCATTTGAAATAAATTCATCAATCAAATGTGTTTATTTTCCGTTTTCTTAAGAATTATTTTAACTGCGCCTCACGGTTACGGAAAGTAGTTCGGCGTGGGAGTTTACTGGGATATAAATTGTGGACAGACACTTGCTACGGGCCAATCAAATGTTAGGGAATTGTGTAAATATTTTTGTGCTGGAATTATATACGAGTAATGGGATGTCTGAAATAAGATGGCAGGTAACAGATAGACAGTTATTATACCTGACATTCTGGAAGTAACCCACATAACGCCGCCGTAACCCGCTGTATCACCCTGGACACAGTCGACTTCTGCACCCCTAGTGTGTCGCCCACCACCTCCTGAAAACTGCCAATTGCCAGGAACCGTAGAGTTATCAAAAACCTGCCAAGATATAGAAAATACATGTAAATACAATTGTTCGGCGAAAATGTGCCCAACAAGTGTAATGTGATATGATGATACACACGCCGTAAACATTTAATTAACAATCACTCTCAGTATTTATAAAAATAAATTTAACACGTCAACACAGTGCGTATCATCGTATGTGCCGTGAAACACGGTGCCGTGAAACATTATTGATATCCTGTCAATACGATTTGAAGATGCGGCTGGGGTTATTTTGTTTTGCATTTTAAAGCTATTCGTAATGTTGACGGCAGATCATCGCCCATACCGTTTCCTAAGAATTGCCAGATATGTTTTCCCATTGACGGCACTAACCTACTATTCTCTATATATTTCTCTATACATTTATTAGAATCTCAGCGAGACGATACTCAACATCCTCATTAATTTCACATTTCTCTGCACCTACCTCTTCAAGTTCTCCAAGTGCACCCTCCTCCCCATCGATGCGCTCCTCCTTCCCAGTATAGGCAGTTTCTCTTATACTAATAGTACATGGACTGTAGCAACACTAATCACCAGAGCTGTCACAGTGCATGATGCGCATGAAATATGCATACAACCCAGTGCAGCACTTCTTACCATGTACCCTACACTGAGCGTGAATCCCATAACTCAGACGTGTGTCACCATTGTGAATGTCAGAACATGGACGCCATCCCGGATCTCCCACCCGAAGTGAGTGAAGACTGATGCCTTATCAGGCGGTGTTTGCTGATCTTCCGCTTTCCATGTAGCATGACATGCAGATGGGCCCGCTGCACATGCAATGATAGATTGATTGGTGGATGTTAGAGGAAGAGTCTTGATTTTATTACTTTTTCTTTGTAAAGAGAGTTAAGCGGGCCGACTCCATGGATAACCCCAGCCGTTTACCATACATAGCTATGATGACTTCCATTGCCACCTTCAGCAAGACGGGCTGTGTAGCATCCACCTCGCCCAGCACGTCAGCCAAGCAAGGAAAGTCCCCAGCCAGAACTGTGTTTAGCGCACTGGTCGTGCCTTTGGCATAACATGTTTGTTTGTTTGTTGGGGTTTAACGGCCTATCAACATCTAAGGTCATCTACGGCCGGATCAATGGGGTTAGTACTAAATCACATGTATTACCTGTACACATCTACAAAATATGACGTCGTATCACAGCCACTGAGGGCATGCATACTTGGCAGCTCCAAACACCTAGGTCGAGGCAACTGATGTTGATATGTAACACTGTCCCATCTGTACCTTGCTCATCAGCTCCTCTCGATACACCCAATATACCAGCAGGATGAATACGTCGGTGTCATCACTAAGGACGGATATCACACATTTTCCAGATTTTGCTGCATGAGGGAAAAACGAGACGATGGGCGATGGTCCGCCTCATCATGACCAACCACTCCATCATCGTGAGTATCCATTGTTGCATTGTCATTCTTGATGTGTTGCCTGTGTGGAGACAACCATGTTCATCGATGAGGGATGGAGGTACGGAACTGAGCTCGTAAGCGAAGAGAGGCCCAAGTAGTTCCAGCATTCTGTCGCCGAAGAAACAAACCGGTGAAATATGTTCTCCATTGTGATTATTGACATGCCTTTGTTGCCATTGCCCTGCTTCTTGAGAACATCCATCATCTTGATATGACTGCTGGTAGGGTCGTAGAACACTCTGGGAAACTGTCTGGATACTTGCTCTCCATTATTTCCCCAATAACAATCGAATCAACCACATTGACTTCAGCTGGGGCTATCTTGCCGATGACAGTTTGTACAAATGAGTGTGGTGATCTTCTTGTGGGCGAAGGTACGTCTCTACCCCCGCATGAATTCGACCCTGATCACCTGCATCTAGGAGACGTCGGTACTTCAACTCCTCCGTGTGATGTTTCTGCGAAGACTGTCCTGGCGCACCAGCATAGTAGATGTAGTTGACACAGACTGACACATGCACGGTGATGGGGAAGGCGTCAATCCATTCATAAACAGGATCAGCAGATAGTCATGCACTTGTGAGCTCTGCTCGCCACACGTGTCACCATAAACTCCATTATTGTATCCCCAATGATGGCGACAAGCAATTGCAGCGGACTCAAAGGTCAGCCTGGCTATGATACTGCTATGCAAGTCTCATAAATACATGCCACAAATCGCCTCGGCTGCTATAAATATGCAGTTCAGTTGCATGTTACTCCAAGGATCACATGTATACATTATAGATACTGCAGTATGTATGCACTAATGGGGTGCTTAATTGTTCATCAGGACTAACAGCAAAAATACAACAACAAATTTGAGCAATATTAGTGCATTTGTATTGATGTTGTATCTAGTTATAGTATATATGTACATATACCATTTGGCAGTTAAACCTTGTACAGGCAGGTTGTAGACTAAGTACATTGCATAGATCAATGGTTGATTCAGTGGAGGGGGAGGGTGGACGCCGGCGTCCCTCCTTGCCCGCCCCCAACCCCCACAACCCCAACCCCAAACAATGTGCTCCAAATGCTCCAAAATATGTCTGAAAGCAGGAAATTAGACAAATTGGTAACCCAAGATTTCTGTACATGTAAATGTACGTACACTGATAGTACACATTTGGCAATTCATTCTTAGCATTAATTATAATCTTGAAATGTCGGCCATCTTGAAATTATGCAAATTATGTTCAACTTGCAGTTGATTGAAACACATTCCTTCAATTATCAATTATTGCATATGTTACGTTTACATGTATATTTGAATATACATGTATATAGCTTCTGCAATACAAAATATATCGGAAATCATGTATTTCTCTAACATTGGGCGGCCATCTTGGATTTATGCAAATTGGATTTAACTGGCAGTTGATGATAATTAGTGCATCTATCATTTTTACATGTACTTTCATAAAAAATGCTTCTACAACCACATGCTATATATCGGAGATTATATATTCATATAACATTTGGCGGCCATCTTGTATTTATGCAAATTGCGGAAGTTGCCCAAAGTTGCCGTTTTGGCAACCAAGCTGAATTTGTTGTAGGACGCCACGAGAGTACAAATCAGCAATACAAGTTTATAGTAAACACAAGTTCTAGGTTGTGCATTAAATGTATAGTAGCGTCAAATGAACTACATGTCACTGTGATGTATTGATAATGACACTGGCTGTTCATGATTGAAAAAACACCAAGCCATGTCTTTGGATTTTCGCATACCGTAACTACGTAACTACAGTGGGGGCCTCTCTATACACTTCACCATGGTATCTCCCTAAAGAGGCTCAAGACGAAACTGCCTTTATGCGATAGCTTTAAGTAGAGTTGAGTGGCATCACATCAGGGCCCAACTTATTTTTCAACATGAAACATTAAACGCCGGTGCGGAGTGCAGCACCAGCGGAATTAGTAAAGTGCGCTTTGTGATCTGGGTCTACACAGGTCACAACTACCGGAAACCACATACCCTCCAATCACAGCCTGTGTGTAGGCTGGTGGTAAACACGCAGACAGCAAATGTAGTTGGATTACAAAGCAAAATACTGAACATGATACCTAAATGAGGTAAATGGCCCCGTTTACAATTAAGCATCATGCAAAGTCACGGCATGATTCTAACAACAATGCAATCGTTATTAGGCTACATGAGTGCGCTATTTGATCGGGAGCTACACTTGTCATAAATAAGCCCCACTTCACCATACATATATTACATATGCACCATAGTTAGATATGAGACACGTGATGTGATTTTGTACATTGAAATCTCTCTAAACCGGACACCAAGGTGACCACACTGTCTTTAATTTTCATGGGTTTCACTGTACTTTATTTCACAGTCGCGACTGTTCATGATTGAAAATGACAAAACATGTTTATGAAGTGGTTAATTACAGTGGGACCTCTCTAAATGGGACACCCTGGACCTCCCATGGTGTCGGGTTTAGAGAGGTTACACTGCACTAAGAACATGAGCTACTTTTCACTAAGTGTTATTACCTAATCTGTGATATCATGTGTAAATTAACATCTCGTGCCGTCTCGTATTTGTATAGACCTCCGCAAGGATTTGTTAAACAAACCTTTTATTGGCTCACTCGATAACCGACTCACGGGAATTTACTCAACTATTTATCATGATTGCAAACGTCAGTAAATGTATTTGTTTCATAACATAGATTTGCACATGGTATTAAAGGTACATTCCCACTCAGTAGGCACAAAATGTTCTTTATATCAGATACATCATCGGATACATTTTCTGGCAAAATACACATTCATTCACCATCACCCCACGTATTAATTGGCATTAGTACACATTTTATATCAGACGTAAATTTGCACACTGTTATCTGGGGCGATAAACCGTGTTTCATTAAAATATTAACGGACATTACTATTTATTATCTGTATTTATGTTTTGTTGTGCAATGATCATACTTTACAATCTGTCGCAAATATTATTTTTTTAGGTGACGCATTTAATTAGTATAAATAATTAAAAAATATCATGCCTCATTTGCATATGAAAATAGTCTGATACCACCGCGCGTCACTATCAGTGAAATAAATATTACTAAATGATTATATCTGTATAGCGGGCACTGGCAATTTCTAGAACTGGTGGAATAGCGACACAATTATACACTTAATTCCCATAAAGAACAGTGTGTGCTTACTGAGTGGACATGCACCTTTAACACAGTGTATTGAATAAAACAATATTGTAACAAGGGCATCGTTATCACTTGGCTAATCCCCTCGCAGGCAATCGTGATAATACTACATTTGTTTTAACATGTTTGCCTTACAAACAAGGTGAACTTGACCTTGTGCGGTCGGAAATGGGTTGCATGACAAACAAAGCACTATCCATGGACATATATGGCCAAATATGAAAATCAGTGAAGCGGTGCATGAGTTATTGAAAAATGAAAGTTGTTAGTAACGTACGCACGTACATGGACTAATGCTATATCCCATCTTGCCTATCGGCGAGGGGATAATGAATATGCAAATGAGCCCGCTACAGAAACATGCACATTTGATTGTCTGAACCAGACTTGCAACAGCTGTGCTTATGTTAAACGAAGGTGTTACATGTTAATGTATTTTTTTTATGCAACATGCTCATAATGTTTTATAATTGCAAGTGCAGACCCTGGTCAGACTGTGCGGATGCGACGGCTGATCTGGATCTACACTGGTAGCAAAATCCCAATAAGCCTCGTGTTGTGCTCTAGTTTTTATTATTATTATTATCAAGGCTGCCAGCGAGGGGATTAGCTGAGTGATAACGATGCCCTTATTTTATTATTATTATACTATTGAATTATACCTGTTTATGTATTTCTATTTTATTTTGAAGTATATTGTTCTAATATACCGCCATGTGTATATTAAAATTGATTTCATATAATAAATATGTGCTAATATTAATTTAGCCTATGAGAGTTATATTTATATTTAATATCTAGCTATTTTAAACATTTTTTTTTAAACACAATTTCCCATTTGAGTGTCTGAAATTACAATAAAAATCAGTATAATTTTGTGGTTTTCTTAACTACTGTATACATCTTTAAAAAGTAAATCATATACAAAATATGTCATATGCATTCTATTTATTTAATGGTTTAGCTGTTTTTAGTGTTTTTCTAGGTTTTAAATATTATTTCCTATTTGAGGCACAGGAGCGCCGTGGTGTAATGGTTAGTGTGTCGGACTACTGATCCAAGGGTCGTGGGTTCGATCCTGACTAGCGGCGTGCGTTGTGTCCTTGAGCAAGACACTTTATCCACACTGCTCCAGTTCACCCAGCTGTAAATGGGTACCGATAATTCGTAATTGCTCTGTAAATACGAATTACCGGCTTCTCTCAAAAAATCTCTACCTCCGTTCTTTCTCCCATTCTTGGGAGACGGCATGCAAGGTCCTAGAGCCAGTGCCGCCGTTAAATATAAGCATAAAAAAAAAAAAAAAAAAATTGAGGCACAAAGGATTGCTTATAATTGTAGTAAAACTGCCAGTGTTTAAAAAGTTTAGATATTGTATAACTACATTTATATGTTGGAAAAATATTAATTATTTCACTTGAATCTTTAGAATGATGCTCATGTTTTAGGTATTTTATCAGACTTGCCATTAGTATTTTTCACAATTTTCTCATTGAAGGGCCCTACACTTTGGTTGAAATTAATTAAACAAAGTATTAAGTTGCTTATATATTATATACATATATATCCATGACATGTAATTCAATAGAAATAATTATGTTAGTAATAAATTGCTGTTTTAGCAATTTTAAGCACTTTTTTAAAATGTTCCAACATTATTTAGGGCCCCACATTTCGTTTTATTATATGAATGTACATGTACACAGCGTTATACAGGCAACTGTTGCCATAAGCCCCATTTCTCCAGTCACACATCTTTGGACAGGCCATAGATGTCATAAGCCCCATTTATCCAGTCACACATCGTTAGACAGGCCATATATGTCATAAGCCCCATTTCTCTAGTCACAGCCACACAGAGCTATACTGACACAGATGACCTAAGTAAGCCCCATTTCTCCAGTCACACAGTTAGACAGGCAACATATATATAACATAAGCCTCATTTCTCCAGTTACAGAGTTAGACAGGCAACAGATATGACATAAGCCTCATTTCTCCAGTCACAGAGTTAGACAGGCAACAGATATAGCACAGAGTTAGACAGGCAACAGATATATGACATAAGCCTCATTTCTCCAGTCACAGAGTTAGACAGGCAAGAAATATATGACATAAGCCTCATTTCTCCGGTCACAGAGTTAGACAGGCAACAGATATATGACATAAGCCTCATTTCTCCAGTCACAGAGTTAGACAGGCAACAGATATATGGCATAAGCCTCATTTCTCCAGTCACAGAGTTAGACAGGCAACAGATATATGACATAAGCTCCATTTCTCCAGTCACAGAGTTAGACAGGCAACAGATATATGACATAAGCTTCATTTCTCCAGTCACAGAGTTAGACAGGCAACAGATATATGACATAAGCTTCATTTCTCCAGTCACAGAGTTAGACAGGCAACATATATATGACATAAGCCTCCAATCACAGAGTTAGACAGGCAACAGATATATGACATAAGCTCCATTTCTCCGGTCACAGCCACTCGGAGCTAAACTGACACAGATGTCGTAGGCCACATTTCTCCAGTGACAATCGCCATCAAATGTGTGGCAGTGACTGGAGAAATGGGGCTGATCAGATTTGTGACCAGTGTAGCTCCTAACCAAATACCTCTCTCATGTAACCTGATAACATGTACCGTATATTGATTGTTAGAAGCAGGACATGTGTTTTACGGCTGGAATGGCGAACAGTGCAGATCCTGATCAGACTGTGCGAATGATGATCTACATTGCTCACAAAACCCATAATCCTCATTCTCCAGTCATATGAATCCACGTATTAGAATATTAATGAACACCTTAATGTTGCTACTTTTCTTTGCAGAAGATTCTGCCAATTAAATATTGTATGCATATACATACATACATACCGTGACTTCTGTATCCGTATTTAACAAATGTGCATACTTACCCATACTTACCCATACTTAGGCATTTGATGCTCATTTTGGTGGTTCATTGAAACAGACTATAGATCAAGATGTAGGCGTCCATCACAACGAAGTTCTGAACTGCAATCGTGAACTTCAGACACCTCTCACCATTTATTTCACTTGTCATTTGAAGGATGTCATGACTGGGATAGTTTAATAATAACTACACAAATAAGTGTGAAATGCAATTAGTATCAATTAGGTCAAGAAGAAATGTGTAGAAGGCTCTCTTATGTGGAAGTTCATGTGAGCTGATTCTCTGGTGTGGTGGGTGGGGTAATGTATTGACAGTTACACGAGACTATATAGGCCCCTATATATTTAGGGTGCCCTATTTAATTTTATTATATTTTTTTTACTATCATATAGAACAAATAGTAAAGTTTTATCTTCTAATTTTCTATTTTTTCTACGATTACATCTAGCCTTCATCACAAAATTTGAAACAATTTCTATTTGATGAAAACATTTGAGATTGATATGCGAGACTTGAAGCTCATTGCAATCAGATGTTGTTGTAGTTGTTACCTGCTAATTGTCTGTTAACTGATCAGTTAACCGGTTAACAGAGGTCCGGACCACTGTTAAATTTATCGATCAGTTAGCGATCAGTTAACCAAACAATATTTTTGAACAACAGTTAACTAATCGGTTAAAATTTAACAGAGATTTTAACCATTCAGTTAAGGATTTAACAATCCGTTAAGCTAACTGATGTTTTGAACAACCGGGCCAGACGTAAATGTTCACACTGTTATCAGAGGCGATAACCGTGTTTCGTTAAAATACTAACATACATTACTATTTAGTATCTGTATTTATATTTTGATGTGCAATGATCATACTTTATACAATGTAATCTGTCGAACATATTATTTTTTTAGGGAACGCATTTAATTACTATAAATAATTACAAAATATCATGTCTCATAGCCTGATACCACCGCGCGTCACTATCAGTAAAATCAATATTAGTAAATGTTTATATCTGTATAGCGGGCACGCGTAATTTTTAGAACTGGTGGAATAGTGACACGATTATTTAATTCCTACATATAACTGTTTGTGAATTATGAGTGGCATGTACCTTTAATATACGTTTGGACACGATTACAAACGCGACATCTTCACGTGTTTCCGCCATTGTTATCTGCGGTCGGAGTGTGACGTTACGTCACGAACTTTGACGTCATCCGAGCTTGAAATCAAAACGGCTTAATCCAGAACGTGCACAATTGGTACCCGTTCTGGGATAAATTTACCCACCCCCGTTCTGGGATTAGCCCCCGTTATGTGAGTTGGCCCCCGTTCTGGGACTGACCCCGATTTGACTCTTACAGTATAACTGATAACTAAATATTTGGCGCAATGCAATGCATCCCGGTACATCCGTTTGAAAACTACTTAAGGTGACGCCGAACATTGGCCGACTGACGTCACGTGACATGAATAATGTATTAGCCCGTGCGTAGGCCCTATGTGCCGTGAAAAACGGTGCCATGAAACAGTTTTTTGATATCCTGTCAATACGATTTGGAGATGCGGCTGGGGTTATTTTTTTGCATATTTTTTTGCATTTAAGCTGTAATGTTGACGGGATAAATATAATAGTCGGTTAGTGCCGTGAATGGGAAAAATATCTGGCGCGGCACGGAAACTGGATGTGCTCGGTAGAGCCTCGCCCATCCCGTTTCCTAAGCATTGCCAGATAGTGTTCCCATTCACCGCACTAACCTACTATTCTCTATTTAGCAAGTGCGAGTTAATTCCAACTGAAACAATGTTTCTAAATGTGAATGGTCATACATGTACCGTAATGGTGACTTGTTTCGCTTAGTGCACTGACCTGCTCAATTACGAACCTACATGTAGGTCTGAAACTGTCGCGGGAGGAAATCCCGATAGGTCGAGCAATGGATGGCTCGAACTAATACAGTGGAACATCTATAAACCGGACACCGTGGGAGGCCCCCAGGGTGTCCGGCTTAGAGAGGTTTCACTGTAAATCGGGCATTTGATCACTCTGAGCTGTAGTTGTGTGCTATGCGATCACGAACAGACATTATCACCTGAAATAAATTATTAAGAAACTCATAAAAAATAAGATCACATGTGTTTCATTGGTGTCCGGTTTAGAGAGGTACCACTGTAATTAATCACGCACAGTGTTCTACGTATCGAAGTTCCACTGTACTTGAATATTGTGCTTGAAATTCTGGTTGCCATTGACAAGAAACGTTGATAATCTCTGCAAGATAAACGCAAGATAAAATCCACGTCCCTGCGGGGCTCCGTACGAATGTTTATCCCGTCAACGCAGTGCCTATGTGCCGTGAAACAAGGTGGCGTGCCGTGAAACATATTTGATATCCTGTCAATACCACCTAATCACAATTCATACGCGACAGTGCGTCATTCGTGTTGGTGACTACTTTCCCCAGTATACTTATTGAGTTGACTGAATAGTCTGATGGAAATGGAACTGTTTACATTGTGAGGGTTAAATTTGGCAAATAAAAACGATATCGCCAGAAAATAAAATTAAGTGCATGCCATTTTCTGAATGTCAAATCAATTTCCATTACGACCCTCAATTTCCTATTGCGTTTGCTCTCTACCCATTCCGTGCGTCATTCAGACATGACTGACGTCATACTTATATTTACGTCAATAAGTCTACTACGTCATTTAAAATAAAAATGGCTGCTCCCAGTGATTCCAGTCAGGTAAGGAAATAAACGAAATTAAATGGCGTTTGTGTTGTTGATTTTTATTCTGGACAGATCGCAATCGTTGCAGAATCTGCCCCAAATGGAAATGGATGGGTCTGGTGAATTTTGAGTGTATTTCGTTGAAAAGAAGCTGTAATTTAACATTGTCGGTGACAAAATATAAAGTATCAACAGAACATTTAGCTGTTGAACCGGTCTGAAGTACACGTTTTTATGGTTAATTCGGGATGGATGGTTGCCATTCTAAATAGGATTAAATCGTAAAGCTGCCGTCTCGTTGTTTTTTTTCCATTTCCATGATTCACGAACGGTGAAAAGAACAGCAACAAAATCGTTGTAACATTTTAAGAAAATTCGTGAAATATTTCGATGTGTAAAGTTCCTAAAGACTAAAACAATTATTAATCAATTTACTGTCATGACTGTTGATTAACGGATTTTGCAACCATACTTTATCGAACTATGTTCTGTGCGCCAATGAGTGTTTGATGTAATTCGGTTCTAACTTATCTCGCTTTTGAAGGCTAAATTAACTACTGTCTGTTTCACGAAAGCTGTCCAAATTTTTCGGCCATATAAACAATTCAAAAAACAATATTTTTTCGATAATATTAAATTAAAGGAAAATTTAAGAATGAGCCTTCTGTAGTAAGAGGCCAATACTGGTAGCACAAATGGACACACCCAGTGTGTCTGGTCAACCAGTGCATACAATCAAGTCTGGCTATCCATATTGCTACACACTATAGGCAGAACACACTTGGACCTCAGACAGACAACACCTATTGACAAGATCTCCTACAGGCTGGACCTTTGGACGTGGGATACTCTCCACTCACACAGGGATAGTTAGGAGATAATTGTCCTATTATATAGTACTGTATTAGTCCTATTATGTAGTGTTCTCACTTGTATTGGTAGTACACTTTACATGTGCATATAACCTGTACCCGACATGACCCAATACCCGACATTGGACTCTGGGCCTAGCCCAGCCTTCACTGGACATGGATTGGGTGTCGTGTCACGCAGGTAACATGTAAGTTTACTATAATGGCGCTGCGAGCAAATCGAGCCTGTGCAAAATAAAAAAAAAAACATGGAATAAAACATAAAATTTGTGGGAACTACTTTTTTTTTGGCGGGGAAATTTTTTCTTTATTTTGTTTCTTTCACTTTGGAATTTCGGATTCCAATTCATATTGTAGTCAGACCTTGAGAAAGGTTAGATCATTATGAAGTATTGAGTTTGCAGATTTATTTAATAATTAAATGCTTGGTGAGTTACATAAAGTGGCTTATACCAACTTGTAAGTATTAAAACACTTGGTAATTCATAATAGTAGTTAGACCTTGCGAAAGGTTAAACCATCATGAATTATCGAGTTAGAACTATTTAATAATTAAGAGATTGGTGAGTTACGTATAGTCGCTTATACCAACTTTTAATTATTAAAAACTATGTAATTCATACAGTAGTTGGACCTTGCGAAAGGTTAGACCGTATTGAATTATTGAGTTACGAGGGGTGCTATCATTTCCATTTGTAATTGAGAGGGAGGAAAGGGCATATCCGAAACATACAGACTTCGGGAAAGTCGTAGTTTCGTATTGACAATGGATAATGCAACACATGCGGATCTATACTCTGGGAAAGAGCACGCCGCATATCCTGGTTGGAATCCCATGATGTATGGATGGCCGATACCAACGCCTCCCATGCCATACCCCATGATGTATGGATGGCCAACGCCTACCATGCCACACCCCATGATGAACGGATGGCCAACGCCTACCATGATGAATGGATGGCCAACTCCTCCCATGCCGCATCCCATGATGAATGGATGGCCGATACCACCACCGCACCAACCTCACCCCATGTACCACGCTGGACCACCACCCAACCGGTGTATGCAACAGCCTGAGCTCCCAAACGACAGTGCTGTTGATCCCCAAGAATTCTGCACCATCTCCCAAGACGATGATGAGTGTCTTGATGACTGGGCAGATAGAATCACCAGGATCGCAGAGGTGACATTTTGGGCAGAGGATAGGGAGTATTTATCGTATCAGGCTATAGTCCAATTCTGCTTGGGTGCGATAGACAGAAAGTCTGGAAGCAGAGTACTTCACATGAACCCAAATTCCATTGAGCAAGCTATCTACAAGCTAAAATATATCCGGCTTTGCAACAAGAGTAAATGCTCATCCAAACGGACCAAGTGCTCTGGAGCCAAACTGGCAGAACGTACTGATGAGGTACCGGTAGCAACATCACGAGGGAAAGAGCAAAATGCTCTGACAACATGCAAGGTTATCTCGCCTCTAAATCATGTACACACACACTCTGATGATTTGCCATCAAGCACATCCCGTCTATATTCAGATACATTGTGCCATACTGGTTCTACCCAGTCGACAAACATGCAAGACGGACCCGTTTTGAATGTAGAAAACTCTCTTGGGATTCCAAGGCAAATTACACCCCAACAGTCAATTGATGAAGGTTACTTACAAAAAGGGTCCCAAAACTTCACATTGCAGGACACCACATGTGCAGTTGGCCAACAAACTGTATGCATTCGTGCCAAGGACATCACATTGCTTCACTCCGTTGCAGGCGACAAACATCTACCGGGATGCACGAAACTTGAACTAGCAAGATTCCCGACCACAAGTTCTACAGACAATCGCACAAATGCATGCTCATTGCGGATATCAGGTACTTGCGTTAAGCCATCACAGATGGATAAGCAAGATAGGGCGCTTGCTACCAAGTTGTTCAGAGCAAATTATCTGCTGACATATATGCTCCAAACAATAGAAGTTGAAGGTGCATGCAACAGCGACAAATTAATCGGCAGAGCAGATATGGTCTTGCATACATGGGGAACAGAAATAGCTGCACCAACCAGAACCACAGCCCACACTGACGCTGATGTAGCCCAAAGTGGACACACATGCACGACTCTTGATGCATGTGCACAAACTAGAGCTAATGACCTGGATCACCAGCAGCTGTGTACTCTGGCAGCAGGAAATCAATATGTAGGGGTACAACACAAAACAGTCAGTAAACTAACATCCCTGGTACTTACAGCGTCACAAAGTACACACAGCATTGTCACACCCAAGTTTGAGACAACTGCAGGTTCACACTCCGACATTGTACCACCGGAATGTATTACGAAGATGCTGGAGGAAGCTGGAGTACCTCATTCACTACCTGGAAGTACGGATAACAGTGGTACACGTGGAGGGTGTGGCCACAATCACACAGCCCCAACAACTAGAGCAGAGATACTCGTCTCATCTCGGCTGTGGAAGGCCAGTGTAATGTTTCTGTACCAATGCTTGTTAGCAGCCATACAACGGTGCTGCAGGAACTTGGACGACATCTTCTTCACATGCAGCACAATGGCCTAATTTATAGGGTGCAGCAGAACTACCAGTCGTTAACAATGTTTATACCACACTCCCGGGAACACCACCAAGCCGTGATTATAGAGTTAGTGTATATCCAGCCCTGCGAAGGGAATAGATTACATGGAACTCTTGTAGATACGGATGGATTGACCTCCAACTACAACCTGGGTTTCAATGTGTGTCCAACCCTGCGAAGGGAATAGACGGCATTGACCTACCTAGTGAGATGGAGGCTCGAGATATAGCAGTGCCGGTGACAGAAATGGTATAAGTGTCGACAGTAGTCTGTTATAAATGATTAATACATTTGCAGGTGGGTAGTAGTCGAGTGAAATAATGTAAATCTCACTATGCTGTTACCCTTAACAGACAGAGAGCCGACGCCAGGCAAGTTGATTGCTAACCAGTGTTTTTTCAGATTAGTAAGCTGTTTTCTACTTTGGTACTTTGCTAACAGGAATCCTGATCGTGGTCGCAAATACCTATTACCGAGTACCAACTAGGCCGATAATCCGCGAGAATATACAATAATGTGGATTACAAAATGGAGGAATCAGGAACCAGAGGCGTCTGGGCATCATGGAATTACATCTCGCATCTACCCACAGACGATAAGCACAGACACAAAGCTGTTTGAAATGTAATTGTACTTCATTCATGTAAAATGTCGTTATCTAACAGTATTCTTCTTCCTCAACACTTTCGCAATAATGGCACCTGGATATTGTGAGTGTACTTTCACACAAAAACTATAATGGATTAACTGGCTTCAAGACTGCTGAATATGACATATCATTAAACATGCTTCATCTGTTTCTTGAATAATAAAGTAGGGGAGAAAGTAGTAAATAACTGTGCTTACGTATAAAGAGTTTGGTAGTGATGCAGGCTGAATATCTGTAATAATTAGTAAATACATGAACTTAAGAGTATGGTGTAAGACGTCAACAACCTCCAACAACCTCCAGAATGCGTCGAGATGTGATCCCCAGGCCTGTGTGGAGTTTAGTTCTCATCACAGTGGTGAAACTGCTTTGCTCGGGCCAAGGGTAACCTCATCGACGCAGCGACCCAAAGACCATGCACTAGCGGATACGTCAAGCTGTGATCCCCAAGCTCGTGTGGAGTCTAGTTTAGTCAAGGGTGCAACTGCTTTGCTCGGGCCAAGGGTAACCTCATTGACGCCGCGATCCAAGACCATTCACCAGGGATACGTCGAGAGTGATCCCCAGGCTCGCGTGTAGTCTAGTTCGAATCACAATGGTGCAACTGCTACACTCGGGCCAAGGGTAACAACATCGACGTTGACCCCAAGACCACTAGCGGATATGTCGTGACGTGATCCCCAGGCTCGTCTGGAGTCTAGTTCGCATCACAGTGGTGCAACAAACTGCTTCGCTAGGCCAAGGGTAACTTCATAGACGCCGCGACCCCAAACCCACTCACCAGAGGATACTTCGAAATGTGATCCCCAGGCCCGTGTGGAGTCTAGTTCGCCTCACATTGGTGCAACTGCTTCGCTGGGGCCAAGGATAACATCATCGACGCAGTGACCGCTGAACGACACACCAGCGGACATGTCCGGCAGCTTTCCCCAGGCTTGTGTGGAGATCTGTTCTCATCACGGGTGCGATGAATTCACTCGATTCGAGGGAGGCTCCGAGGACGTTGCAGACATGATGAGATTATGTAGACATCTCAAGCTCTCGAAGAGTACTGAGTGTCTTCACTCATACTAGGGTTATAGTGTGTAGACATCTCAAGCTCTGCGAATTGTACTGAGTCATCCTGATAAATACCCATGGCTTCCATTTCCATATAGACTAGTCACTCTATCATGTATATGCTTCCAATCACTCATTGCTTATTCATTCTAGTCACTATGTTCTCCTACTCGGGGAACCAAATTTAGTTCTGCCCTATATTATAGTCTTTGTCCAGATTTAAGTTTATAGGCCTATAACCTATTGTATATGATTGGGGAGAGTGTAGTAAGAGGCCAATACTGGTAGAGCACAAATGGACACACCCAGTGTGTCTGGTCAACCAGTGCATACAATCAAGTCTGGCTATCCATATTGCTACACACTATAGGCAGAACACACTTGGACCTCAGACAGACAACACCTATTGACAGGATCTCCTACAGGCTGGACCTTTGGACGTGGGATACTCTCCACTCACACAGGGATAGTTAGGAGATATTGTCCTATTATATAGTACTGTATTAGTCCTATTATATAGTGTTCTCACTTGTATTGGTAGTACACTTTACATGTGCATATAACCTGTACCCGACATGACCCAATACCCGACATTGGACTCTGGGCCTAGCCCAGCCTTCACGGGACATGGATTGGGTGTCGTGTCACGCAGGTAACATGTAAGTTTACTATACTTCTTTTTATTTCGTGAAATTCGGTCAAATATTGGTTTTATTACGAAAAATTGATTTCTCTATGGGAATTTAACATGGGGGAAAAGAGGTAGAGGAGTGTGGGAGGAGTCAAAAAACGAAAAAATTTGGAAATTGACTCCGAAACCTGGCTAGATAGCTTGGATATGATCTAACTAAGTAAACAAAAGTTAAATTTTAAAAATCGGTCCAGTATTTCTGAAATTCTAAAAAATTTCCCCATGTTAAATCCCCATAGACATCTTCACTCCGTGAAGATGTCTATGGGGATTTAACATGGGGAAATTTTGTTTTCGCAATAAAATCAATATTTGACCAAATTTGACGAAATAAAAAGAAGACTCATTCTTAAATTTTCCTTTTATTTAATATTATCGAAAAAAGCATTGTTTTTTAATTGTTTATATGGCCGTAAAATTTGGGCATCTTTCGTGAAACAGACAGTAAACTAAGTTGATTTAAAATGCTGTTTTAGAATGTTGACGGGATAAATAGAATAGTAGGTTAGTGCCGTGCATGGGAAAAAATATCTGGCTCGGCACGGAAACCGGATAGGCTCGGCCGAACTCGCCCATCCAGTTTCCTAAGCCTCGCCAGATATTTTTTTCCCATTCACGGCACTAACCTACTATTCTCTATATACATACCAGAGTAGATTAGTAAAACTATTAAGTTCCGGCTTGTTTTAAACATGTATCATAGACTAAAGATGTACGTTAACTTGTATTTAGTAAAATTCGTTAAACATTCAGATGTTACTGGTGACGTTTCAAATCCTTGATAATAGTACTTGAATAATTGAATAATATTGTTTCCGTGATTACTACTGACATATCTCGGGTGGAAACCTGCGAATCTTCGGAGCCGCGCAGGGGACGTATACTTTTTGTTAATTAATTCATTCCCACTAAATAACAATTTGTTCCCTCAATTTAACAAATCGAGCACACTAATTAACAATTTGTTCCCAGAAATTAACAATTCGTTCCCTCAATTGAAGATATATTATATACAATTTTTGCTCAGGTGACGCATTATATTAGTATAAATAATTAAAAAATATCATGCCTTTATTTGCATATAAAGATAGCGTGATACACCGCGAGTGACTATCAATAAAACTATTTATTACTTACTGATTATATCTGTATAGCAGAACTTGTAATTTTTGGAACTGGTTGAATAGTGACACAATTATACACTTATTTAATTCCTATAAAGAACATTTTGTGCCTGCTGAGTGGGCATATACCTTTATAAATGAAACACTATTATTAAATGTTTACCCGTGCACGATAATGATGAACATGTTCAATGTCTATGTCACTACTCAAATGGACTTTAAATACAGTTACTAGACTTATTTTAAAGCTATATAAATGAAATTACAAAAATATTACAAGTACATAAGTGTGTACATGTAACTAGTTCACATATGTTAAACATTGCAAATGCCCATTGTTACATACTATTATTACCTTAACATATATCGTGTGTGAGACTAACGCGCGACAGTCGAGGTAGTGTTGTTTCTAAGTGGGTACATGCATTTAAATCAATTATTGGGTTTTCTGAATATGATACTGACTGCATTATAATGAACATGGTGATCATACCCACAGGTTGAAGTAACGGACCTAGGTCTATAAATACATTAAATATGCCTAAAAGCATCAATAAATGAAGAACAAAATAATATGTTTTTACCCCCTCCGCACGGGCTCGAGACAACGGACTTTCACGAAACGTCAACCGAGTTATATCATTTTCGCCTATTGCAGAAGTTGGGAGAATGTTAGTATTCCGCAACGATATATTCCCTGATGCGCTATGTCAACGCGTTTTCGAGCTATCGAATGTTTTGTTGTAAAATAATTATCATCATTGCTAGGTCGGGAAAGAACGGACACATTTCCGAGGCCGATACTGCTATATAAAGGAGTAAACATCGGGTTCAAAATACTTCCCGGGTATGGAAGGTGTTCGAGCCAATTCCCACCCTTAAATATGAGCCGAATGAATGAATGAATGAATGAATGAATGGGTTCAAAATACACTTTTAAATCGTCCCGGCCCGTAAAGAAACATTTTGCATAGAGAAAACATTGTTTCCAATCGAACATTTGATCAATCCTACATTTATACCCGTCCTGTGCGTCACGACAGACAATTTAATCGCACAGACATTTCTATCATTTATCGGGAAGCCATTTTGTATTTATAAACATCGTGGGACAGGTTTATTCGCCGGAACTCGTGCACTTACTATGTGGTAAAAAAGCGGAACTTTTATAAACGGTTATAATTCATATTTTATAATACCTATGTTGACGGTAAAAGTATCAAGTTAAAGGTATGTCTCTCTACTCCGATTTCAAGTTTTGTCAAAATATATTTTTTTCTAATAAACATGTTTTGGCAGCATATGAGAATTGTCCGTGGGGTCAAATTTTATTTTTGACCGAATATGGTCATGTTATATATCAAATCGAAGGTATCAACGAGGCGATCACTCTGGTGCATTTTTTTGTCGAAATCGGATGGCTATGTTATCCAAGATGGCCGCCGAAAGGTCAAAAGGTCGTTCTTTTATTAGATATTTCAAAATTCTTCTTCACATGAACCGCGTGGCCCATGGTGGCCAAACTTCAAAGTTATGGTCCATGGGTGAAGCCTTTTTCAGATTTGTTAAAACGGAGGTTATCGCTAATCCAAGATGGCCGGGTGGCCAAACTTCAAAGTTATGGTCCATGGGTGAAGCCTTTTCAGATTTGTTAAAACGGAGGTTATCGCTAATCCAATTTCGACGAAACTTGGTAAGAATGGTCGATGTACAATGCTCTTTCAAAGTTGTTAAAATGGTGATTCCGGGGTCAAAAATGGGCGTGGCCCGTGGGGTAAAATTGGGGTAACATTTTATTTTTGACCGAATACGGTCATGTCTATATCAAATCGAAGGTATCAAAGAGGCGATCGCTCTGATACATTTTTTTGTCGAAATTGGATGGTCATGTCATCCACGATGGCCGCCGAAAGGTCAAACGGTCGTTCTTTTATTAGAGATTTCAAAATTCTTCTTCACACGCACCGCGTGGCCCAAGGTGGCCAAACTTCACAGTTATGGTCCATGGGTGAAGCCTTTTCAGATTTGTTAAAACGGATTTACTAACAATATCCCGCGGCCCGAAATAAAACTATACTTGTTGCTCCAAGCTGTGCAAATGTTTCACTATCCGACTTGCGAGAGGTACAGACACTGATCAGACTGCACTAGTGCGCAGGCTGATCTGGGTCTGCACTGGACGCAGCAGCCGTAGGCCACTTGTTCCTCCAGTCAGAGCCACACATATACACACTGTCTAATTCAGTCTCGTCATTACGGTTTGTATTGACAAAACGTACTAGAATAGCACAATTCACTCTGGTCAAGAGGTTTATCGAAAGTTGTTTCCCCGAATATAATCACGTAGTTCTCCGTATGGCCTCATTGACTGACATATACAGATGCTGACGTATGTGTTTGTTATATGATATTTCTCCCACATGATTTTGTATCATTATATATACATATCATATGATAACTAGAAATGGACGCTTGTCGACAAGCGCATGTGTATCCCCCTCCTCAGATACACAAGTAGTTTGAAAAAAGGGTGTTCGAGTTATGCTCCGGAGACAAAATCAGTGACGGAAAAACAAAGGGAGATAACTAAAGAATTAGTGATGCAAGAGTTGTCATTCTTGCGGGACACACCTTTAGGGTCGTGGTCTATGCATGCGTTTCATGAAAATATTCCAAAGGGTGTTCGAGTTATGCTCCAAACACGAAATCAGTGCACGAAACAACAAAGGGAGATAACTAAGAAATTAACGACGCAAGAGTTGTCATTCTTACGTGCGACACACCTTTGGGTCGTCTTCTATGCATGTGTGAAGTTTAATAAACTAGAAAATGTGTTCATAGAACACGGATGTCCCACATATCGCTTTGATAATAAATGAGGCCAAATTGCAAGTCAAAATTTTCTTTTACCTGAGCGTTAAAGTTTTTGAAGCACCAAGTATGTGACCTTGACCCTGGGCTTGGCGGGGCAGGACAAACGTGGATTTGGCACAGGGCGGTAGAGGACCATTAGAGCAATGCATATATGAAATATGAAGCTGATCCGTGAAAGAAAACAGAAATTATAAGATATTTACTGAGCGTTAAAGTTTTTGAAGCACTAAGTATATGATGTTAAACCCTGGGCTTGGCGGGGCGGGACGAACGTGGATTTGGCACAGGGCGGGTAGAGGACCATTAGAGCAACGCATATATGAAATATGAAGTTGATCCGTGAATGGAAAGAAAAAATATAAGATATTTACCTGAGCATTAAAGTTTTTGAAGCACCAAGTATGTGACCTTGACCCTGGGATTGGCGGGGGCAGGACGAACGTGGATTTGGCACAGGGCGGTAGAGGACCATTAGAGCAATGCGTATATGAAATATGAAGATGATCCATGAAAAGAACAGAAATTATAAGATATTTACCCGAGCGTTAAAGTTTTTGAAGCACTAAGTATGTGACCTTGACCCTGGGCTTGGCGGGGGCAGGACGAACGTGGATTTGGCACAGGGCGGTAAGACGACCATTAGAGCAACGCGTATATGAAATATGAAGTTGATCCGTGATGGAAATAAAAATATAAGATATTTACCTGAGCGTTAAAGTTTTTGAGAACACCAAGTATGTGACCTTGACCCTGGGATTGGTGGGGCAGGACGAACGTGGATTTGGCACAGGGCGGTAGAGGACCATTAGAGCAATGCGTATATGAATATGAAATATGAAGATGATCCATGATCCATGAAGAAAACAGAAAGTATAAGATATTTACCCAAGCGTTAATGTTTTTGAAGCACTAAGTATGTGACCTTGACCCTGGGCTTGACGGGGGCAGAACGAACGTGGATTTGGCACAGGGCGGTAGAGGACCATTAGAGCAATGCGTATATGCGTGTTCGAGTTATGCTCTGGATACAAAATCAGAGCACGAAACAACAAAGAGATAAGTAAACAAGAATTCCGCGGAATCAGATGCCTCGCCTTGTCCCGCCTTGACCTCGAGCCTGGGCCCGAAAGCAATTTTCACTGGCCCGAACATATTATACAATTATTGACTATGAACCATAGAATATCAGATTATATTCTATGGCTCACTAGTCAATAATTGTTTTATTATATGATAATAGTCTGTATATAGCACTTACGACCTTATGCTACTAGACAAAAAATTGAAAAAGAATTTGAAAAAAAAAAAAAAAAAATGAAAAAAAAAAATGGAAAAAAATAAAAGTTTAAAAATTAAAAAATAATTAATGCTTGCTAACTGGAGCCAGATTTTTTTTAATAGTCCTATATTTATACTATATCTGCACAGGTCCACATAATGCCACAATATTTTCAACACAGTTTACGGAAATGTAATATAATCATTTACCTGTATAAATTAACCTGTAAAGTGGTCAGTGGTTCAGTTGCACATGCTAGCACATTGCACAGGTGAATAGTCTGTATATAGCCAACTTTTACGACCTTTCTTGCTACTGGACAAAAATAAAAAAGAAAAATAATTTGGAAAAAAAAATGAAAAAAAAAAAAATGGAAAAAAAAAGTTTAAAAATAATAATGCTTGCTACTGGAGCCCAGATTTTTTTTCCAGTCAAATTGAAAAATAATTTGAAAAAAAAATGAAAAAAAATAATGAAAAAAAAAAAAAAAATGACAAAAAAAAGTAAAAATAATAATGCTTGCTATTGGAGACCAGATTTTTTTTTAATAGTCCTATTTATTTACTACATATATCTGCAGAGGTCCACATAATGCCACAATATTTTCAACACAGTACCCAATGTAGTGATTTACCTGTATAAATTACCTGGTCAGCAGTGGTCAACAGCATCTGCACATGCTAGCCCATGCTTAGCACATGGTTCTCCCAGTTTCTATTGTTCTCTCTACAGTAAGGTGTACAGAGCACACGAGAAAAGGTATACAGAGCAGACGAGAAAAACAGGTCTTCATGCATTATTGTCCAGTTTGTAGAGTGCGCAAAACAAAAAAGGGAGATAACTGAAAAATTAGCTACGCAAGAGTTGTCATTCTTGTGCGCGACACACCTCCGGGTCGTGGTCTATGCATGTGTGAAGTTTCATGAAAATATTCCAAAGGGTGGTCGAGTTATGCTCCGGACAGGAAATCAGTGAGCGAAAACAAAAAAGGGAGATAACTCAAAAATTAGCTATGCAAGAGTTGTCATTCTTGTGCACGACACACCTTCGGTTTGTGGTCTATTGAATGTGTTAAGTTTCATAAAAATATTCCAAAGGGTGGTCGAGTTATGGTCATCAGTGCGCGAAACAAAAAAGGGAGATAACTCAAAAATTAGCTCTGCAAGAGTTGTCATTCTTGTGCGCGACACACCTTCGGGTCGTGGTCTATGCATGTGTGAAGTTTCATGAAAATATTCCAAAGGGTGTTCGAGTTATGCTCCGGACAAGAAGTGTCTGCGGCGGACGCGGACGCGGACGCGGACGCGGACGCGGCGCGCTGTCAAATCCATAGTATCCCCCGACGGAGTCCGGGGGATACAATTAATACCATTTTATACACTGATATACAAAGTGAATAGTAATAACATATTGCAGAAATAGCAACTGGGTGTACTACATGGATATGTCGGAAGGGTCCGGAAATATTATTGTATTCATTTAGTAATTGCACATACTTGTATGACGGTTTTGCAACAAGAGTGGTCCATTACATGTACATGTCATATCCTATATGTATGCTTTTACATTAGATCTATATGCCCTCATACATTTTCGCATGTGGTCTCTTTTCGAGTATGAGGGTGGAAAAAGACGTACATGTATATGTATGCACACATCCGGCAACCCACACCAGGCTTCCATCTCGATCATACATGTACCTAGAAGGTGGAAAATTGTCTGGAAAAAGGCTGAACAATTGCAAATCAATGGCGTAAGCTGAAAGGATCTATACACACAATATACATGTATTATACTTGATGTTATGCTAATACTACAACCTGAATGTCTGACGAATGTTATAAGTATATTTTAATTAATGAGCTATTCTCGTTTCCCAAATGAAATACTATATGTGGCCCGCCACGAAATGGGTGGGGGTGGGGGCTTGATGAGTGGTTTTGATCGGTGTGGTGAGGGGTCAAAATATTTCGTTAGAGACATCAACAGTTTTTCATTAACTCAATAGCGAACAGCGTAGGTTCTGATCGAGCGGCGCGAATGCGCATGCTCATCTGGGGCTACGCTGGTCGCGGAATTCAACAATTTGTTATCGTGGCGCGACACATATGTACAGATTTGTTTAAGTATCTCATGTATAAAAATTACAGTTTAATTATGTGAATACTATGGCAGCAAAATCGTTTCATGAGCATACTTTCGTCTGTGTTTCGGCCGCCGGCTGAGGAAAGGAAGCGTACAACATTTTCAACAATTGTGTATCATGATCATCTTGCACAGTATGGTTATGGTCTAATAGTTTTACTGACGACATCAAGATTATTTTCAGTGACATAATGGCGAACAACATAGGCCCTGATCAGACTGCGCATATGCACATACTGGTCTGGGGCTACGCTGGTCGCACACGTCGTAGGGTGCGTTTTTCTCAGTAGGTGGCCCATATACACGTTGTGCAGCCGATTTGAGATTATGTTATGATATCACTGACTGCTATGCTAATTCAAAATTAGTTCTGCTATAGAGGAAGCAGACATACACTGTACTGTAAATTGTAACGTGCGAATATACATGGGCCGCCGGGTGACAAAATGGACCTTATTTTAGCAATAATTATTAAATTATTTTGCATAGTAAGATCCATTTTGTCAACAGGTGCCCACGTGTTTATATTACACAATATCTGAATTGGTGACCCTCGTTCTTTTTTTACATGTCATTATTGTCTTCATATGTTATCGTTGATGCAACTCTCACTTAATTCTATCATTTCTTTCTTTCTGTTCACATTTGGTGGACTCAACATCGTGGACCGGCGACGAATATGTATTGTGCTTGCTTTAGATAGATCAGATTTCTAATACTACTTTATGGAATTAAAACTAGGAAGCTTTAATGTTAAGGGTATGGGATCAAAACACAAACGGCTACACCTTTTTCAATGGATAAAAGACAATTATTACGATATATGTTTCATACAAGAAGCGCATTTCACAACAAATGATAAAGCCCAGTGGGAAAAGGAATGGGGTGGTGATGGGTATTTTAGTGGGGAATATAGCAATAAAGAAGGTATATGTATTTTAATAAAAAAACCGGGGCTTGATTATAGAATGAAACATTATGAACAGGTCATGACTGGTAGAATTCAATCTCATAAAATATGCATTTCTGAAAAAGATTATAC
>CM055270.1:109183738-109227563 GCA_029237695.1 Conchocele bisecta
CTATAATTCCACTCAAAACCCCTGCAAGTGGAACCGTTACAATTGTAGATAGTGTTGCATCAGTCCCGCACCACTCATTACAGATAAACTTGCCAGAACCGTACTAGATGCTTCAGCTATATTCGCCGCGGGCTTATATTGTTTAACGTTTCTTTTTCTATTTGTACATTCTCTAGCTAAAATATCCTGCATAGCGACGATATTATCCAACCTAAAATCTAAACTTCTTTCGTGAATTGGATACAGTGTTGGTGGATTGGTATTGACAATTGGAAGCGGTGATTCGTTCAATTTTACAAATCAAGTTCAATTAACAATGTAACAACAGTGGAAGAACTTGCTGGGTCAGCGATTTTCGTAACAAAGTTAATAACACTACCTTCGGAAAGTCTAATTTGATCGTCACCGGCGAACAAAACCACCCCTGAAGGCCGTCCAGCGAGTTTATGGGCTCCAACCCCCCGTTCTTCCCCATCCACTAGAAGATTTACGATGACCGCGCCCACAGGTTTACCATTAGCATTAACCGAGCAGACCGCCATTCGGAGAAGTGTACCTGGAGCTGTCATGGCGTATCCCCCATATTTATTGCTCGCTTTGGCACCGAATGAATATTCATAGAGCCCCTCATTTAAGGGTCCCCGCTTCTCAGCCCAAACTGTGATGACTCTTTTTTGTTTTTTCAATAACATAAACTGCTCTACAGATGTGGTCAACAATCCGGCAAGCCTTTTCAGCGGTCTCCTCAAGTGCTTTGTTCGCGGCTATACGAACACGTTTCAGTTTATCGGAAACTTCGGTTATGTTTCCACCTAGTTCAGTAAGTGCTGCATGATCCTTTGAGCGCAACGCCCCATACGCCTCCGTAAGGGCCACCTGGTAGTCTTCTCGGGCTTTCTCAATACCCGTTCGGACTCCCTCAATCCCCAACCGGGCCTCTTCTCGAAATTCGGTTATTCTTTCACCTAGTTCAGTAAATGCTGTATGATCCTCTGAGCGCAACACACTGTAAGCTTCCTTAAGGGCCGCCTGGTATTTCTCAATGCCCGTTCGGACTCCCTCAATTTCCGCCCGGGCCTCTTCCCCAACTTGTGCAATCGCCGTCAGTACGTCTACTCTAAGATGTGCTATACTCCTGTGAATCCCGTTTGTGGCCTTCGATATAGTTTTATTGATCAGGGCCTTGGTTTTTCCGGTAGTTCAAAAGTCGCTCTCTGTCTGGATGAACCCCCCTTCTGCCGGTTCCAAATTCTTTGAATCTGTCACCCAATCGCGATTGGAATTGGAAGAACTACCTGGTCCGTATATACTCATAATTAATTTTAAGAAAATTATAAATTGGGGCACATATACTCAATTGGAAATTTCGAGAACGACCGAAATCGGGTAATAGTTATTCAACTTTCTCGCTTGATCATCAATAATAGAGACCGTACATTCGTGGATGTGTCCCGTTTCCAAAACTTTCATTTCGGGGTGTGGGAGGTCTAAGGTCACCGTCTCCCCAAAGAAACAGTCGCTGGAGCGAGTACCGTTACCGAATATCGATCAGCGTCATACGGGGTACAGGCTGATCTGGGTCTACACTGTTCGCTGGATTCCATTGTCAGCCCAAATATGTTCTTTCATGTATATTCTGTGTACGTATAACCGTCGACATACGATCAGGGTATAAACTATTCCATATTATATTAATAGAGTACCGTTAATAGCTCGTACTAGCGGTGTATGAATGTTCCTGATCGAACACGTATTTCGAGCGAAATATACTGAAATGACACCGTGTGAGTGTGCGAGGTAAGCAGTCTGTAACCGTACTACATACGCAGACAGACGGACTAACGTTATAGACTCGTCCGTTATTAAATGAGTGACGTTAATAAACGGGGTTTATGAGTGTACAAGTATGTATGTGTGTATGTAGTGTCACTTGATCAATGAGTGTACAAATGGATCTATAATATACGAGTACGTCGTTAATATATGGTTGTATGAGTGTGCGTACGGACGGACGGATGTACGGACGGATGAACAGACGTACGGACGGATTTATAAACGGATGTCGTACCCGTATATACCCGTATACATATGGATAATCCTAAAGTAAACAAAAATGACCACCCCAACAATACCCGGTACGACGGTCGAATCGCCATATATGACGATATTCATGAAATATAACCCCATACGTTTACATTGTATTTCCACCATCCAACATACGCCGTACGCCATTAATAAACGTACTCCCACCCTATACACTACTTGCATTATAAACATGTCTAAGTATAAGTATGTATCTGTTGACATATTGAATGTTTAATGAACTAATGACTGCGGTCGCTAACTCTAACGCTCACTCGCATTTAATTCCTTAACATCCAATATGTGAACAATGACGTATACATGTTTTTGGTATTACTGGAGTGATACCTTTATAATGGTCATAATAGTCGAACGTTCAATTACACATGCCATAGAAATGACCATTTGTTTCAACGGTAATTGAAATGCGAGATGCGATACAGTGGAACCTCTCTAAACAGGACACCTTGGGAGGTCCCCATGGTGTCCGATTTAGAGAGGTTCCACTGTAAAACAGACACATGACTGTTTCAAGACATGCGTAGATGCTTTGCGGTCATGAACATACATTAGTATTTGAGCTAAATGCAATGAAACAAATCAAAACTCAGCACAACTAACATGTATATGTGTCCGGTTTAGAGAGGTTCAACTGTATATGTTTAAATTATATGAGGACATGCTCGTATGCGTGCATATAATACCGCGCAGTGAATTCTCATTTCAGCCACCGTACATGTACCAGACATCGACCAGTGCTACTTCTTGTGGCGTTTGAACCAGACCACAAATATGATATACATATGCACACAAGAATTGTGTACAACATGTACCACAGACATTCGAGAACAACGTGATATCGGTTGTTTTCATCAACCTTATATAAAAAGTCTGATTTCCGAAGAGTTTGTTGACACTTTGTTAAACTATTTGAGAATCTAGTAATAGCCCAACGGTGGATATGTAGCAGTAACACATGTGCGTGTTGCTTGGTTTAAGGGTTCCAACTGACTCTCATGCCTTGAATACCTATTGACCAAACGCATTTATTCCACACCGGGTTAGAACCGGCTGGTAGAGCGGGACAAACAATTGTATCCTACAATCTCAGAGTGCCGGGATTGCGGATCGAACCCGGGCCACCAGAATGACACTCGGCTACAATTCCAATATAATGCCTCCATGTTCTCTAATGATTGACTTTCTACATGTATATACAAAATTTAAGAATGAACCTTTTTTATTTCGTGACATTTGGTCAAATATTGATTTTAATACGACAAAATGACTTTTCTATGGGAATTTAACATGGGGGAAAAAGTGGTAGAGGGAATGTGGGAGGCATCAACAACGACTTTTATTGTCGGAAATGGACTCTGTAACCTGGCTAGATAGCTTGGAAATGATCTATGTAAGAAAACAAAAGTTAAATTTCCACTATTTCTGAAATTAGACAAAACAATCCCCATGTTAAATCCCTATAGACATCTTCACTCACTCTGTGAAGATGTCTATGGGGATTTAACATGGGGAAATGGTGTTTTTCGCAATAAAATCAATATTGGACCATATTTCGCGAACTAAAGAATAGCTCATTCTTTAATATTGATACAATTTAATATTATCCAAACAATTATTGTTTTTGCATTGGTATATGTACGTATAATGTGGGTTTGTTTCGTGAAACGGAGAGTAGGGCAATGCAATCATTTAGACCATGTTACGCACTTTTCTAGCATTGTTTTTTTATTAATTCGTTCCCACGAAATAGCAATTCGTTCCCTGAATTTAACAAATCGTTACCCACAAATTAACAATTCGTTCTCACAAATAACAATTAGTTCCCTCAATTTAACAATTCGTTCCCACGAAATAACAATTCTTCGTTCCCGAATTGTTAATTCGTGAGAACTAATTGTTATATCGTGGGAACGAATTGTTAATTCGAGGGTACGAATTGTTAAATTGAGGGGACGAATTGTCATTTCGTGGGAACGAATTATTAATTCCAGGGAACGAATTTTTATATATTTCATGGGAATTAATTAATAAAAACAAATCCATGTCCCATGTAAGTTCGAAACACTGATATAACGCAGTTGATTCAAGAGAGATCACTAGCATTGTCCCGAGCAAGACATGGATTCATATTTATGTTCCCGGAATTATTTCGTTCTTGCTGTATAAATGTATCCTTCCATATCTGTACATCTAATATGGTAATTTACGTTTATTAAACGTGTGAAGAACATGTATGGAAGCGTCTTGGGGGCAGCTTCACTAAACTTCGTGCGATTAAAATGTTCGTAAGCGAACAATTATGATAGTCGGTAAATTTCACATTAAAGGTACATGCCCACTTAGTAGGCACAAACTGTTCTTTATATGATTTAAATAAGTGTATCATTGTGTCACTATTCCACCAGTTCACAAACTAACAAGTGCCCGCTATTCAGATATAATAATTTAGTAATATATATTTTAATGATAGTGACGCGCGGTGGTACATGTATCAGGCTATTTTCATATGCAACTGAGGCATGGCATTTTTTAATTATTTATACTAATTAAATGCGTCATCTGAAAAACTAATATTTACGACAGACTATAAGGTATGATCATTGTACATCGAAAAATAAATACAGAGAATAAATAGTAATGTCCGTTAAAATTCTGAGGAAACACGGTTATCGCCCCTGATATCAGTAGTGACAATAGTGACAATCCATAGGTGGGGTAATGCTGAATGAATGTTTATTTGCCAGAAAATGTCTCAGATGATGTCTCTGATATAAAGAACATTTTGTGCCTACTGCGTGGGTATATACCTTTAACACTGTTTTATTGTAAACAATTATTGGATTTATATTTATTGAGCATAGGCTGCATACATGTAAATCCTTGAATTGAAATTTCCAGTCGATCCTAAATTTGCACTTACGAACGTCTTAGTATCTCCTAATTAGGACTTAGTATTTCCTAATCAGGACTTAGTATCTCCTAATTAGGAGTTATTATCTCCTAATTAGGTCTTACTGGCTGTGTCAATGCTAACAAAATGTTTTATCTCTTAGTATCTCCTAATTAGGAGATAAATATACATTGGCACCGAAACGAGCCATCTCACCAGGATCTGCAGTCAATAATATTATTATTGTGAAACAATACCCCTTTTTAATCACAGGTTGAAGTAGCACACCAATGCCTATAAATACTTTAAATATACATAAACGTATCAATAAGTGAAACAACAGTAAGTTAAACTTTCGTTTTAATCCCTGTTACATGTATAACACATTGCGTTGTATTCTAACAAAGCCTAAACTTTCAACTGATTGTTCCCACTTATTGATACTTTTAGGTATATTTACATGTAATGTATTTATAGACCTTGGTACGTTACTTCAACCTGTGTTTTTAATTAATGGAACAGTTTGAGCTTAACATGGAACAGACCATGGTATAATATATCCAGGCGTGGAAGGTCTAAGGACCCGTTGGACACATGTTCATCGTGTGATTAAACATAATTGCTTCCTAACTGTGATGGGTTAACATGTCTGTGACCATCGTCTCGTTACTGTATACAATACGGCTCAAGGAGTGGCCATGCGGAATACACCTTTACGGTATGAAATGATTTAAATATTTCTCAATGAAAGTATATGCTGCGACCACTCATTTGAACCATCTCGGCGAAACGGTTCAAATGGTGGTCGCGACATATACTTCTGAGCGCATAGACGGAAACTATTTAGGATTTTCCGCAAACATAATGGCGTATCCTCAGCGTAAAGATTACATCATCATAGCTAGCTCATATACCACTAGCTTGTCTGAGCAGGCCCGTATGTAGAGGGGTGCGCGGGTGCGTACGCATGCCCCATTAACCATTTCAACACCATAGGCCTGTATAGTGATGTTTGCAAAAAGTGTAGATCCAGATGAGCCGGCTCGTGACGAGCCACCTCATCAGAATCTATACTTTTAGCAACTAATTTTCATAAATTTGAGAACAACTAATGTTCATAAATGGACTGGTCTGAAAATAATTTGGTGATGATTGGCTTGGTTGCAAAATTAACATATACAAATTCAGTCCAGTTACTTAGGGATGAAAGTGTTAATCTTCTGAGGTCATGTCCGTGCAAAACAAATGTGTAGCCCTTCGCGCCCTCGATAACGCACCCCCCCCCCCCCTAAATTAATTCCTGCGTACGGGCCTGCTGAGGTTACGCTCTGTTATATAATGCAGTCGCCGGTCTTAGCCACTTCCGTTGATTCAAAACAAAATAAACAAGATGGCCGCCGTCATACCTTCTAACGTAATAGCGATCCTAAGTCCAACTGGATAGCAATCATTATCACATCGGGTTTCCGTTCATCCCATAAAGTGCCTATGTCTCCATTCGAGAATTGTATTCGAACAGTTAGACATTCAATCTGGTAATGTGCAACTTATTTGGGTTAAATGTGGCAATATGTGAAATAGTGAATAGTAAGTATTTATGTTATTACAGTGGCATGTGTTAAATGTAACATTCCCGTTTATATTTGAATACTAACGAAAACACCCGGCACTTTGGACCTACTGTCTGTTCCACGTTTTGCTACCGACGAACTTTTGGCTATTAAACACATTAAATCTAAAAAATATTTAAAATTAAGTACTTTTTCATCAATAACAAAAAAGTTACCCTGCCCCAAAAAAATTATTAAACATGGGGGCTAACAATAGAGTTCTTTTTTTAATATTTTTTATATTTCTGGACCGATTTTCAAAATCTAACTTTTGCTTTCTTAGTTACATTATTTTCAAGCTATCTCGCCAGGTTTCGGAGGCAATTTTCAAATGTATGGAAGTTGACACCCCATGTTAAATTACCATTGGAAAATCGTTTTTTCGTAATAAAATCAATATTTGATGGAATTTCATCAAATCAATTGTGTAGAGCGACTTATAAAGCTGAATAAACATCACAATGTCATTATGTTTGATAAACTAACACGGCGCCATGGGTTGCTGTAGACCAGATTTAATTCACATATAGAAACAAAACACCTGTATTGATGTGCGGCCGACTCTATTCGGTTCCCGGTCGCCGTTGTGTACATGTACACAATAACCAATATTCATGCTAATACATATGCGATGTAGAAACTGAGACGCTAATTGGATGTATTTATATTATATGAGCACTGTCAGTGAACTGCCTTAGTACGTGTATTGATTGATATAATGATAGCTGCCGCTTAGTTTCTAGGTCACAAATCGATTATACCACTCTCTACTCTGGCTAATACGGAGAACCGCAGGGGACGTATAATTCTTTATTTTATTAATTCGTTCCCACGAAATAACAACTCGTTCCCTTAATTTAGCAATTAGTAGTATATAGGGAGTCAAAATGATACCACCTAACGGTGGTATCATTTCTCCACCCTATATACTACTCACCACCCCCCGAAAAAATCAAAAAATTTTGGTTAACGAGGAAATTGTCTCCCACCAACCACGAAAAATCAAAAATTGGTGTTATAAATACATCATGTTGTTTTCACGTCCAATTGAACATATAAATTTAATAGGTTATAATAAAATATTATAACAAAATGGATAATAAAATACACAACGAATTGGACGTTTATAATGATTTGGATGAAGGATTTTACGCTGTTGTTTCTACAGTATTAAAACACGGTAAAATGACAATACTATGTGATATCGAATACATGAAATATCAGCGTAATTTATTACGCTGCGATAAAAACGTTGCATTTACAATATTTAAACCGGCAATTATGTCGCCGGTATAAGTATCAAATTTATATAAGAAGCGACTAAATAGGATCGGAGAAACACTACCGAAACATTATCAAACTAATTTTATAAAACAGTTTAAAATCAAAGATTCGTTTACGGATATGCGTTTCTACAATATCGCTTTTAAAACGAAGAAATTGGAAAATTATTAGAGAAATTGAAAATTATTGAACAGAACTAATTTATGTTATAATCACACCAAGCAGACGACAATGTTCCAATTACACGTGTTATGAACATGTAAATTAGGTGTCCATTTTATAGAGAGATTACACGATTACGTCTTCAGGATGAAACATAAACACACTGTAATAGTGGTATCATTTTGAATCCCTCTATACTACTGTAATATATACTATAATTTTTTAATAACTGTGTTGAAGAACTTTACGAAGAATACGGGGGTTATAGTCCTATATATAAATTCTATAAAATGAGAACACTAGGCGATATCGAATACATGAAATATCAGCGTAATTTATTACGCTCCGATAAAAAACGTTGCATTTACAATATTATACCGGCAATTATGTCAACCATCCAAGAGGCAAATACAAACATTAAGACGGATAATGCGTATCGGATATGAAACTAAGGTGTATTATATAAAATTGTTAAAACCAACGATTCGTTTACGAATATACATTTCTACGATATCGCTTATAAAGATATTAATAATTTGTAAAAATTAAAAAAAAAAAATAGCAAAAGCCTCCACTCGTGCACAACACCCCAGCGACTGGGCAGATTTCTAGCCGGCACCCAGCCACTGGGGTGTTGGGACCTTTCTTAAGCCCACGCATCTGTTGGCTCACATTCTGGGTCGCCTTGAACCCCATTGCCAATTACTCTATTAAGAGAAACCAGCGAAGTAAGACGAGCCTATGTGTGAATTTGGTTTCCGAAATTGCAAAGCTCTTAGGCAGAAATCTTTTAGGCCGGCACCTTTGAGCTACACAATTACATCGCCAAATACACACATATGCATAGACTGCTACCATTAAACAGACGAGACGGACGTCATACCGGATCAACAACATGGCATGCACGAGATGAGACCAATTGTTGTAAGGTCAACAAACATATATATACTCATCAGTTTCCTATACAACATACAAATGGTGTGCATATTATAATTATTTATTAATACCTATTGGCGAAAGAAAACATGTGATGGTTCGTTATTTTGTTATTTTTATAATTAATTTTATATTTTTTTTTAATAATTTAAAGCTGAACACTCCCTATTATTACATAGTAATTAATTTATGTTGTAACGACAATGTTTCAATTACACGGGTTATGGCCCATGCGTAAATTGATAGCCGAGGTAAACAGAGCCGATAATTCTCAGTGAAAAACACATGTTGTATAGGTATGTAAATTTGTTTACTGCACCAATATAATTTTGAAAAAATTAGGAAAATTATAATTAAGAATTTTTTTTTTTTTTAAATTATTATTATTTTATTTTTATTAATTATTTTTTAAATTTTTTTTTAATTATTTTATAATGGTGCTGTAACATTTCCTCCGACTTTATTTCCAAGTTTTACCCTAAATTTATCCCAATCAGTACACTCAATTTTTGGCATGGTGGCGCGCGCCTTGATCCTTATATCATTTTTTAATTCTTCATATCTCCCCATTTCTTCCACCACGGATTCAAACTCTAAATTTGATATTTTCTTATCGGCCAACGCTTTGGACACCATAACGTCGATGCTATTTTTCTTAGACCTAGCGAGAACGGATATTCTATCATGTTTTCTACTTTTTTTCTCGAGTTTTCCACCCGCCGCCCTAATTACCATACAAAGTGTTCCAGATAAAAACGGTAATTCCACTCAAAACCCCTGCAAGTGGAATCATTACAATTGTAGATAGCGTTGCAGCAGTCCCCGCCCCACACAACACAGAAACACTTGCCAGAACCGTACTAGATGCTTCAGCTATGTTTGCCGCGCGCCTATATTTATTAGAGTGTCTTTTTCTATTTGCACATTCTCTAACTAAAATATCCTGCATAGCGACGATATTATTCAACCTAAAATCTGAACTTTTTTCGTTAATTGAATACAGTGTTGGTGGAGTGGTATTGAGAGTTGAATACAGTGTTGGTGGAGTGGTATTGAGAGTTGGATACAGTGTTGGTGGATCGTATTGACAATTGGAAGCGGTGATTCGTTCATAGTTAAATTTATTTCAATATATTAGTATTTACACAATAAGTTCAATTAACAATGAGACAATAGTGGAAGAACTCTCTGAGTCACCGATTTTCGTAACAAAGTTAATAACACTACCTTGGGAAAGTCTAATTCGATCATCACCGGAGAACGAAACCACCGTCGAACTATCTCCAGAGATTTTAGTGACTCCAACCCCCCGTTCTTCCCCATCTACTACAATATTTATCGCGACCGCGCCCACAGGTTTACCATTAGCATTAACCGAGCAGACCGCCATTTGGATAACTTCACCTGCAGCTGTCATAGTGTATCCCCCATATTTATTACTCGCTTTGGCACCGAACGAATATTCATAGTGCCCCACAACCAATGGGCCCGCTTCTCAGCCCAAACTGTTATGACACGTTTTGGTGTTTTCATTGTTTTCACTATTCCGGCAAGCGCATTGTTTGCGTTATATGCCTCAGTACGAATCTCATAAGAGGCCTCCTCAAGAGCTTTGGTCGCGGCTATACGATCATGTTTCAGTTTATCGGTTATTTTTTCATCTAGTTCAGTAAGTGTCGCTTCTCTGTTGATAGAGTCCTCTGAGCGCAACGCATCATAAGCCTCCGTAATGGTTGCCTGGTGGTCTTCTAAGGCTTTATCAATACCCGACCGGGTCTCTTTTTGAAATTCGGTTATTTTTTCATCTAGTTTAGTAAGTGTCGCTTCTCTGTTGATAGAGTCCTCTAAGAGCAACACCCTATAAGCCTCCGTAATATCCGCCTGGTGGTCTTCTAGGACTTTATCAATACCCGTTCGGACTCCATCAAGATCAAACCGGGTCTCTTTTTTAAATTCGGTTATTTTTTCATATAGGTCAGTAAGTGCCGCTTCTCTGTTGAGAGAGTCCTCTGAGCGTAACGCCCCATAAGCCTCCGCAATGGCCTCTTTGTGATCTTCTCGGACCCCCTCAACCCCCGACCTGGTCTCTTTCATAAATTCGGCTATTTTTTCATCTAGTTCGGCAAGTGTCGCTTCTTTACTGTGAGATTTCTCTAAGCGCAACGCATCATAAGCCTCCGCAATGGCCTCTGCAAGGTTAGACTGGTGGTCTTCTCGGACTTTATCAATACCCGACCGGGTCTCTTTTCGAAATTTGGTTATTTTTTTTATCTAGTTCAGTAAGTGCCGCTTCTCTGATGAGAGAGTCCTCTGAGCGCAACACCTCATAAGCCTTCATAAGGTCCGCCTGGTGGTCTTCTCGTGCTTTCTCAATACCCGACGTGGCCTCATTTCGAAAATCGATTATTTTCCCGTCTAATTCAGCAAGTGTAGCTTCTTTGCTGAGAGAGTCTCTAAGCGCAACGCATCATAAACCTCCGTAATGTCAGCCTTACGGTCTTCTCGGGCTTTATCAATCCCCAACCGGGCCTCTTTTCTAAATTTGGTTATTTTTTTACCTAGTTCGTTTAGTTCCGTATGCTTTTTCTTACGACTTTGTGTATTCACAGCCAGGGCATATTCTCTAAGTTGTGATAGTAGACTCTTGTGAATCTCGTCCGTGGCCCTCGATATAGTTCTATTAATCAAGGCCTTTGTTTTTTGGGTAGTTAAAAAGTCGCCCTCTGTCGGGATGAATCCCCCTTCTGCAGGTTCCAAATTATTTGAATTTGTCACCCAATCGGAAGAACTACCTGGTCCGTATATACTCATAATGTTGATAATATATATTACGAACATGCGTTTAATTCTAATTTTCTTAAAATTAATTAATTTGAAATTTCTAGGACGACCGAAATCGGGTAATCGTTCTTCAACTCTCGCCCTTTATCATCAAGAATATAAATCTTCAACTCGTGGATGTGTCCCGATTCCAAAACTTTCATCTCTGGGTGTGGGAAGTCTAACGTTACAGTCTCACCATAGAAACAATCGCTGGCGGGCACAGTTTTCAGTAATGTGCTGGGGGATCCGTCTATCGTGTTGTACGATGTGTTCACCCGATCCAGGTGCACCCTGAGAGTTTTCGTGAAGGTGAAGTCCACCGGTTTATCACCGACGTACTCACCCGGGTAAACACTCCTTTGTTTGAGGAGTATGTCTCTCTAAAACCGAGTTGAATACCCAACCCCGGGGAGACCACTACCTTATTATCACTGCTGATGGTCATTGTTGCGAGCCGGTAGCATTCGATACTGTGAGGTTGATTATACCGTCAAGCTCTGAGTTGACAAAATCTTTGAGCTGTCTTATTCCCCACAGTCCGTGAGGCAGCTTTACTTCTAATTGTAGTCCATCCTTCACATAGTAAAACCATTCGCTCTTCCCCACATTCTGCCATCCAACCGTGAAGGTGATTGATCTAAGGCCTACCCGGCGTTTTCCACAGCAGTTGTCTATTAATTTTTGAAGTTCACAACTCCCTTTTTGAACATTAGTTATAGTAGCAAACATAATAATATCTTTCAATGGATACCAAAGCATTTAGCTTTAACTCTAATGTAAAGTACGCGGTCGGAGGTAAAATACACACAAAAAGACGTTGTTAACCGCCTTGTACACCCAACCGTAACGGTTAGACCGGACAGTGGCTTTGCCACCAACTTCCCTAACATCTTTGAACAATATAGGTTGCCCAAGATTACTACGATGGAGGTGGTAAACGGCTGGAAAGCAACACCGATGCAGTTTTGGCAGAACCAAATAAATTTCGCTGTATGGTGCGCAACAGCCGGGTGTGGAGTTTCATATAAAGACCATCTGACATCCAAGAATGTCATGCTCCGAAGTGTCTACAACTTTCACGTGTATTATACTATTAGGAGGATTCTCAAAGAACTAGGTATTTCACTACCTCAAGACGACGCCTGGGATCCCATTTCCAACACATATAACCGTATGGCCTTTGAAAGACTGTGTAACGAATTTTTACGTTTCAAAAGACGCGGACTGGAGACAGAAAGCATTTCCTACCAGCACCGGCCTCGGGGACGTTCTCATTCAGGCGGCCAGTCCGGGAATTGGACACAGACTGATTTTAGACACGATCACTCCGGTGACCACATCGTCAGTCGGAACGCCGGGAATTTTGACCCCGCGACTATGACTTTCGGGACGGAAGTGTCTGGAGGTCGGCACTGTGGCGTGTTTTCTTGTAAAATGTTACCTCCGAAACGGGCTCACGTCGATTACATACAGCAGGCTGCTGAGGTTCAGGACGCGTGGGGTACATTTATGTTAGATAAGGGTCTAGGGTTCACGCAGGCCGGGGTTACTCGCGTCAACGACTCCATTCGCACGTACGTCTGGGCCATTCTCGGCGCACAGAAACAAACTCGCAGTTCTATACTGGGCATGGGAACAGCGTTTGATGCACAAAAACAATTTTTGGCACTTGTAGAGGACGCCATCTCAGCTAGGGTGGACCTGGAGAAGGCGATCCAGAATTATCAAGACGTTTTACAGAATGCCAGCACCCCAGTAGACTATGTATTTGGAATAGGTCTTTATATGGCGCCGAGCAATATGATACTACGAGACGACCCGGTTGACGGTTACAATAATCATATCGTAATCGCCACCGCCAATCAAAAAATCGGCCACAACGGTAACGTGAACACGGATATCATCAGCGCACCCCCAACAGTGGAACCGATTCATAAAACACAAAATGGATACACCTCCACCAATTCGTAAATCGAACCCAGTACCCCCAATCGTAAATTGGATGCACCATCGAGTTCCATCAACAGACCAATCGCGATGGAGAAACACCAATCATCAACAATGTTGAAATTGGAAGCAACAACACACGAGGAGGAGAAATTGGGTCTCGTCATCGCCCTCGTGGCGATCGGATTATTTACGCTTTGGTTGTAGGAACTCTCTGACAGAGAATAATAGGAGACCGGCGATTGCCACGATTAAAGCCCAGGTATTTTTGGCTAGCCATCCGGCCGTTTTTGATAATATAGATAGCAAGTAAGAAACGATACTTCCGATCAGTCCAGGTAGTGCGGCAGCCGCCTTTCCAGCTAATTTAGCTAGAAGACTGGCGAGGGCTTTTAGTTGTTTTTTTTATCCACTCCTTGGCTCCACGGATGGATGAGGGAGGGTGCGGGTGCTGGTGCTGGTGCTGAGCGGGTGGTAGCGCCGCACCACCAGTGAAAGTTAGAACTATGGTCGATATAGTCATGCCGATAGCAACGAGGATGCTTGCTATCGTGACGCCCTGCTCTCTGAACAGAGTGCGAAGACGCTCACGAGTGTCGTCTCCTCGTGCAGGACCCTCGAGATTGATTCGCGGATCCGACTTATTTGTGTGCGGAGAGCCTCACGGTTAGCCGAGGCGGCCTCCAAGCGAGCTTCTCTTTCATCCCGCAAAGACCGCAGGAGTTTGTTGATCCGCTCGGTAGATTCTCTATCGTCACCGGCTTCCTCCAGTTTTCTTTCTTCTAGCGCGATATGTTCATCCAGCGCCGTGAGTTTGGAGAGGTTAAGGACCAGTTCACCCCGGACCGTTTGTAGAGCCTTATCGAGTCCACGGAGTTCTCGAAGAGGTAACGGTGGGTCATCGTTGAGTATTTTTCCCAATTGTGATTGGACGCTGAACGTGGTATCCATAGTGTTAATAACGTCGGTGGCTATTTGAGGGACCTCGCTGAGCTCGACCGTTTCTATCGCGGTGGCCGTCTTCGCTATAGTTTCGTCGGTAGACTTTAGGGCCTCTACAGCGCGGGCCGGTATAATTGTTTTACCCCTCTTCCAATCCGTGAATCCTAGTTCGTCCCTTATGAGTTGGCCACCGCCCCGGTTTCCTGCAATGGTGTTTAGTGATAGTGGTTTTCCGGTCCTCCCGTTAACTAATTGGACAGTTAGTGCTGCTCTTAGTCGCAATTTACCGCTCATAAATTTGAACTTGGAGTAGTCGCGACCGACAGAGGGGACCAGACCTTTTTCTGCTGCCAAATTGTTGTAGTAGTCGTTTACAGCTCCCTCAAGTAATTCCTGACTTTGACTAGTGGTAGCGTCACCCAATTGTGATTGGATTGGAACTGGAGTTTCTATGGTGGGTGTCGTGAGGGAATCCTCGAAGTTTATCATCATCACCATCGAGGTAATCTTCTCGGTCGCCGTAGTGCGATCGAATTCGTCCATGCCAATATCGAGACCAGCCATATAATTTTCTTAAAATTAATTATGTATTAAAGACAAAACATACGGGTTTAATAGTTTCAATAATTTTGAAAAAATTAATTATGTCTTCGAGTCAATACGGTCGCAAACTCAATCCATACCGCAGACTGCGTGAGCCCCTCGGGGCAAAAGGCGTGAGACAGAGTGTCGTTATTACGAACAACCCATCTACGATCGACCAGAACCAGCAGCTCTTAGTCCGCTTCCCAACCTCGGAGCTAACGACGTCATTGTTCCGGGTACTGTTCGCCTCGCTTTCACTATTTCGCTAACGTCGACGGACGCGGACCGAACCGTCGTTCAGAACTTGGGTCGCGCCATAGTCAAGAAGACTATGATAAAGATTTCTGGTAATGAGGTGATGTCGATCGATGACAGCGACGTCTACCATTGCTATCAGGACCTGTGGAAGACGTCACACGAGCTTGAAAACGCTGTCTATCAAGGTATTGACACCAGCAAAAATAAGAACGTAACCAAACTTAGAATCGGGGCTGCTAACAAGGCAGATAACAACGCGAGTGACAACGCGGTCGCGGGCGCTTACGGCAACCGCTTCTACATCCCGCTCGACTTTGAGTTGCTGGAGAGTCACATGCCCTACTATCAGAGCGCTTTGGCTGACCGCCTCGAATACGAACTAACGTTCAACGACTACGGCCGAGTTATCATAGCCACCGACCAGTTATCGACGTATACGATCGATAATGTTTCGCTGGAGTACGACATGGTCACGATGCCCGAACTAGCGCGATTGATCAGAACCCCAGTACGCCGGGCGCGTTGCCATACTTTACGACCGAGTTCTTCGCCATCGCAAGATGCCGAAAAACAAAAGCGACACATTGTGGAATATTAACGTCAACGTACCCGCCCGCTCGATGAAAGGTATACTGATGTTGTTCGAGGATGCTCGGTTCGCGTTCGGTGCTAGAAAACCGACAGATTCTATAACCCCAAAATCACGAAGGTAGAGTGACGATCGAGGGAGTCCCCAATCAACTCTACAGCGCGGGTCTTCGCGCGCACCAGCAGTGGGATGAAGTAAGAAAGCAGTTTGCTGCCGGATCTAAGCGCTCTCCGGAGGTTGCAGCAGTTGCTAAAGACCTGCATCTCTCGGCCGTCTCCCTCGCGGAGTTCCTGAATACCAATACGCGTTATGGCTAGACATGCGAGCCAGCGACGATGACCAAATACACGGTAGCGGACGCCAGTTGAGAACGCTAGTGAGGGTGTGACGATCCAGATAACCAAAGAGGCGGACGGAGCCGGGCCATTGAACGTGTACTTATATATAATTACAGACGCACAACTCAACATCGAAGATGGTCGATACGTATCAGCGATCTACTGATTTAATAAAAAAAATCATCTAACGATTTATTAATACATAATTTTGAAAAAATTAAGAAATCTAGCAATCAATACCAATTCACGATTGGAGATGCTCACTCTGCCATAATATGTGGGCAGACAGGATGTGGAAAAACTTTTGTTTTCATCTCGACTTACTCGAGGGATCCTACCGCGATGCCTTTCGTCACATTGTGATCCTATGTCCACTGTGCGGCACAACGATACTTATCAGCGGTGCCCGTGGATATGGACCGACCCTGAGGTATACGTTATTGACCCCGGTGATAGGCTTCACGATTGGTTGCGTGGTTTATACCAAATATTTCAGGGCGAGCCCACCCTATACGTGATTGACGATTGCTCAGCCAAGGCGGCGATGACCAAAAAGAAGGACATGCTCTCCGAGCTCGCATTTTCTGGCCGCCATGCGAGGCAAAGCGTATGGATATCCACTCAAAAATACAACGCCGTCCTCAAGGATCTGCGCGAGCAAACGAAATGGGTCGCCCTCTTTCACTGCAAGGACCGAGACTCATTCGATGACTGTCTTCGAGAGAATGACGTTATCCCAACGCGCGAGGAGCGCCTGGAGGTTCGACAGATACTTTCGAAAACTAAGCACGCCAAGCTTCTGCTAAAGACTGATCAACCAACTGCTTATAAAGTTATCAATTAATTAATAATTAATTTTAAGAAAATTAGGAAAATTACAAAGTAATAAGCTATTGCAATGCTTAGCAATTGCTGAACAATGCATAGCAATTGCTGAACAATGCATAGCAATTGCTGAACAATGCTTAGCAATTGCTGAACAAATGCTGAACAAATGCTTAACAATGTTAACAATTTGGTGCTCCGCTGCGAGCTTTGTTGCGAGCATAATGGTGCGCATTTATTATTTTTGTAATAAATAAATATGTTAAAGTGATGAGACTTGTTAGAATAGTTAAATTAATTTTAAGAAAAATGAACTGCGACGAACTTCTCGATCAGCTAATAGAAGAAACCTCAACTCCGACTGCCAACAATAATGATCCGACAGAGCAATCGGATCGGGGTTGAGTGCAACGACTCCGAATGAAAATGAAAATGCGGCGCGACGAGAGCGGCTAGCTGCGCTGGTTGCTGGGGGACAATCGGAGCATTATCTCGGTAGGCGTCTCTCAGTTTTTCAGGTGGATAAGATGTCAGATGCGGAGATCGATAAAATGTATGCGCGATACGAATCCAAATTGGGAGCAGAGATGACAAAAACTCTTGGATCGGCGGCTATTCATTTGTACGCTACCGCCGTTAGTAGACTTCTCCCTATACCAAACACCGAAGGGTTGATTCACGATCTAGAGACTGACCCTTTTATAGGACACACTCTTAGAACGGCATGCTGCTCAATTTATCACAAGTTGGAATGTACTTAGCTCCACTAACAACCGCGTTGACCACGGGTAAACACTGTCAATTTGGACATATATGCCCACGAACTATAAGCTCTAATATTAATATTATAAATGATGACACAAGACACACCCACGAGAGTGACGGAGTTGAACCAGATTGCTCCAACACAATCGAACCAGAGTGTTACTCCGCCACTGGATGACATACCGCATATAAAAAATCCCAAAAGACAGGCAGCTGGGAGGGCGGCGGCTGCCACCCGAAAAGTTAAACAAGATAAAATACTCGCCGAGCTTCGAGAGGCTAAACTCCAACGAGATTGGGGTTGCAATCGGGGACGGAGACAGCAAAACATCTGAATACAGAGTTGAGTACAACAACACCCCAATTCACGAATTGGAAGCACACTCAACACCCAATACCAACTACCGTTGGAGTTGGGCGAATCCGATTGAACCCAAATTCGTGAATTGGAGTTGGGTTGTTGGTGGTGGTCTGGCAGTTGTTGGTGCCCTGTGCGTGTGGAAATACCAGAAAAAACAACAGCCAGCCAGTGTTCAGAAGAAAGTTACTAAACACCAATCATCAACAATGTTGAATTTGGATGCGCCCCATTTAAACATTGATCGCGACCCATTTTATATGCAATAATTATAACAATGGCTGAACAAGATGGTAAAATGTTAGTGAATGCGCTTTATCACGCCGTGGTGATATCGGGTTTCAGTATCGGGTATGCTCGACTATCAAAGATGGCCCTAGGAGGAACCGCTCCCAAATTGGACTTTACTGTGAGAGACGTAGGGCTCGCGACCTTAGATGTAGCGGCCGCAGTTTGGACCGAGATTATCTAGTTATGCTGGAATTCTACCAGTTAATATATGGAAATAAATGGCTTCAATCGCAGTAATAGTAGGTGGTGCGCTTGTAAACGCATTGGCGTTCAGCGGTAGCAACTTTATATTCTCTAAAATGAAAAGCTCGAACGTGGATGAGGAGCGTAAGCGTCATGATTTAGCTGTAGAACAACTCAATAGCGCAAAGGAAGCATGGTCGAAAAAACGAACCGCCCATCTGGACTGGGTCAATGAAGAGCTTCGCCGCGAAAATCACGCCGCGCAAACTTTTCAGAACGTTGAAGAAGCCAACCGCGAGTACGCGCTGGCATATCCGCACAAAAGTCTCGATCCAATGGATCCCGAGCCCCAACTTTCAGATTTCTATGTACCGTCAGAGCCCCAAAAGGACCGCGAGATCGCGTTCATCATCGTGGGAATGGGTGTGGTGGGTCTCGCCGGCTATTATATTCAATCGAGATTTTAAATTAATTAATTAAAACATTTTTTTTTTATAAAATATATATATAGAACGATGTTAGTTGACGAACTTTATAACGCTAATGATTGATGTAGGCTACACTGCCCAAAAACATCGTTTACCTGGTGCAAAGAGTATGATTCGTCTGGCCCGAGATTGTCTCGAGACGAAAAAGCGGCCACCCTTTTCGCAAAGCGGATGTTAGATTCCTCCAATCGAGATTGGATGAATTAGATTTCCCTCTCCTGTTCCAACCCAAACGCGATTGGGGCTGCAGCGAAACTTCCAACAAAGGTTTATTATTAACGACGCAGTTACCGGACGAACTGGCGAGGGCATGTTGGAGATTGTCCGATATATTAGAATACTTCGCATACGATGAACACGCGCAAACTTGATACCAAACTAACGCGCAAGCTGTCGAATACATACTATAGTCCACGCGGCTACTGGAAGGGACTCGCGGCCATCAAGAACCTCGCGGCGGCGACCAAGGTTTCAGAAAACGCTGTCAAGGAATGGCTCAAGAAGCAGGCCATCTGGCAGATCTATTTACCCGCGCCTCACAATATTCCGCGCCCGAAATTCGACGTGCCGGTGCCGAACCAAGTTCACCAAGCGGATCTCCTGTTTCTCCCTCACGATCGCGTCGGTCGCAAAACGTACAAGTACGCACTGACAATCGTTGACGTAGCGAGTCGTTACAAGGGGGCTGAGCCGTTGGCCACTAAAGAGTCTAAGGAAGTGGCCGAGGCTCTTTCCCGAATATATAAGAGGAGTCCTCTCAAATGGCCGAATCTTCTCCAGGTCGATCCCGGCCGCGAGTTCATGGGCGCGGTCTCTCATCTATTGTCTAAGCATAAAGTTTCTATCAGACGCGGCCGCGTCAACATCCACCGGGACCAGGGGATCGTGGAACGCTTCAATCGAACCCTGGCTGAGAGACTGTTCGGACACCAATACGCCAAAGAACTTGTAGACCCCCATTCACGGTCGACCGAGTGGGTGGCCAGACTGCCCGCCGTGGTCTCCGCACTGAACGGAGAGGTGACCAGATTGATAGGTAAGAAGCCTGTAGATGCTATCAAGTTTAAAATAAGGGTGACGAGCAAGCCCTCTGCCGTCTCGCGCGGGCGACCCGTTGGTTTAGAGGAGCAGCAATCGGCGATTGCACTTCCATCAGATATTGACGTCCGGTACCTCTATCAACCGGGAGAGCTCGAAGGTGGCAGCCGCCGCGCGACTGATCCAGTGTGGTCTCTCAATGTATATCATCTAGATCGATCTATTACCAAACCCGATGAGCCCGTGCTCTACTATTTGGATGATGGGCCATCTCGAGGGTTTGTTCGCGAAGAACTTCTTATAGTGTCTTCTGACACCCAGCTACCCCCGATTACTTAAATCAATAGAGGTTCTGTATGTATTCCGTCTGGTAACACGCGTCTTTTATCGTAGTATGCCGAGAGTCCTAATTTTGTTGACAGTACGTTTTCATAACGCCGTCTTTCATTTTAAATCCTCTATTTTGTGCTACATCTATAATGTGTTTTCCATCTTCTGTAGTTTCACTTAGTACTCGTTTATATCTATCCCAATTTAAATTGTTAGTTCTCTTGGACATTCCTTTCGCAGAGTTTTTATTAATTTTAATTTGTTCCAAATTATCTTTAGTGAAATTAATTTTTTCTACAAAATAACACTTACTAGATAACGCTATCGCCCTATCCCCGCTAAATTCCATTTTGAAAAGTCCGGGCTCTCTTTCGCTCCATTTATCCCAAGCCAACCATTTATTTTTTTCTTTTTCAAACTCGTCTAGTAAGTTAGGTCTAATCAATTCCTCTATCGTTTTTCCACTAACTCCTATATATACTATCTGTATCCATCTGTATTAATTCAAAGTCTTCTCTTTTTATGTATTTATCTAGAAATTCGTAGTAAAATTCCAACATTCTCAATTTAGCTAGTTGATAAAACCGCTATTCCACAATGGAATGGTCTCTTTAGCGCACACCTGGGTTTTCTTGAAGATATTTCGTACGCATATCCTATCTCTTCCAAATCATCAAAATACGCGGATCTTAATGCTTTGTCAACACAGGTTTCGTCTCGCGTATATGTCGTATTTAAATGTCTCTCCGTTGCCTCTATCATTTTTCCACAACACGAGTTTCCTAATAATTTCATTATGTCGGCTACTGGTTTCTTATTTGGTTCTACATCGCCTGTTCGTCTTGCGGCTGTAACTTCTTTTGCGAACCATTCGAAGGGTTTACCACTAATATAATCTATAACACGATGAACTCCCGTTATTTCTAGGCCGTGTTTTAAATACCATTTCAACAGTGGCGCGTACAGCAATACTTTAGTGGCGGTCATAGATCCCACCAATTTTCTTCCATTTCCTCTAGTTCTTCCAGTATCTTCCAAATATTTTAACATGTGTGTGGGAACTTCATCAACCTACTTCTCTGTTTATAAATATTGGGGACATTTCAGAAAACTTATGTTTTAAGTTGTGTGGAACTTCTATATCCACCTCCGCAAACCCAAACCAGTCTCCATATAAAACTCTTTTACAAAACTTTTTAATAAATTTAGGGTTATGTGGGGTATCTATGGTGTATAGTTTCTCTCCCACACGGCATCTCTTTATTTAACGTAGATAAATATAACGCGTTTGCATCGTACCCCAAAACAGCCTTGCAAGGTTTGTTACTTTCATTTGATCTAATATTGGAAACACCGCTTCTGCATAGCGTGTAAATACTATTGATGGACCACCAACTAGAGCGTCCTTCATCATTTCGTATGGTTTCTTCTTTTGGTGCATATAGAGCATCCTCCGGTATAATCGTCTTTGAAGATTTTTGTTCTTTAATGGTTCCTCTCAATAAATATTGTATAGCTACTCCAGGTAGTGTTACCGCATCTTTGAAAATATCCACACCTCTGTGTTTATAAAATTCACACATTTTTTCCACCGCTTCTAGGAACGGTGCTACATCTAAATCGTTATAATATTTCAACCAATCTCTGAAAGTTTTCATATTATTTTCTTCGAAAATTCTACGACATTTACTTAATTCTGTTTCGTCTATTAACATTTTCCCAGATAGTTTGGAATACCAATTCTCTATATCCGGTAGTCCTGGGTAATCCAGTTTGTGTGGAGAATCGAACCACTCATAAGGAAAGAAAGATTTCTGTCCTTTGCAGTCGTAGGCTTTTATCCAACTATCATAACTTACACCAGGTCCTAGATAAAGTATTACATCAAGAAATCTAAATTCTGGAGTAAATAGAAATATTGTTGCGTTTGCACGTTTTCCGACCATTACTTTCTTTGTTGTTGATGTCAGTTCGCCTACTAGGTATTTCTTTATTAAGTTTATATCGTACTTACTGCTGTTAAAACTATAACCGGTACTTGCTCTATCCACTGTTCGATTTTGGCGATTTGGTTTTTACGTAAATGTTCTGTATTAAACCTATCTTGACCACACTTCTTCTCTTTATAGCTTTTCCCCTGACTTTCAAATCTTCTACGAATTTTTCTATAAGTTTTGCGGGATCTTTATCACAAATATGAGTTACTGTTCCTGAGAAATTATCTCCTATACTAAACGCTTGCCGGAAACGTGCTCAGCTTCGTACTCTAAACTATTACCGGTAGTTTCAACTTCTGGCTGGAGATATGCCTCAAAATCGTATACTATCTGATATGGATAAAGAGTAGTGTCACAACCGATCTTTATATCTTTACCCGTTCTTTGGAATTCGCATTCCCACATAACTACTAGGTTGAATTCTTTGCTTTTTCTAATAACTTTATCTCTTCTCATAGTGGATGCGCGTTCTTCTTTTCTATGCTTTGCATGAATCTCACACCCGTGCCAGTAACAGCCGTGATATTGATATACGGTATTGGTTTCTGGACAGTATCCATCTACCGGAGCTCCTAAAATCCATCTTTCACCTCCGTGTCCGCACTGTTCGTGGTGAATGTGAATTCCCTCCCGCTTTTCCACAGAATACATCCAATCGATCGCCCCATAACTGTTAGAACCTTTTGGGTAAAACGCTTTCTCGAACGACGAACGCGGGCGCTCTAAATAATTACCATCACATATTTCTTTTGTCTCACTCTCATACATGTTGGTCCGTGTCTCTTCATATTACTCGCTTTCGTGAATTCTGCTTGCAATTATCGCAGGCGTAAATTTTAGATAGGTTTTTAAGGTTTTTTATCAGAAATGCGTGATTATTAAACAGTCCTATTGTCATTGGTTTATTACCTATTACCTTATAGTGCGCTGGTACCTTTTTCAACCACCATACATTACATTCGGTGGGTTGATATACTTCTATACCGATTTTAAAAAACTCTTCAATCCACCTTTTTCAGATCTGAAAAAGAAATTGGTGAAACCACATTACTACCGAAATATTGCTTACTAAGTTCTTTCGCCTTTTTCTGTACATCTGTCAGGTCTGATCTTTTTATCAAGGTGCATACTAGACACCTGAACGACAAAGGTCGTCATTATACTTATCTAAAGAATACATACCTTTTCTATTCCTCAACCATTTCTGGAAGTTCTCCTCCTGCTGCTTCTTTGGATTGTAGTCCCAAATCTATTCCCCTACTACCCTGTATTAGCTTTACAAACACCTCTACCCATCTTACAAACTTCCACTTTGTATTTGGTCTGTCTATTTTATCGGACATTATTCGTGTTTGCTCCTTATCTGACAGCCATTTTTTAACGGTTTTCATTGATGATAGTGGTTCGCTACCACCGAGATTTTTGTGAAATATTATAGTTTTAGGTTTTCCATTTTTAATTTCCTCCATATGTTCTAGCTTGTAAGAATATGAATATCAAATAAATAAAAATTGGTTGTTAGATACGGAGCGAGTTTATCAGACATGCGTTCAGACTCGTTAATGTTAATGTTTTTACGAAAGGATAAGTGTACTACCCGTCTTCCATTTTCTACCTTTTCCAATGTTTCATCGTGAGCCCCCAATATTTCTTCACCTTTTTCCACTATCGCGCGAACTATAGATTTTTTCTTATTATTTTGTATTGGGCGTCTCAAATTATTGGTGCTTGAAGGTAATTCTTTAGAATTAATTACACTAGCCCTTAGCTCCGCAATACTTTCTTTTTGAATTCTGTTACCAACTTCCTCCGCTAGTGAGAGGTCTTTAAATGCCCCTCTTTTATAGGCGCGGGTAAACCGCTTATAAATGCGCTCATTCTTTGTGGCATTTATCAGCTTTGTCAACCCCCTAACTCTCAACCGTGTACTATAAGTAATCCCTAGAGATTCGGCTTCTCTTCTCAAACTTTCTATTTCTGATCTAGTTTCTGACGTTATCATATTTTCTGTAAACGCCTCATTCTTTGTGGCATTTATCAGCTTTGTCAACCCCCTAACTCTCAACCGTTTACTATAAGTAATCCCTAGAGATTCGGCTTCTCTTCTCAAACTTTCTATTTCTGCTCTAGTTTCTGACGTTATCATATTTTCTGTAATATACTTTTGTATAACCTATGAAATTTATCTGTTCAATTGGTCTTGAAAACATTATGTTTTTTTCACTTCTAATTGAATATAAACATAAAACATATACATATAATATGGAGTGTGAGACTTGTTGTAAGACGTTTACGCGTAAAGAATATCTACGAAGGCATCTAGCGAGACGTAGAAAAATTCCTTGTGTCCCCCCGCAATTTCAATGCCCCAGATGCCCTTGTAAATTCGTTAGTGCCCAAACTCTTTGTAGACATAAGCAACTACGCTGTCAGGTGGCTACAGGTGAACGTGGTAGACTAGAGCTGGTAGAATTAGTTGCTGATCTACGGAATCAATTAGCTATATCGGAGGAGGAAAATATGGAGTTGGAATATAAACTATTGCGTGAGGACGCATTTAAATCGGAAACTTATTAGAAGAAATTCATAAATTTACTGTCGAAAAAACATGATGTATTTATGACAACGAGACAAAAATAAATCCTTTTTAAGACTATCGTTTTATCTGTTCAATTGGACGTGAAAACAACATGATGTATTTATAACACCAATTTTTGATTTTTCGTGGTTGGTGGGAGACAATTTCCTCGTTAACCAATTTTTGATTTTTCGGGGGGTGGTGGAGTAGTATATAGGGTGGAGAAATGATACCACCGTTAGGTGGTATCATTTTGACTCCCTATATACTACTCAATTCGTTCACACGAATTAATAATTCGTTACCACGAATTAATAATTCGTTCCCTCAATTTAACAATTCGTTCCCACGAATTAACAATTCGTTCCCACGGGAACGAATTGTTAATTCGTGGGAACGAATTGTTATAACATGGGAACGAATTGTTAATTCCAGGGAACGAATTGTTAAATTGAGGGAACGAATTGTCATTTCATGGGAACTCGTACAGTAAAATACCTTACTAAATACATGTACGTGCATCGTCTATTGATTGAGATAATGAAAGCCGCCGCTTCGTTTCTACATGTAAGTCAGACATCGATTGTATCACTCTCTACTCTGACGAGCACTGTAACGACATATCGTGATATTATTATTGTACGGAATAAAATATAACGCCAAGTATCTGCTGCCATTGTGTAAGGATGGTGATGTGTTTATTTATGGCGATACATGTCATAACTATTTATCCCGTCAACACAGTGCGTATGTGCCGTGAAACACGGTGTCGTGAAACATTTTTGATATCCTGTCAATACGACCTGATCACTTCGTATGAATATGTGCGGTGGCTGGGATTATTTTGTTTGCATTTTAAAGCCATTAGTAGGTGTTGACGGGATAAATAGTACAGTAGGTTAGTGCCGTGAATGGGAAAAATATATGGCGCGGCTCGGAAACGGGATGTGCTCGGCAGACCCTCGCCCATCCCGTTTCCTAAGCCTTGTCATATATTTTTTCCCATTCACGGCACTAACCTACTATTCTCTATAACTGGTGCTGTACTCCGCGCCGGCGTACAATGTCTCACATCGACAATTCCATCGGTTTCCAGACGAGATGCTTCTCTGCTCTAAACTCAATATTCGTCTAGTAACCGGCGCAATATGTCGGGCCGGTTACTAGACGAACATGTGTTTATTCAGTAGTTCCTGCATGTAACTGAATGGTAATTCGTCAAGAACCCGGCGCCTATTCTGGCGTGAACATTTTACCCTAGCGCGGCGTTCAGCACACGTGAGTATCGGTTCTAACGCATCTAGGGCCCGTTTCACTAAACTTCTTACGACTAAAATGTTCGTAAGTGCATTATTATGATAGTCTGTAAATGTCACATTAACAATGTTTTCTTGCAAACAATTATTGGATTTACATTTATTGAGCATAGGCTGCATATGCAGTATAGGGTATGTACGGAGCCCGGCAGGGGACGTATCATTCTTTGTTTTTATCAATTAGTTCCCATGAAATAACAATTCGTTCCCTCAATTTAACAATTCGTTCCACGAAATAACAATTCGTTCCCACGGGAACGAATTGTTAATTCGCGGGAATGAATTGTTATATCGTGGGAACGAATTGTTAATTCGAGGGATCGAATTGGTAATTTGAGGGAACGAATTGTCACTTCGTTGGAACGAAATAAACAAACAATCCATGTCCCCTGCGGGGCTCCGTACATTTCTATGCGGTTTGCCCGTGTAATATTTACGTGGTATGATCATCATTATAATGCAGTCAGTATCATATTGAAGAAACCCAATAATTTATTTAAATGCATGTACCCACTTAGAAACAACACTACATCGACTGTCGCGCGTTAGTCTCACACGATATACTGACAACTGATTTAGTACACAAAACTAACATATACTGCCTAATAGATACATCTCAAGTATTGAGATTTACATCTTAATCGCAATGTGAAGACAACAAAAACTTGTTTTGTGTACCACTCAGTGCAAAATGTCAATATTGACAAATTAATTTCCGTAACCCAACGGCTTCGGTTCGAAAGCGAGTCGATAAACTCCGGCTATCGGAATTCATCGGCCGCGAATCAGGGAGTTGAGCAGTTGACCTGAGCGTCAGCTGTTTGCTTATCAACAAATATTGACATTATCATCGACTACAAACTCTTGTTTGTACCAAAATGAATGCAAACAGTTTCAAAGTGTGTGTAAATAGAAACCTGTTGGATTTATGTGTGGGAAAACCCAATAGGAGGCCAAATTCGGCAACTTGAGCCGTATAGGGGCTTTAAGGTAATAGTATGTAACACAGGGCATGTGCAATGTTTAACATATGTGAACTAGTTACATGTACACACTTATGTACTTGTAATTTGTTTGTAATTTCCTTTATATAGCTTTAAAATAAGTCTAGTCTCATAGACATTGAACATGTTCATCATTATCGTGCACGGGTAAACATTTAATAATAGTGTTTCATTTATAAAGGTATATGCCCACTCACCAGGCACAACATGTTCCTTATAGGAATTAAATAAGTGTATAATTGTGTCACTATTCAACCAGTTCTAAACATTACAAGTGCCGCTATACAGATATACTCAGTAAGTAATAAATAGTTGTAGTGATAGTCACTCGCGGTGTATCACGCTATCTTTATATGCAAATAAAGGCATGATATATTTTATGTTTTTATACTAATATAATTCGTCACCTGCACAAAAATTATATAATTATATAACTTCAATTGAGGGAACTAATTGTTAATTCATGGGAACGAATTGTTAATTCGTGTGAAAGATTTGTTAAATTGAGGGAATGAATTGTTATTTAGTGGGAACGAATTAATAACGAAAAAAATGATACGTCCCCTGCGAGGCTCCGAACATTCGCAGTTTTCCACCCGAGATATGTCAGTCTGAGTAATCACTGAAACGATATTACTAAACTATTCAAGTACTATTTTCAAGTACTATTTTCAAGGATTTGAAACGTCACCAGTAACATCTGAATGTTTAACGAATTTTACTAAATACAAGTTAACGTACATCTTAAGTCTATGATACATGTTTAATACAAGCCGGAACTTAAAAGTTTTACAAACTATTCTGGATTTTTTTTAATTATTCGTTCCCACGAAATAACAATTCGTTCCCTCAATTTACCAATTTGTTCCCTCGAAATGAGAATTCGTTCCCTCAATTTATCAATTCGTTACCTCGAATTAACAATTCGTTCCCACGATATAACAATTCGTTCCCACGAATTAACAATTCATTCCCGTGGGAACGAATTGTTATTTCGTGGAAACTAATTGTTAAATTGAGGGAACGAATTGTTAATTCGTGGGAACGAATTGTTAATTCGTGGGAACGATTTGTTAAATTGAGGGAACGAATTGTTATTTCGTGGGAACGAATTAATAAAAAAAAAAGTATGCGTCGCCTGCGGGGCTCATTACATTAGCAGTTTTCCACCCGAGATATGTCACTAGTAATCACGGAATTGATAACCATATTACTAAAGTAACAATTAACAATTCGTTCCCACAAATTAACAATTCGTTCCCTCAATTTAACAAATGTTAATTTGTGGGAACGAATTTCTATATCGTTGGAACGAACTGTTAATTCGAGGGAACGAATTGCTAAGTTAAATTGAAGGAACGAATTGTCATTGTGTGGGAAAAAAATGTTAATTCGAGAGAATGAATTGTTATATCCTGGGAACGAATTATTAATTCGAGGGAACGAATTGTTAAATTGAGCGAACGAATTGTTATTTCGTGGGAACGAATTAATAAACAAAATCCATATCCCTTGCGGGGCTCCGTAACCGCCTGCGTTTATCTTGCCGAGAATATCAACGTTTCAAACATGGATTTTCAATGGCAACCCGCAATCAAGCTGCTGAATTTCAAGCACAATATCCAAGTACAGTGCAACTTCGATACGTCGAACACTGTGCAGGATTAATTATTAGTTCGAGCCATCCATTGCTCGACCTATCGGGATTTCCTCCCGTGGCAGTTTCATATCTAGGTTCGTAATTGAGGAGGTCAGTGCACTAAATGAAACAAGTCACCATAATGATTACGGTACCTTGCTTCCTTTATGCGCTTACCTTTCAGTTACGGTTGATCATCATTGACAATTGCCTGTGTATTCTATACATTTTGAAATAAGCGATAGCAAGGGGATACATTGCTTTGCGATTCAGATTCCGTACGCCCGAACGTACGTCCGTGATCATTTATGTCGAAATGTCTGTAAGAGTTTCTCAATCATGCCATAACTCCAATATTGTAGAACACTTGGTGCGTGTGGACTTACATGTATGTGACACACTCAAGTTTTCAACCCGAGATATGTCACTAGTAATAACGGAATTGATAACAATATTACTAAAGTAACAATTAACAATTCGTTCCCACAAATTAACAATTCGTTCCCTTAATTTAACAATTGGTACTAACAACAACAACAAGTACTGAAACTTTCAGAATCCATCCGATTCAAAGTACGTATTCTTTTATATTGTCCTTATTACGTAACGGATTTTGATGAAATATGGCGCATCAAACGCTCTTGTTAAGCTGCATTTTGGTGGTCTCTGTATTGTTGGCCCAAACTTCTGTGTCAAACCGCCTAAACCACCAAATGCAGCTCATGAAGACGCGTTAAACTTTGCTGCTCCATATTTCATAAAAATCCGTTGCATATAAAGGAAAATATCAAATAATAATTACGTTGGAGTCGGCGAGCTTTCAACACGTTCAGCTGTTGTTGTTGTTGTTGTAACCACGTGGTCATGCACCTTGTGTATGCTAATGGGGTATATTGATGTTGTACAAGCGCAATCTCATAAGTATGTACATTTATTGTATGGAGTTAGATACATAATGTGCGGAACTTGACGCCAATTATATGTAAACTAGAATACAAAGCTAGTATCTTCTGATATCACGTTTATCAGAGAATGCTAGAAAACGCGTTGGAATTTCGAGCCTCGCTGAGGCATTAATACCATTTCTGAGCTCGTGCTCAACCTTAATTGTTACATGACTGCCGTTGTTTGACACCGCTCACAGCCGTGATCAAACGTACAGAGCGTGCTGTTTAACCATGGCTGTAGACAATGCTCATTCCGGGTCCAAGACAACACCTACGAAATGTATGTGTCTCATGATGTTACTAGAACGCGCCATTACGTCACAATACCAGTTTACAATGGTCGAACTGCAGTTTTGAAATTGATGCGTCTACATCGCACGACGTGTACTTCGGCCCCGGAAAATGTACGTGTAAATCTGAATGGAGCAGATTATCAAAGTACTGCATATATGCTCAAATGGCATGAAATGTCAGACGGAAATGTAACAATAACGTTCGACCATGTCAGCCGTGGGTACACTTTGCAGTGCCCTTCGGCAACTGTTTGAAACCGCGGCCTACGGCCCTGGGGTTCAAACAGTTCCCTCGTGCCACGGCAAACGTTTACCCACGACTGGACATTGTCGAACATTATAGTAGAAGGACACTAGCAGGGTGGTGTAATGACTATCAGGTAATGTTTTGATACTACAACGTATGAACATTCACATTTAGCAACATTGTTTCATTTGGAATTAACTCGGCTAAATAGAGAATAGTAGGTTAGTGCGGCGTGAATGGGAAAACATCTGACAAGGCGTAGGAAACGGGATGGGCTAGGCTCTGCCGAGCACATCCCGTTTCCGTGCCGCGCCAGATATTTTAGCCATTCACGGCACTGACCGACTATTCTATTTATCCCGTTACATGTAACATTACAAATAGCTTTAAATGCAAAAAATAATCCCAACCGCATCTCCAAATCGTATTGACAGGATATCAAAAATGTTTCACGGCACCGTGTTCACGGCACATACGCACGGGCTAATACATTATTCATGTCACGTGACGTCGGTCGGCCAATGTTCGGCGTCACCTTACATGTAAGTATTTTTCAAACGGATATACCGGGATGCATTGCATTGCACCACATACTTAGTCATCAGTTATACTGTAAGAGTCAAATCGGGGGTTAATCCCAGAACGGGGGCCAACTCACAGAACGGGGGCTAATCCCAGAACGGGGGTCAGTTTTGCACGTTCTGGATTAAGCCGTTTTGATGTCAAGCTCCAATGACGTCAATATTCGTGACGTAACGTCACACTCGGACTGCAGATCAAAAATGGCGGCACCTAGTAAAAATGTCGCGTTTGTAATCGTGTCCAAATGTATATTAAAGGTACATGCCTCTCATAATGCACACACGGTTATATATAGGAATTAAATAATCGTGTCACTATTCCATCAGTTCTAAAAATTACGCGTGCCCGCTATACAGATATAAACATTTATAGTCTGCTTCACGAAAGCTGCCCAAATGTTACGGCTATATAGACAATTCAAAAACAATATTATTTTCGACAATATTAAATTAAAGGAAAATTTAAGAATGAGCCTTCTTTTTATTTCGTGAAATTCGTCAAATATTGATTTTATTACGAAAAATTGATTTGTCTATGGGAATTTAACATGGGGGAAAAAGTGGTAAGGAAGTGTCGGAGGAGTCAAAAAACGAAAAAATTTGGAAATTGACTCCGAAACCTGACTAGATAGCTTGGATATGATCTAACTAAGAAAACAAAAGTTAAATTTTAAAAATCGGTCCAGTATTTCTAAAATTCAAAAAAATTTCCCCATGTTAAATCCCCATAGACATCTTCACGGAGTGAAGATGTCTATGGGGATTTAACATGGGGAAATTCTTTTTTCGCAATGAAATCAATATTTGACCAAATTTCACGAAATAAAAAGAAGGCTCATTCTTAATTTTTCCTTTAATTTAATATTATCAAAAGAAATCTTGTTTTTGAATTGTTTATATAGCCGTAAAATTTGGGCAGCTTTCGTGAAACTGACAGTAGTAATATTTATTTTAGTGATAGTGACGCGCGGTGATATCAGGTTATTTTCATATGCAAATGAGACAAGATATGTTTTAATTATTTATAGTAATTAAATGCGTCCCCTAAATAAATAACATTTTCGACAGATTATAAAGTATGATCATTGCAGAGAATAAATAGTAATGTCTGTTAGTATTTTAATGAAACACGGTTATCGCCCCTGATAACAGTGTGAACATTTAAATCTGATATAAAATGTATAATAATGCCAATTAATATGTGGGGTAATGGGGAGTGAATGTTTATTTTGCCAGAACATTTCTCAGATGATGTTTCTGATATAAAGAACATTTTGTGCATACTGAGTGGGCATGTACCTTTAACTATCGTGAAGCGATTATTAATACAGTGACTTATACGCATGCTATTCCTGTTTCCATGACAGTCGTCTCTTGCTAATGTCCTATGTGTGCAATATGTCTTCCCTTTCCGGCCATTTTGAGATTGGCCCCCGTTCTAGTATTGACTTCACGTTTTTCGGCCCCCGTTCTGGGATTGGCCCCAGTTCTGGGACTGACCCCCGATATGGGTCTTACATATTATATACCGTCAATTCATACCTCGTATGTAATACCTAATAAGAAGAGGGTTCTACAATGAGAGATAATCGAATACGATACCTATTAAACGAGTTATGCCGAGTTTCTTATGAACTCAGTCAAATCGTTTAATAAATATCGTAGTATATCAACACAAATGTGATTATATGTATTGCATGAGGACATTATCGTAATTTAAAGCTGTATTGATTCCCTAACATATTTCTGCAGCGGGCTCATTTGCATATTCATTATCCCGTCACCGATAGGCAAGATGGGATATAACATTAGTCCATGTACGTGCGTACGTTACTAACAACTTTCATTTTTCATATTTGGCCATTTGTGTCAATGGATAGTGCCTTGTTTTTCATACAACGCATGTCCGACCGCACAAGGTCAAGTTCACCTTGTTTGTAAGTCAAACATGTTAAACAAATGTAGTATTATCAAGACTGCCTGCGAGGGGATTACCTTAGTGATAACGGTGCCCTTGTTACACTATTGTTTTATTCAATACACTGTGTTAATACAATGTGAAAATCTATGTTATGCAACAAATACATTTACTGACGTTTGCAATCATGATAAATAGTTGCGTAACTTCCCGTGAGTCGGTTATCGAGTGAGCCAATAAAAGGTTTGTTTAACAAATCCTTGCGGAGGTCTATACAAATACGAGACGGCACGAGATGTTAATTTACAGATAATATCACAGATTAGGTAATAATACTTAGTGAAAAGCAGCTCATGTTCTTAGTGCAGTGTAACCTCTCTAAACCCGACACCCTGGAAGATACAGGGTGTCCAATTTAGAGAGGTCCCACTGTAATTAACCACTTCATAAACATGTTTTGTAATTTTCAATCATGAACAGACGCGACAGTGAAATTTAGTACAGTGAAACCCATGACAATTATAGACAGTCGGGTGATCGTGGTGTCCGGTTTAGAGAGGTTCCACTGTACAAAATCACATCACGTGTCTCATATGTAGCTTACGGGGCTTATTGATGACAGGTATACAGAGTGGCCTGCGGTTCTCTTACCAGGCGAATTGCAATTCCTGGAGCGCAGGATTGCAATTCGCGTTCCCATTAATTGCAATTGGACCGCAATCGGACCGCAATCGGACTGCAATCATGTGACCGCGGTCCAAAGAGTTGGTTGCGGAATTGCAATACTTATAGCGCAGTTCGCGCTGCGCTCCGCTTTTAATTGCAATTTACGCTCCTTTGTTTCTGTAAACTGCGAAAGAATGACCGCTTTACGCTGCGCTCTGCGGTAAAACCAGCGGACCGCTCTGCTTAACCAATGCGGCAATAAAATCGAAATAGTTGACAAACGTATCCGTGTTCCAATCCAAAAATGTTATCCCATCTATCTAATTCAAAGTGACTACCCTAGAAAGTCAGCGGTATTTGTGATCTGGTTTTTTTGGTGCGCAATATAAATCGGCGGGTTATTGCGAGACAAACAGTGAAACATTGACCTTGACAATTTCTTGGACAAAACAAAATGTCGTCACTCACTCACTGACGTTCCGAATATCAAGAACACATTAATAGACACCACCATGCTGACAATATATTTATTTTCATATAAAATCAAATGATAATGTGTGGTCTACGGTATAATATAGCAAAACAAAGCATCAATTTTGCGTTTTGTTTACTTTTTCGTCGGTATCAAATTACGTTTTCTATTATGTTGACATTATTTCGACGCGATCCTATAGTCGACATTACAATTTCTGAGATCAATACAACTTTTCATAATGTCTTTCAATTTCAAGCTGCAAGGAGACTGTGAATTGCATATTAACCATAATAACATGGTGAACATATTGATAATAATTTTAAAAGAAAAGCATATTTTAATTTTCGAAACCTGATCATAAAAATTAAAATATAAAAATTTATTTTGGAATTAGATTTTATATTACTGCAAACGTTCTGTTCTAGCTGTTGATTTCTATTGGCCGATTCAAATTTTGTGAAGATAATATTTATTCCGGTGATAGCCATTTATTTAAAATAAAACGGTTTACTTGTGTCACAGAGTGAGAAAGATAAATAACGGCCCGGAATCGAACCAGGGACCTCATGTTTACCGTACCATGCCCATGACTCTACCGAGCAAGCTAACAAGGCACAGATCATACACACTTCATCCCCATGGTCAGTTGCGTACTGTGACATTCTTCTCCGCCAAATTGAAATTCGTCCTCGAATTCTATGTTTAATTTTTGTCTCCAAATTCCATATGTTTGGGTACAATTTGGGAGTATTTATCAGTCGCGGTCCTTTGTTGGGCAACAGAATACTCAATTATCGTCCGTACCCAGAGTTCCGGTGCTCCATAGGTTTTTCGTGCAGAATACCGAATCGGATCTCATTCACGCTTTAGCTGTTAATTGTGACATATTTTCTGTACTTATTACACAGAAATGAATAAGTATATACTGACATTTCTTTCAATTGAAAAATACAGAAAATATGTCGCAATTAACAGTTGAAGTGCAAATCAGATGTGATTTGGTACTTTGCAGCGGAAACCTACGGAGAGCACCATTATAAACTCTCGGTACGGACGATGCGGGAGTATTCTGCAGAGTTACTTCCCGCAACTACGTTGGGCGCTAAATGTCACAGGGTGAGAAAGATGTGCACCAGCCCGGAATCGAACCGGGGATCTCTGGTTTACCACACCATCGCTCTACCTGCTGAGCAAACCGGGCACAAATACACACTTATTCACCATAGTGATCACTTCATTCAACCAAAAATTCACAAGCTAGAAGTTATGCCAAATTATTACAGTCAACGTCACAGATTATGCTCTTGGCGACATTAGCGGACACAAATTTGTCCATCAATTTGATCAAATAAACAAGGAATCTGACAGATAACACTACGACGGCGCATGGAAACTCATTATTCTGGTACTTGGAATCAAAATGGTGGATATTAAAATCAATATGTGAGGCGCTGACGTAACCTTTAACATTTTTTATCACGATAGCAGCTACAGGGATTGTTGGACGCATTTATTTAGAGAAACAAGAGATTACAATGGATTGGATAATATACTAAGTGACATTTTGTTCTAACGTACACCAACATAGAGGATTAAATTTGCGACAATGTTGGATTCTGGATTTTGTGGACAGGTGACAGAAATCGGAGCTGGATAAGAACCGACAGACGTGATTCTGAATATGCGTGCTTGGTCTGTGGTTTTTCTTCCAGATCATGTCATGCATGTTTTAATTTCACGTCATGTCAAAGCAGCACTATTGAATATAATGAATAACTTTAATATTCTACACCAGAATTAAAGTTCATTCATCGTCTGATGTGTAACTGATAAATTAAGGTAAGTTACTTGTATATGACAACTTTTGCCTCACCACGATAGAGGAGGGGGCATTTAGTGTTACCCTTGACCTTGTCCGTTCTTCCGTCTGTCACCAACCTAGTAACTCGAAAAACTTTTAAACCGTAATAGCTACATACCTGAAACTTGGTACATGTATGTTTGATTCGACCCCATGGTCATGGATTATCTCCCCCTTTTCAAGTTAGAATTTTCCAATTTTGTCTTGTAGCTCGTAAAACTTTTAAACCCTAATAGCTACACACCTGAAACTTGGTATGTCCTTATGATGAGTAGATTTGCAAAGTTTATTTTCATTCGACCCCGAGTCATGGATTATCTCCCTCTTTTTGAATTAGAATTTGAAAATTTTGCCTTGTAACTCGTAAAACTTTTGTAATAGCTACAGCACTGAAATTTGATATGTAGCTTCCTTCTGATGAGTAGATGAAACGGAAAGTTTATTTCGATTTTTGATTCGAACCCCGTGTCATGGATTATCTCCCTTTTGGACACTGGAATTTTGCCTTGTTTACTATCAAAGCGATATGTGGGGTATCCGTGTTCTATGAACACATTTTCTAGTTTAGTTATCTCCCTTTGTTTTTTCGCGCACTGATTTGTCCGGAGCATAACGCGAACACCCTTTGCAATATTTTTTATGAAACTTAACACATGCATAGGTCTCACTGGACAGGGCGGAGCTAGCGTTAAAGGTACATGCCCACTCAGTAGGCACAAAATGTTCTTTATGTCAGAGACATCATCGGAGACATTTTCTGGCCAGATAAACAATCATTTACCATTACCCACGTATTGTTTGGCATTATTATACATTTTATATATCAGAAGAAAATTTCCACATTGATATCAGGACGATAACCGTGTTTCCTTAAAATGTTAACGGACATTACTATTTATTCTCCGTATTTATTTTTTGATGTGCAATGATCATACTTTATAATCTGTCAATTTTTTTTTTAGTTGATGCATTTAATTTAATAGTATAAATAATTATAAAATATCATGCCCCATTTGCACATGAAAATACCGATACCACCGCGCGTCACTATCAGTAAAATAATATTACCAAATGATTATATCTGTATAGCGGGCACTCGTAAATGTTTATATTAAAGTAGTGGAATAGTGACAATTATACACTTATTTAATTCCCATAAAGAGCATTTTTAGCCTACTGAGTGGGCTTGCACCTTTAAAAATGGGGTTGGACAATTGTTGTCGCGACCGCCTGCGGACAGTGCGATATAGTCTGCACATTGACGTCCATCTGTATTTTTTTTGCCGAGCCTGCTTGCGGAAAGCGAGACTTAGTGATCACAATGACGTCCGTGCGTCAGTCCGTCCGAAATCGGTGTATGTTTTTAAATACCATATCCTAAGTCACATTGACTTGAAACATCAAATGCTTATTAGTCATAATCCATATATTCATTCTGTCTCCCACTCATGCGGCCCCTGTGCCCCAAGGTCAAGGTCAAATGACTTTGAAATTTTTGTTAAAGTTTTTGCATACCTTATATCTCCACAACACTTACCCAGATTTGCTTCAAACTTCAGATAATTCTTTATTATCATCCATATTTTCATATTATAGCCCACGCATGCGACCCATATGCCCAAGATCAAGGTCAAATGACTTTCAAATTTGCGTTAAAGCTTTTTACATACGTTAATTCAAACTTCAAATAAATATACTCGGACACCATCAAATGCCTCGGTGGGCTCAACATGCGGGCCATGGCCATCTGATTTTTATTTACCGTAGGTTAAAGTTTTTAAGAACACTATATCTCAGAAACAGCTTCGCCAATTCACTCGAAGCTTCACATGTGTGTTTATCATCATCCATATTTTCATTCTATGCTCAACTCCTGCAACCCCTGTGCCCAATATCAAGGTAAAATTACTTTCAAATTTACCTCAAAGTTTTTGACATGCCTGCATGTGGACAGTGCGATATAGTTGTCACATTGGCCTACATACGTACGTACGTACATCCGTCCGGTTAAATTTTTTTGATTTAAGGTTAAAGTTTTTAAAGGTACATGCCCACTCAGTAGGCACAAACTGTTCTTTATAGCAATTAAATAAGTGTATAATTGTGTCACTATTCCACCAGTTCTAAAAATTATGTGTGCCCGCTATCCATATATAATCATTTAGTAATATTTATTTTATCTGATAATGACTAGCAGTGGTATCAAGCTATTTTTCATATTCAAATGAGGCATGATATTTTTATGCCACCGGGTTTCGAAGAAACGGGTGGCATATAGTGTTTGGACCGTCCGTCCGTCTGTCCGTCCGTCACACTTTTCGGTTAACCACTTTGTCACAGTTTCTCAAAATATGCTGCAGGTGGCATCCGCGTTCAACAGACGCATTTCTTGTTTTTAATAATTTATGCTAATTAAAGGTACATACTCACTCAGTAGGCACAACAATTAAAGTTATGTGTATTCTCAGTTATTTGTAGGAATTAAATAAGTGTATAATTTTGTCACTATTCCACCAGTTTCTAAACATTACGAGTGCCCGTTATATGGATATAATCATTTAGTAATGTTTATTTCACTGATAGTGACACGCGGTGATATCAGGCTATTTTCATAGGCAAATGGGGCATGATATTTTTTAATTACTTATACTAATTAAATGTGTTTCCCTGAAAAAATAATGTTTTCGACAGATTATAAAGTATGATCATTGCACATCAAAAAATAAATAGTAATGTCTTGGTAACATTTTATAAGGAAACACGGTTATCGCCCCTGATGGCAGTGTGGAAATTTACGTCTGATATAAAATGTATAATAATGCCAATAAATATGTGTATTAATGGTGAATTAATGTTTATTTTGCCAGAAAATAGTCTCAGATGATGTCTCTGATATAAAGAACATTTTGTGCCTACTGAGTGGGCATGTACCTTTAAGAACACTATATCTCTGAAACCGCTTCACCAATTCACTCGAAACTTCACATACGGTGTATTTGTCACCCACATTTTCATTATTATTTATATGTGCCCAATGTCACGGTCAAATTACTTTGAAATTTCCCTTAAATATTTTGTTGGGCCCGCTTGCAGACAGAGCGATATAGTTGGCACATTGGTGTGCATTCAGGATAAAGTTTTTGGTTAAAGTGTTTTTTGTTAGTTAAAGTTTTTGGGTATACTATCAAAGCCTCGGCGGGTGCGGCATGTTTTACCTCAACGGGCTAAAGCTTTGTTGCAATAAAAAAAATTGTTTGTACTATCAAATGCCTCGGCGGGCACGACATGCAGGCCATGGCCATCTAGTTATTATGGCATGCGATTTTATCAGTCGGCCATCACACCATGACTAGTTTAGCACTTGATCAGTCGGCCATCGCACCAGGACTAGTTTAGCACTTGATCAGTCGGCCATCACACCAGGACTAGTTTAGCACTTGATCAGTCGGGACATCGCTCCAGGACTAGTTAGAACTTGATCAGTCGGCCATCACACCAGGACTAGTTTAAAACTTGATCAGTTTCCCATCTCACCAGGACTAGTATAGCACTTGATCAGTCGGCCATCGCACCAGGACTAGTTTAGAACTTGTTCAGTCGGCCATCACACCAGGACTAGTATAGCACTTGATCAGTCGGCTATCGCACCGGGACTAGTTTAGCCCTTGATCAGTCGGCCATCGCACCAGGACAAGTATAGCACTCGATCAGTCGGCCATCGCACCAGGACTAGTTTAGAACTTGATCAGTCGGCCAGCGCTCCAGGACTAGTTTAGCACTTGATCTGTCGGCAATCTCACCATGACTAGTATAGAACTAGATCAGTCGGCCATCGCTCCAGGACTAGTTTAGCCCTTGGTCAGTCGGCCATCATACCAGGACTAGTTTAGCCCTTGATCAGTTGGCCATCGCACCAGGACTAGTGTAGTCCTTGATCAGTCGGCCATCGCACCAGGACTAGTATAGAACTTGATCAGTCGGCCATCGCACCAGGACTAGTTTAGCCCTTGATCAGTCGGTCATCGCACCAGGACTAGTAGAGCACTTGATCAGTCTGCCATCGCACCATAAGTAGATAGCGCTTGATTAGTCGCCCATTGCACCATGCCCAGTATAGACATTGATCAGTTGGCCATCTCACCATGCCCAGTATAGCACGTGATCAGTCGGCCATGCCGAGTATACATGTAGCACTTGATCAGTCGGCCATCGCACCAGGACTAGTAGAGCACTTGATCAGTCTGCCATCGCACCATAACTAGTATAGCGCTTGATTACTGATGAATTACTGTATTGAACACACATGTATATGCACTGTGATACCGTACTTCACAATCCTCAGTTTTAAATTGTTTCTCTATCGTAAAACTGAACATTTATTCATTTTGAAAAACTTAAAATTGTGGCAGATGATCGAAATGAAAACCGGATGTTTACATGCGAAATGAACCGGTGCATCGGTATATTTAACCGCACGATGACCCACTGTATATTCATACCATATCGTACGGATATATCGTATATACGAACGGATATCGTATGTTTTTGTATAATATTCGTATAGTACGTTTGTATAATCTAAACAAACTGTACTATACGATGATACGGTAAGTTTTTAACGGAAATAGCGAAAGAATGACCGCACAAACGGTATCGCGAAAGAATGACCGCACAAACTGGGACCGCGAAAGAATTACCGCACAAACGGTATCGCGAAAGAATGACCGCAACAACGGGACCGCGATTGGACCGCAATTAGACTGCAATTTCAGAGCGGGACGAATTGCAATTCAACGACCGCTGGATTGCAATTCTTGGTAAGTGAATCGCAGGCGGGAGTGTAGTATTTCACCATGCCCAGTACGTATAGCACTTGATTAGTTGGCCATCTCACCATGCCCAGTATAGCACGTGATCAGTCGGCCATGCCGAGTATAGCACTTGATCAGTCGGCCATCGCACCAGGACTAGCAGAGCACTTGATCAGTCTGCCATCGCACCATAACTAGTATAGCGCTTGATCAGTCGCCCATTGCACCATGCCCAGTATAGCACTTGATCAGTTGGCCATCTCACCATGCCCAGTATAGCACGTGATCAGTCGGCCATGCGAGTATAGCACTAGATCATTCGGCCATCACACCAGGACTACTTTAGCACTTGATCAGTCGGCCATTGCACCAGGACTAGTATAGCACTCAATCAGTCGGCCATCACACCAGGATCTAGTTTTAGAACTTGATTAGTCGGCCATCACACCAGTACTACTTTAGCACTTGATCAGTCGGCCATCGCACCAGGACTAGTATAGCACTCGATCAATCGGCCATCGCACCAGGACTAGTTTATAACTTGATCAGTCGGCCATCGCACCAGGACTAGTTTAGAACTTGATCAGTCGACCATCGCACCAGGAATAGTTTAGCCCTTGATCAGTCGGCCATCGCACTGTGACTAGTTTAGCCCTTGATTAGTCGGCCATCGCACCAGGACTAGTATAGCACTCGATCGGTCGGACATCGCACCAGGACTAGTTTAGAACTTGATCAGTCGGCCATCGCACCACGACTAGTTTAGAACTTGATCAGTCGGCCATCGCACCAAGACTAGTTTAGTCCTTGATCTGTCGGCCATCGCACCAGGACTAGTTTAGAACTTGATCAGTCGGCCACCGCACCATGACTAGTTTTGCCCTTGCTCAGTCGGCCATCGCACCAGGACTAGTTTAGAACTTGATCAGTCGGCCATCGCACCAGGACTAGTTTAGAAATTGATCAGTCGGCCACCGCACCAAGACTAGTTTTGCCCTTGCTCAATCGGCCATCGCACCAGGACTAGTTTAGAACTGATCAGTCGGCCATCGCACCACGACTAGTTTAGAACTTGATCAGTCGGCCATCGCACCAAGGACTAGTTTAGCCCTTGCTCAGTCGGCCATCGCACCTGGACTAGTATAGCACTCGATCAGTCGGCCATCGCACCATGACTAGTTTAGAACTTGATCAGTCGGCCATCGCACCATGACTAGTGTAGCCCTTGATCAGTCGGCCATCGCACCAGGACTAGTTTAGAACTTGATCAGTCGGCCATCGCACCACTACTAGTTTAGAACTTGATCAGTCGGCCATCGCACCAAGACTAGTTTAGCCCTTGCTCAGTCGGCCATCGCACCTGGACTAGTATAGCACTCGATCAGTCGGCCATCGCACCATGATGATAGTTTAGAACTTGATCAGTCGGCCATCGCACCAAGACTAGTATAGCACTTGATCAGTCGGTCATCGCACCAGACTAGTTTAGCACTTGATCAGTCGGCCACGTCATCCTGCGTTACAGACAGAAGTGGTGGTCGGGGGCGGGGCGGGGGCGGGGGGGGAGGGGGGGGGTGTAGTGTAGTCATAGACAAAAACTGGTGGTGGTGGTGATACACATTGTTCCCACTGTGGGATATAGACCGGAACTTTTAGGACGCCAAATGTAGATGGCTGGTGTGCGTGGGGGATCATTGTTTTGTGTCCCCGGCGGTGGTGCGGAGTACAGTGATGAATTACTGTATATTGAACACACATGTATATGTACAGTGATACCGTAGTTCACAATCCTCAGTTTTATATGTTTCTGTATCGTAAAACTGAACATTTATTCATTTTGAAAAACTTCAAATTATGGCAGATGATCGAAATGAAAACCGGATGTTTACATTCGAAATCAACCGGTGCATCGGTATATTTTAACCACAGGATGACCCACTTTATATTCATACCATATCCGTACGGATATATCGTATATACGAACGGATATCGTATGTTTGTATACTATTCGTATAGTATGTTTGTATAATCACTGATAATGTAAACAAACTGTACTATACGATGATACGGTAAGTTTTTACCGGAAATAGCGAAAGAATGACCGCACAAACGGTATCGCGAAAGAATGACCGCACAAACTGGACCGCGAAAGAATGACCGCACAAACGGTATCGCGAAAGAATGACCGCAAAAACGGGACCGCGTTTGGACCGCTATTAGACTGCAATTAGACTGCAATTCCAGAGGGGAAGAATTGCAATTCAAGGACCGCTGGATTGCAATTCTTGGTAAGCGAATCGCAGGCGGGAGTGTAGCTCCCGATCAAATAGCGCACTCATGTAGCCTAATAACGATTGCATTGTTGTTAGAATGATGCCGGGTATTTCAGACATTTGTAGACATTGCCGTCACTTCGAAGCTAATTATTTCGGCAAGTGACATAGAGAATAGTAAGTTAGTGCCGTGAATGGGAAAACATATCTGGTAAGGCTCTGTAGCCTATTTCACAAACATTGCAAAGTATACTTTTCTAGCAAAGTATACTTTGAGGGAGTAATCATTTATTTTTCAGAAAATGCATTATTTCATATAGAACTAACGACTGCATATATTTGATGATTAAAAGTATACATTTTTTTATCATACTGAATTTATTTCATTCATAATGTAATAAAGTCAGTAAAATAAAACTTAATAAATTTATCCTAAAATTGAAAAAGTTTTCCTCAAAGTATGCTTTAGTAGAT
>CM055270.1:109228063-109392030 GCA_029237695.1 Conchocele bisecta
CTCCCAATCGAGATTGGATGAATTAGATTCCCCTCTGCTGTTCCAACCCAAACGCGATTGGGGGGCTGCAGCGAAACTTCCAACAAAGGTTTATTATTAACGACGCAGTTACCGGACGAACTGGCGAGGGCATGTTGGAGATTGTCCGATATATTAGAATACTTCGCATACGATGAACACGCGCAAACTTGATACCAAAACTAACGCGCAAGCTGTCGAATACACACTATAGCCCACGCGGCTACTGGAAGGGACTCGCGGCCATCAAGAACCTCGCGGCGGCGACCAAGGTTTCAGAAAACGCTGTCAAGGAATGGCTCAAGAATCAGGCCATCTGGCAGATCTATTTACCCGCGCCTCACAATATTCCGCGCCCAAAATTCGACGTGCCGGTGCCGAACCAAGTTCACCAAGCGGATCTCCTGTTTCTCCCTCACGATCGCGTCGGTCGCAAAACGTACAAGTACGCACTGACAATCGTTGACGTAGCGAGTCGTTACAGGGGGCTGAGCCGTTGGCCACTAAAGAGTCTAAGGAAGTGGCCGAGGCTCTTTCCCGAATATATAAGAGGAGTCCTCTCAAATGGCCGAATCTTCTCCAGGTCGATCCCGGCCGCGAGTTCATGGGCGCGGTCTCTCTATTGTCTAAGCATAAAGTTTCTATCAGACGCGGCCGCGTCAACATCCACCGGGACCAGGGGATCGTGGAACGCTTCAATCGAACCCTGGCTGAGAGACTGTTCGGACACCAATACGCTAAAGAACTTGTAGACCCCCATTCACGATCGACCGAGTGGGTGGCCAGACTGCCCGCCGTGGTCTCCGCACTGAACGGAGAGGTGACCAGATTGATAGGTAAGAAGCCTGTAGATGCTATCAAGTTTAAAAGGGTGACGAGCAAGCCCTCTGCCGTCTCGCGCGGGCGACCCGTTGGTTTAGAGGAGCAGCAATCGGCGATTGCACTTCCATCAGATATTGACGTCCGGTACCTCTATCAACCGGGAGAGCTCGAAGGTGGCAGCCGCCGCGCGACTGATCCCGTGTGGTCTCTCAATGTATATCATCTAGATCGATATATTACCAAACCCGATGAGCCTGTGCTCTACTATTTGGATGATGGGCCATCTCGAGGGTTTGTTCGCGAAGAACTTCTTATAGTGCCTTCTGACACCCAGCTACCCCCGGATCGTTAGAGATGTTCTGTATGTATTCCGTCTGGTAACACGCGTCTTTTATCGTAGTATGCCGAGAGTCCTAATTTTTGTTGACAGTACGTTTTCATAACGCCGTCTTTCATTTTAAATCCTCTATTTTGCGCTACATCTATAATGTGTTTTCCATCTTCTGTAGTTTCACTTAGTACTCGTTTATATCTATCCCAATTCAAATTGTTAGTTCTCTTGGACATTCCTTTCGCAGAGTTTTTATTAATTTGTTCCAAATTATCTTTAGAATTAATTTTTTCTACGAAATAACACTTACTAGATAATCTCTATCGCCCTATCTCCGCTGAATTCATTTTGAAAAGTCCTGGCTCTCTTTCGCTCCATTTATCCCAAGCCAACCATTTATTTTTTTCTTTTTCAAACTCGTCTAGTAAGTTAGTTCTAATCAATTCCTCTATCGTTTTTCCACTAACTCCTATATACATACTATCCGTGTCCATCTGTATTAATTCAAAGTCTTCTCTTTTTACGTATTTGTCTAGAAATTCGTAGTAAAATTCCAACATTCTCAATTTAGCTAGTTGATAAACCGCTATTCCACAGTGGAAGGGGCTCTTTACTGCACACCGGGGTTTTCGGGAAGATATTTCGTACGCATCTCCTATCTCTTCCAAATCATCAAAGAATGCAGATCTTAACGCTTTGTCAACACAGGTTTCGTCTTGTGTATATGTCGTATTTAAATGTCTCTCTTTTGCCTCTATCATTTTTCCACAACACGAATTGCCTAATAATTTCATTATATCCGCTACTGGTTTCTTATTTGGTTCTACATCGCCTGTTCGTCTTGCGGCTGTAACTTCTTTTGCGAACCATTCGAAGGGTTTACCACTAATATAATCTATAACACGATGAACTCCCGTTATTTCTAGGCCGTGTTTTAAATACCATTTCAACAGTGGCGCGTACAGCAATACTTTAGTGGCCGACATAGATCCCACCAATTTTCTTCAGTTTCCTCTAGTTCGGCCAGTATCGTTTAAATATTTTAACATGTGCGCGGGAACTTCATCAACCTCTACTTCTCTGTTTATAAAAAGTGGAGACATTTCAGAAAACTTATCTTTTAAGTTGTGTGGAACTTCTATATCCACCTCCGCAAACCCAAACCAGTCTCCAGATAAAACTCTTTTACAATTTTTTTTTAATAAGTTTAGGGTTTATGTGGGGAAAACTATATGGTGTATAGTTTCTTTTCACATGGCAATATCTTTATTTAACGTAGATAAATATAACGCGTTTTGCATCGTACCCCAAAACAGCCTTGCAAGGTTTGTTAATTTCATTTGATCTAATATTTGAAACACCGGCTTCTGCATAGCGTGTAAATACTATTGATGGACACCAACTAGAGCGTCTTTTATCATTTCGTATGTTTCTTCTTTTGGTGCATATAGAGCCCCCTCCGGTATAACCACCTTTATAGATTTTTGTTCTTTAATGGTTCCTCTCAATAAATATTGTATAGCCACACCCGGTAGTGTTACCGCATCTTTGAAAATATCCACACCTCTGTGTTTATAAAATTCACACATTTTTTCTACCGCTTCTAGGAACGGTGCTACATCTAAATCGTTATAATATTTCAACCAATCTCTGAAATTTTTCATATTATTTTCTTCGAAAATTCTACGACATTTACTTAATTCTGTTTCATCTAGTAACATTTTCCCCGATAGTTTGGAATACCAATTCTCTATATCAGGCAGTCCTGGGTAATCCAGTTTGTCTGGAGAATCGAACCACTCGTAAGGAAAGAAAGATTTCTGTCCTTTGCAGTCGTAGGCTTTTATCCAACTATCGTAACTTACACCCGGTCCTAGGTAAAGTATTACATCAAGACAAATCTAAACTCCGGAGTAAATAGAAATATTGTTGCGTTTGCCCGCCCGTTTTCCGACCATTACTTTCTTTGTTGTTGCAGATAGTTCACCTACTAAATATTTCTTTATTAGGTTTATATCGTACTTACTGCTGTTAAAACCTATAACCGGTACTTGCTCTATCCACTGTTCGATCTTAGCGATTTGGTTTTTACGTAAATGTTCTGTATTAAACCCATATCTTGACCACACTTCTTCTCTTATAGCTTTTCCCCTGACTTTCAAATCTTCTAACAAATTTTTCTATAAGTTTTGCAGGATCTTTATCACAAATATGAGTTACTGTTCCTGAGAAATTATCCTCCTACTACTAACACTTACCGGAACGTGCTCAGCTTCGTACTCTAAACTATTACCTAGCGTTTTAAGTAATTCTTTAGAATTAGGTGGGTTGAGATATGCCTCAAAATCGATACTATCTGATATGGATAAAGAGTAGTGTCGCAACCGATCTTTATATCTTTACCCGTTCTTTGGAATTCGCATTCCCACATAACTACTAGGTTGAATTCTTTGCTTTTTCTAATAAATGTATCTCTTCTCATAGTGGATGCGCGTTCTTCTTTTCTATGCTTTGCATGAATCTCACACCCGTGCCAGTAACAGCCGTGATATTGATATACGGTATTGGTTTCTGGACAGTATCCATCTACTGGAGCTCCTAAAATCCATCTTTCACCCCCGTGTCCACACTGTTCGAGGTGAATGTGAATTCCCTCTCGCTTTTCCACAGAATACATCCAATCGATCGCCCCATAACTGTTAGAACCTTTTGGGTGAAACGCTTTCTCGAACGACGAACGCGGGCGCTCTAAATAATTACCATCACATACTATTTTTGTCTCACCTTTCATACATGTTGGTCCGTGTTTCTTCATATTACTCGCTTTTGTGAACCTCTGTTTACAATTATTGCAGGCGTAAGTTTTAGATAGGTTTTTAAGGTTTTTTATCAGAAATGCGTGATTATTAAACAGTCCTATTGTCATTGGTTTATTACCTATTTCATTATAGTGTGCTGGTACCTTTTTCAACCACCATACGTTATATTTGGTCGGTTGATATACTTCTATACCGATTTTAAAAACCTCTTCAACCTTTTTTAGATCTTTAAAAGGAATTGGTGAAACAACATTTCTACCGAAATATTGCTTACTAAGTTCTTCCGCTTTTTCTGTACATCTGTCCAGGTCTGATCTTTTTATCAAGGTGCATAGCTAGACACCTGAACAGACAAAGATCGTCATTATACTTATCTAAAGAATACATACCTTTTCTATTCCTCAACCATTCTGGAAGTTCTCCTCCTGCTGCTTCTTTGGATTGTAGTCCCAAATCTATTCCCCTACTACCCTGTATTAGCTTTACAAAAACCTCTACCCATCTTACAAACTACCACTTTGTATTTGGTATGTCTATTTTATCGGACATTATTCGTGTTTGCTCCTTATCTGACAGCCATTTTTTAACGGTTTTCATTGATGATAGTGGTTCGCTACCACCGAGATTTTTGTGAAATATTAGAGTTTTAGGTTTTCCATTTTTAGTTTCCTCCATATGTTCTAGCTTGTAAGAATATGAATATCTCAAATAAAAATTTGTTGTTAGATACGGAGCGAGTTTATCGGACATGCGTTCGGACTCGTTGATGTCAATGTTTTTACGAAAGGATAATGTAACTACCCGTCTTCCATTTTCTACTTTTCCAATGTTTCATCGTGAGCCCCCAATATTTCTTCACCTTTTTCCACTATCGCGCGAACTATAGATCTTTTATTTGGTATTTGGTCACCTGTGTGTCTCAAATTATTTGTGCTTGAAGGTAATTCTTTAGAATTAATTACACTAGCCCTTAGCTCCGCAATACTTTCTTTTTGAATTATGTTACCAACTTCCTCCGCTAGTGAGAGGTCTTTAAATGCCCCTCTTTTATAGGCGCGGGTAAACCGCTTCATAAACGCCTCATTCTTTGTGGCATTTATCAGCTTTGTCAACCCCCTAACTCTCAACCGTTTACTATAAGTAATCCCTAGAGATTCGGCTTCTCTTCTCAAACTTTCTATTTCTGCTCTAGTTTCTGACGTTATCATATTTTCTGTAATATACTTTTGTATAACCTATGAAATTTATCTGTTCAATTAGTCTTGAAAACATTATGTTTTTTTTTTACGACCAATTGAATATAAACATATACATATACATATATATGGAGTGTGAGACTTGTTGTAAAACGTTTACGCGTAAAGACTATCTACGAAGGCATCTAGCGAGACGTAGAAAGTTTCCTTGTGCCCCCCCACAATTTCAATGCCCCAGATGCCCTTGTAAATTCGTTAGTGCCCAAACTCTTTGTAGACATAAGCAACTACGCTGTCAGGTGGCTACAGGTGAACGTGGTAGACTAGAGCTGGTAGAATTAGTTGCTGATCTACGGAATCAATTAGCTATATCGGAGGAGGAAAATATGGAGTTGGAATATAGACTATTGCGTGAGGACGCATTTAAATCGGAAACTTATTAGAATAAATTCATAAAATTGCTGTCGGAAAAACATGATGTATTTATGACAACGAGACAAAAATAAATCCTTTTTAAGACTATTGTTTTATATGTTCAATTGGACGTGAAAACAACATGATGTATTTATGACACCAATTTTGAATTTTTCGTGGTTGGTGGGAGACAATTTCCTCGTTAACTAATTTTTGGTTTTTAGGGGGTGGTGGGAGTAGTATATGGGGGTGGAAATGATGCCACCGTAGGTGGTATCATTTTGACTCCCTTTATACTACTCAATTTGAAAGCCAATGAGGGCCCTGATTTCTTCTTTGGTTACAGGACGCCATTTTTCATCAGCTTTTTTCTGGATACACACAGATGCATAACGGTTTGTCTCCTCAGCAATGTTTTGGAACATTTCATCACTGAATATTAGTGTCAGAAAGTCCAATTCACTCTTTTCCTCTGACATTATATGTACTGGACCAGGATTTCCCGTGAAATCTCGCGTAATTACGGGCTGAAATCGGTCGCTCCAAATCGCTTCCCCACCCACTTCATTATCGCTGTCGCTCGAATCCATGCCATTTCGTAACATTGACAGCGGGATTTCATCATCGGAATCGTATTCTGAATAATCTTCTTCCGATACAGAAATATCTGAGCCTTCATTATTTCTAATTCCCATCAACCGATGCTCACTTTCTAACACGTCGTGATCGGAAAAACCCATCAAAATCACTTTCATTTTCACTGATTGACGCCATTGTTTAGAATTTCGGCGAGGTTAAATATTGACACGAAAATATTGACCAATAATGCGTGGTTTTATATCTATTTATGGCCGACTGTACACAAAAGTGTGTAGAAAAATTCTTCATTTCATTGGTTCTTATATTTAGAAATCTGGTTTTCAGCTACTCGCAACCAATCGGTGATCGTTTTACGTACGCTATTCGGCCCGACTGAAGTCGGCTATCGACAAACAAACATGTTTCATTTCGGCGTGTTTCGACGTTCTGCGGTGCAAATATACCACGACTGCAGTCGGGATTAGGCCTCAATGAGTTAATGTTAATGGTAAACCTGTGGGCGCGGTCATCGTAAATTTTGTAGTGGATGGGGAAAAACGGGCAATTGGAGTCAATAAACTAGCTAGAGATAGTTCAGCGGTGGTTTTGTTCGCCGGTGACGATCCAATTAGACTTTCAGAAGGTAGTGTTGTTAACTTTGTTACGAAAATCGCTGACCCCGCGAGTTCTTCCACTATTGTTACATTGTTAATTGAACTTGATTTGTAAAATACCAATATATTGGATATCATGAACGAATCACCGCTTCCAATTGTCAATACCAATCCATCAACACTGTATCCAATTCACGAAAGAAGTTTAGATTTTAAGTTGGATAATATCGTCGCTATGCAGGATATTTTAGTTAGAGAATGTACAAATAGAAAAAGAGACGCTAACAAATATATGCGCGCGGCGAACATAGCTGAAGCATCTAGTACGGTTCTGGCAAGTTTATCTGAAATGAGTGGTGCGGGGACTGCTGCAACACTATATACAATTGTAACGGTTCCACTTGCTGGGGTTTTGAGTGGAATTACCGTTTTATGTGGAATACTTTGTATGGTAATTAGGGCGGCGGGTGGAAAACTCGATAAAAAAAGTAGAAACATGATAGAATATCTGTTTTCGCCAGGTCTAAGAAAAATAGCATCGACGTTATAGTGTCCAATGCGCTAACCGATAATGAAATATAAAATTTAGAGTTTGAATCCGTGGTGGAAGAAATGGGGAGATATGAAGAATTAAAACATGATATTAGAATCAAAGGTCTCGCCACCATGCCCAAGATTGAGTGTACTTATTGGGATAAATTTAGGGTAAAACTTGGAAATAAAGTCGGAGGAAATGTTACAGCACCACCATCCCGAAATTGTGATATTTTAGTAAATAATCTGTTTACCTCGGCTATAAATATACACATGTTGTATAGGTATGTAAATTTGTTTACTGCACCAATATAATTAATTTGTAATAATAGGGGGAGTTCAGCTTTAAATTATTATTAATTCTTACAAAATTGATAAAATAACGAACAATCCCGAAAATTCGTGGACCTCTCTAAGTGTTTATAAATAATTATAATGTGCACACCATGTGTATGTTGTATAGGAAACTGATGAGCATATTTACGTTTGTTGACCTTTCAACAATTGGTCTCATCTCGTGTGTGCCATGTTGTTGATCCGGTATGACGTTCGTCTCGTCTGTTTAATGGTAGCAGTCTCTAAATGTGTGTGTGAATTGGCGATGGAATTGTATAGCTCAAAGGTGCCGGCCTAAAAGATTTCTGCCTAAGAGCTTGCAATTCCATCACCAAATCACAAAATGGGCTCGCCTTACTCCGCTGGTCTGGTTAATGTGATCTTAAAACTAGACTGTGAGCCAACAGATGCGTGGACTTAAGAAAGGTCCCAACACCCCAGTGACTGGGTGCCGGCTAAGAAATCTGCCCATTCGCTGGGGGTGTGTGCACGAGTGGAGGCTTTTGCTATTTTTTGTTGTGCTTGTTCAATAATAATTTTTCAATATCTTTATAAGTGATATCGTATAAATGTATATTCGTAAACGAATCGTTGGTTTTTAACAATTTTATATAATACAACCTATTTTCATATCCGATACGCATTATCCGTCTTAATGTTTGTATTTGCCTCTTGTATAGTTCGCATAATTGCCGGTATAATATTGTAAATGCAATGTTTTCATCGGAGCGTAATAAATTACGCTGATATTTCATGTATTCGATATTGCCTAGTGTTTTCAATTTATATAATTTATATATAGGACTATAACCCCCGTATTATTCGTATAATTCTTCAACACAGCCATTCAAAACTTTCAATTCACATTGTATTTTTGTATCCATTTTCTCTAATAATAGTGGTATAATTGATAGTGTTTTCTGTTCAATTTCAAATATAATTGGGACTACAATATCATTTTGACTCCCCCTTTTCAAAATTATTTTCTCCAAAATTCATAAATTTGCTGTCGGATACAATTTTCTCGTTAACCAAGTCTTGGATTTTCGGGGGTGGTGGGAGTAGTATAGAGGGATGGAAATGATACAACTGTAGGTGGTATCATTTTGACTCCCTCTATACTACTTGAGGGTTAGATTAGGGTTAAAATGAAAGGTGATACTAACTCACGCACGTACATACATATACGTACATATATGGACTAACACTATATCCCCTATTCTCTATCGGCGAGGGGATAACATAGCGAATCAAGCGTAAACTATGGCTCAGTGCTATGTCAATTAATTTCTGGAGGCGGGCCGTACTGACTGCGACTGTTTCGCGATTCAGTGGCTGTGTCCAAGAACTTTACTGGTTGTGTTAAATGCTGAACGATGGTTTACTGTAATTATATGTATTGTAACATAATCACCAACTGTCGCGGGAATTATTCAGCTACACATTCCACAGGTAGGGATATACATGTCCAAAATTATGCACATACTTTAGTTTTTTTAATTTCCCACCCCACACATGCTACCCCCGTGCCCAATGTCAAGGTTACATAACTTTCACATTCCACTTGTAGATCCATGCACGTTTCTCCATTCTCCTATAACTGCTTCACCGTACGAGCGACTGACTTAAAACTTCATATGCATGTTTGTCTTAATCCATATTTTCCTTCAGTAGATGCAACAGCGATCCTCTATTCTCATACAGCTTGTCTACCATATCAATATGCATGTTTATGATCCAGCCACCACAGCAATGAGATACATGGTGTATATATGTCGGTATTTTAGGCTTTGTGTACATTTTTGCTACATTGTTTGAACCATGCTTTTTTCATCTATATACCACATATAGCAAAACTGACATATTGGCAGAATGAGTTCAATACATCTTGAGATACAAGCCATTTTGGTTTTCAAAATGGGCTCCATTTCAAAATTGGAAATCCAGTATTTATTTTACATTTTTAAATTTCGTGGTAAGATTTCGTATTTTCCTTCTGGTTATACTCGTATTTCTTTGAGCAAGTCTGCTGAGATTATTGCTAACTGTTATTGTGCTGCGAGTAATCTTTATCTTCAAAATGTACACCGAAACTAAGTATGCATCGCCACATCAAATATTCTAGTATTTGTGTGGCTGAAGTTGTGATATTTCAAATGATAATTTATGTGATTGAAACGTGTGTGTCTGCTTGAAAACATATATAAATACAATATATAACAAAAGTTAAGTAGGTTACATTTTTTAAGAACCGCATGGCCGCCATTTTGAATTTGAAAATGACCGCCATTGAAATTAATTTATATTTAACGCCAACGTTATAGATTGTGTTTTTTTAGTTATTGTTTATTATGGATAAGAAAAATTGGCATTATTATTTCAGTATGTTTTAAATGGCGGCAATATTATTTTTAACATGGCCGCCATTTAAACTTACAATCAAATATTTATTATACATACTGTGGTGATATTGTGTATCTTTCTTCTGCTTATAATACAATGAACACAAACTGTTGAGATCATTGCTAACTAGTACTGTGGTACCAGACATCAATATCTCCAAAATGGTCGCTGGAAATAAGTGTATCATATACATAGCCACATCATACGTATCGTTGTGGCTAATAGTTATGTTTCTTCAAATGATATCTTGGTCAGCACATGTGTTTTCCTTTAAGAAGATGAAAATATGGCAAATCATCCATTTTGTCCAATAATTGTGAGTGATTGAAGACAGGTAGTCACGAGAGATGTCATCGTATCGGCATTTACGAGTATTGCAAGCATCAGCTGGCATGGATGGGGGCATGGGACTCAGGATCAGAATGTGTCGAAAGGCATCGCGGTAGGGCCCCTCGAGCAAGTCCAGGATGAAGACCGTTTTTCCGCATCCAGTGTGATTATGTATAGGTACAAGTTAAATGCTCCGTCAGCCTATTTGGCTATCTGGATCGACACACCCTCGCCCGCGTTCTCCACTCGGCGTCCACTACCGTGCAGTTGGTCGTCGTCGCTGGTTCGCATATCTAGCCATAGCGCGTACTTGGAAGTCAGGAAGGAGGGAGACGTCCGAGAGCTGCAGGTCTTTGGCCACCGCGGCAATCTCCGAGGCACGCTTAGAGCCGGCAGCAAACTGCTGTTTGGCTTCGTCCCACTGCTGGTGTGTGCGAAGGCCCTGGCTGTAAAGCTGATTGGGGACTCCCTCGATCGTCACCTCGACCTTTGTGATTTTTGTGTTTTAAAATTTGATGCTTTTTCGAACCCCGAGCGCGAACCGGACCTCCTCGAACAGCATCAGTATGCCTTTCATCGAGCTGGCCGGTACGTTGATATTAATATTCCAAAATGTGTCGGTTTTGTCTTTCGTCATCTTGCGATGGCGAATAACTCGGTGTTAAAGTATGGCAACCCGCCAGGCATACTGGGTTATAATCAAACGCGCGAGTTCGGGCATCGTGACCATGTCGTACTCCAGCGAAACATTGTCGATCGAATACGTCGATGTCATGTCAGTGGCTATGATAAACGTTAGTTCGTATTCGAGGCGGTCCGTCTGGTTACGTTCCGATTTCGGCTGGTATCAATACCCTGATAGACACCGTTTTCGGGCTCTTGCGCTGTCTTCCACATGTCTTGGTAGCAATGGTAGACGTCGCTATCGTCGATCGACATCACCTCATTACCAGAAATTGTTATCGTGGTATTCTTGTCGATGGCGCCGCCCAGGTTCTGAACGACGGTTCTGTCCGCGTCTGTCCACGTCTGCAACATAGTGAAAGCGCGGCCAACAGTCCTCGGCACAATGATGTCGTTAGATCCGAGTATTTGAAACGCCCTACGGTCGTAGGTGTTGAAATGGGTTTCCAGCCGCCGTCTTGTGGCAGGGATATTTTCTGTTCTTTGATAATCCGCGTAATAATGTAGCACACACACAGCCCTCAAGAAGGGGTCCTCCGTGGCTATATGATCCTGAGAGGAAACCTCGCATCCGGCTGTTGCACACCATACGGCGAAGTTGAGCTCCTTCTGCCAAAACTGCATCGGCTTTGCTTTCCGCCCGAAATTGGATAGTGGTGTGCACCAGCTGGGGAGCGCCCGCCTTAGTGGTGTAGTCTCCGCCGGACCGGTATTTCTCAGCAGAATTAAAGCCAAACGCCTTGGTGTCCATAACGATACTGTCATGTTTGCTACGCTTACCAATGTTCAACGCGGGGGCGGGGTTTGCACGCTTCAGCTGCCGATCGACAACGCTTGCGGGGAGCGCTGCGCCGGCCTCAGATCGATGACATTCACGGTCGGCTGGCCCCGGTATTTGGAGTTCGAGAGCTATCCAAGCTTTTGTCGCGTTGAAGCTTGATGGCAGAGCCAGCCTCACAATCTGGAAAGCCATCGGACTTGCGACCTTGACCGTCGAGGCCGTCAACCACGTAACGATCACCCCGGCATCGACATTATGGGATGATTTGGGCCTTGCGAGCACGCCGACGACGGCACCGTGGGCTTCGCCTTCACGAAGACGCTCAGCGTGCATATGGATTAACTGAACACATGATACAAAACGTTACAGATACAGGATACAGTACTCTCATTAAAGCTGTGCACGAATATTCATTTGGCATCCACTCGATACACGGGATACACCATGGCAGTTTCAGGGACGGTTCTGTGAATGTAAATCGCTCGGTCAACTTTAAGGGACATGCTACTACCGAGGTCCGAGTGAATCTCGTCCTTGAAGGGGTAGAGCAGACGTCTGGCGTCACCAAGCATGCGGTGCAGAGGTCAGAGTTTACTATATTCGATGACACACCAATGAAAGTTCCCGCCGGTAGTGTTATTAACTTCGTTACAAAAATTTCCAACCAATCGATCTCCTCCACTGTGGTGACACTGATAATCGAGATTGATTTAAGATGAATGCCGAACAACTATATCCTGAGCTGCAGTCCGGGGCGGCTGACCCGTCATCTTTTATAATTATCAGGATTGTTGAGATAAAACATATTCTCCAGCATGACGGAGAGACACTGACAGGTCATGCATAACATTATAGGCGGGCAGTCAATGTCGTCTCAGCTTCCATTATGAGTGTGTCTTTATTGTCAACAGTCGTTGCCGTGCCGATGGCGGTGACCTTGAGTGGGCAGGCAGGCCTGCTGCATGACGAACAGACTGGTGGCCCGCAAGCTCGAGGACAAGAGTCGCAAGCACGACCGAATGGCAGTTCTTGCGAGGTCGAAGAACAACAGTATCGACGATATCGTGTCGAAATCAATATCATAGACGACGACGCAAAGAAACTAATCATGGGTGGGCGGTCCGACGAAATGCGAACTCTTCTCGCCCACTTCGGGACGTAATATGAGTGATCGCGTGTCTCTCTGCGGGGTAGATCCCGCCATAATACTGCCCGGCAGCGCCTGTTGTTCCGTCGGCGCCACCTTATAAAACATACAACTTTCAGGCAACAGATATTCTTTTACGATTGCACTTGCTCCGATCGAGTTTCAAGTATACCATGCTGGGAGGCGCGGCGATACCCTTGGCCGGCCAGGGGCGTGGACCGTCTCTTCGGCTCGCCTTGGATTCTGCATTGTATTGTTGCTCTCCGAGCAATTATATAATGAATAAGCGACATGGGTGCACTGGAAAATGGGGCAGGTGTATTGCGTTCAGAAATGGGGTGGGGCCCGCCCTTGAGTGTCGGGCGGCTGCTGGGGGTGAAGTGGTCCAAACCCAGCCTTGTTTATACTACTAATATAATTAAGAAGATACTAAACTTACTTTATGTATTGAAATGTTTGAGAGATCAATAATAATGAAAATATTGTTACACACCGATAGTGGTGCGTAGATATGACCCCGTGTGGAAACTTCATACGTTGTACCAAACCAGCTGTTTGCTGTACTCTTGGTCATTGGACTAAGCCATTACCATCCGTGTACCAATGTATACCGCAATATCATCAAACACGCGTTACGGGATATGGGTGACAGATTGACCGACAAATGTGGTAGCGTCTGCCTCGAATAGTTGTCAATTAGTCTCCGTGTAGCCTGCAACCTATGTCTCCCAGATATGGTGTATCTGCTGTTCATCTATGGGCGGGCACAAGGGGGCTGATGCATGCTGACAGTCCATAGAACATATAACAGATCGGATAATGTTCAAGTATGTATTAAGCTTTTGCCAAAACAACAACTATCCACGAGTAGGTTTAAGTGAAAAGCACGAATAATATACTGTATATTAACGATAGTGTATGTGCGGATAGACTACGCGGTTGTTCCTACGACTGTTTCTTAAAACCTGTAATGATATTAATGTATGCGGGTCTAGCGTAATTATCAGCGATTCATCTAATACCAGTCCGAAGTATTGCCATGAATATAGATGTGCATGAACAAACTAGTTATTCATCAGTGTGTATGACAGGAGTCCCCGGTGACCCACAATGGTGCAAAGGCAGCGATAAGACGGATATGGCTATTTACATATCAAATGTCCAAAAGTGACTCTGGCTGGACATCATTATTAGTCTAAATATTGCCAGTGGTTTGAGTAGCGTGGGCCGCGACTGATTTAAGGGGCATAGTAAGATGAGAACAACAGTTAGGTGTATGGTCTTTGATGGAACTTGAATTATTTACCGACAGGCAGAGACAACTAGAGACGATGGTTCTCAATCTTTGTAACCAAGGAAATATCTTCTTTAACTGAGGTTGCAAGAGGGGTCTATATACACTCGATCGCTTATCAGGATCTATACCGGTCTAAGGGAAATAACTCCCTACATCAGACAGCTTTTCAGACTTATATGTGGGAGCTATGATAAATGGGGGAACTCACTTAATATTCTATCAGCAAGAGAGGTAACCTTCACCTCTCTAATAGACACCCGTTGATCTAGTAGCCAATTAACTGGCACCTATATTAGTAGCTAGATTTGACTTAAAGTAAGCCAGATCAGTTGTCACGAATCATAGCCGACTATTTTCTTTATCATCCATTAATTGTAACACGGGTCACATAGTCTGGAGCAGTAATCGAATATTCTAGTACAAGACGATCGAATAGGTATTGGTGTGTGAAATATCGCCCGTGGAGTACACCGCTGGAGAGAATATCGCTTTATCCGAAACCGCGCACGGACCACCAGTATTGGATTTTGTACTGGGCGTATCTGGGTGATCTACACTGTATATGCAGACTTAGATGCTAGCATAATTACCTAGTAGGTCATACCGATTAATGACTGAAGTATTTCAGACTAATTCACCAGATATCTCATGAGATAGACTTACTGTCAGATCATTAGTCCAGTTACGTAAGATTGTAAGCCAAATGTGGGCACATAAGTTTTACATTGACAAGCAGACTATATGAGGATAGTCATGCACTAGGGTGGGGGTATATATTCGTTGTAGCACCATATACTATCAGTCGGACACTCAATTACATTCTTGTGACATTGGAGCGCAAGTTTTTCACTGGGAATTGGTGAGTACATATGTTGTTACTTTCTAATGCTGCCATTTAAGTCTGAATCTTGCCAAGACCGGCAGTTCTACGCAGTGTTATCGAATCCTCGATAATACTGCACTATTTAATTTACCTGAGTTATTTGGCCCCGTTTCGACCAAACGCTTGGTCAATAAAAGCCGTATGGCATGTATCCGCTGATGTAGATTATCTCCCTTAATCAAATACTATTGATTCATTAATTCGTCGTGTTATTCGTCGTGTACATGATAACGATTACAGGACTGGTATGTGGGAGCATTCCGTGAGTATTGTATGGCATATTATTCTCATGTGTTTTTGTTGCATGTCACTCTGACTAATTGCATTAGCAATTTATTGTATTTGTAAAACGAAGGGCGAACTCGATTGAAATGTTCACTAACATTAGCCATGCATTTTATGTTACGATTCAATCCAATATCAGTCTGCGCCCTGTACAATACATGAGAATATTGCCAATGTTAAACATGTCACAATTGTAACGTGAATTTTCTGGACGACTTTCATTACTCTATGGGGAAACACATTTTAAATCCTAACCCAGTCGTCTGTACATTCATTTTATTACGTCATATTACGTTCGCAGTGTGTTGTAAATATTGTAAATGCTATTGCGACCAGGATGGGCCAGATCAGACAGTTCTGCTCTAAATGCACTGATTTATACATAAGCAAACTGCAATAAGGACCTGATGTGAAGTATAATTTGTTTCAATCACTGATGCTTTGGGTCAGCCTGTGGAATCCTACAGTCTGATTAGAGTGAGTATACAGTGTTTATTATTAGGAATGTAATGCAATTTAATACTGTGAGTCTGCACAGAAGAATACTTGGCACAGTTGCTCTATATTAAGTTAGCGCAGTTGGCCACGGGCAGTCTGATCATTCTGGAAGTTCTCCTCCTGCTGCTTCTTTGGATTGTAGTCCCAAATCTATTCCCCTACTGCCCTGTATTAGCTTTACGAACACCTCTACCCATCTTACAAACTTCCACTTTGTATTCGGTCTGTCTATTTTATCGGACATTATTCGTGTTTGCTCCTTATCTGACAGCCATTTTTTAACGGTTTTCATTGATGATAGTGGTTCGCTACCGAGATTTTTGTGAAATATTATAGTTATAGGTTTTCAATTTTTAGTTTCCTCCATATGTTCTAGCTTGTAAGAATATGAATATCTCAAATAAAAATTAGTTGTTATATAAAGAGCGAGTTTATCGGACATGCGTTCAGACCCGTTAATGTCAATGTTTTTACAAAAGGATAATGTGACTACCCGTCTTCCATTTTCTTCCTTTTCCAGTGTTTCATCGTGAGCCCCCAATATTTCTTCACCTTTTTCCACTATCGCGCGAACTATAGATTTTTTCTTATTATTTGGTATTTGGTCACCTGTGCGTCTAATTTTAGACAAATTATTGGTGCTTGAAGGTTTTATTACACTAGCCCTTAACTCTGCAATACTTTCTTTTTGAATTATGTTACCAACTTCCTCCGCTTTGGATATATCATTAAATGCCCCTCTTTTATAGGCGTGGGTAAACCGCTTCATAAACACCTCATTCTTTGTGGCGTTTATCAGCTTTGTCAACCCCCTGACTCTCAACCGTTTACTATAAGTAATCCCTAGAGATTCGGCTTCTCTTCTCAAGCTTTCTATTTCTGCTCTAGTTTCTGGCGTTATCATATTTTCTGTATATACTTTTGTATATATACTTTTGTATAACCTATAAAATTTATCTGTTCAATTGGACGTGAAAAATCATGTTTTTTTTCACGTCCAATTGAACAGATAAATTTCATAGGTTATATACATATATAATGGAGTGTGTGACTTGTTGTAAGACGTTTACGTGTAAAGACTATCTACGAAGGCATCTAGCGAGACGTAGAAAGTTTCCTTGTGTCCCCCCACAATTTCAATGCCCCAGATGCCCTTGTAAATTCGTTAGTGCCCAAACTCTTTGTAGACATAAGCAACTACGCTACCCTGTGGCTAAAGGTGAACGTGGTAGACTAGAGCTGTTAGAATTAGTTGCTGATCTGCGAAATAAATTATCGGAGGAGAAAAATGGGGTGTTGGAATATAAACTATTGTACTCGCATTAATGATTTCGACTTTTTTCAAAAGTCAATTACCAATATAATTGGGACTCATTTTGACTCCCTCTTTTCAAAATTATTTTCTCCAAAAATTCATAAATTTGCTGTCGGGAGACAATTTCCTCGTTAACCAAGTTTTTGATTTTTCGGGGGTGGTGAGGGTATTATAAAGGGTTATAAATGATATCACGGTAAGTGGTATCATTTTGACTCCCTTACTACTACTAGGTCATTTATTTACTTGTAATGTTCACCGGCTTTTGTAACAGAAATGCGTTAAAGTTATTGTATTTTCACAATATCTCTTTAACCCCTTGCCAGACATTGATAATATTTCACATCAATGTTTGTCTAGGGATGATGCTTCATTACGCACACCCCCACATCCAAATTTTGAAGGTCAAGGTCATTTATTTACTTGTAATGTTCACCGGTTTTGTAACAGAAATACGTTAAAGTTATTGTTTTTTCACAATATCTCTTTAACCCCTTGCCAGACTTTGATAATATTTCACATCAATGTTTGTCTAGGGATGATGCTTCATTACGCACACCCCAACATCCAAATTTTGAAGGTCAAGGTCATTTATTTACTTGTAATGTTCACCGGTTTTGTAACAGAAATGCGTTAAAGTTATTGTTTTTTTGACAATATCTCTTTAACCCCTTCCCCGCCAGACATTGATAATATTTCACATCAATGTTTGTCTAGGGATGATGCTTCATTGCGCACACCTTCACATCTAAATTCTCAAGGTCAAGGTCATTTATTTACTTTTAATGTTCACCGGTTTTGTAACAGAATTGCGTTAAAGTTATTGTTTTTTCACAATATCGCTTTAACCCCTTGCCACACTTTGATAATATTTCACATCAATGTTTGTCTAGGGATGATGTGTAATGAACATCCAAATTCTGAAGTTCAAGGTCATTTATTGACTTGTAATGTTCACCAGTTTTGTAACAGAAATGCGTTGAAAGTTATTGTTTTTTCACAATATCTCTTTAACCCCGTGCCAGACTTTGATAATATTTCACATCAATGTTTGTCTATGGATGATGCTTTATTACGCACACCCCCACATCCAAATTTTGAAGGTCAAGGTCATTTATTTACTTGTAATGTTCACCGGTTTTGTAACAGAAATGCGCTAAAGTTATTGTTTTTTGACAATATCTCTTTAACCCCTTGCCAGACATTGATAATATTTCACATCAATGTTTGTCTAGGGATGATGCTTCATTACGCACACCCTCACATCCAAATTCTCAAGGTCAAGGTCATTTATTTACTTTTAATGTTCACCGGTTTTGTAACAGAATTGCGTTAAAGTTATTGTTTTTTCACAATATCTCTTTAACCCCTTGCCACACTTTGATAATATTTCACATCAATGTTTGTCTAGGGATGATGCTTTATTACGCACACCCCCACATCCAAATTCTCAAGGTCAAGGTCATTTATTTACTTGTAATCTTCACGGTCAAATGCTTCGGCAGGCGCGACACCGTTTCCGTGGCGGAATTCTTGTTTATATTTAATGCCTTTCATTTTTCGATTGCACTGTTACACGCTCTTTGTCTTTGGTTACATACGGTTACATCGGTTACATACTATTCTTCTGAAAGGATGAACGATGAATCCGATTTTTTATATTTAATGCCTTTCATTTTTGGGTTACACGGTTACACGCTATATGTCTTTGGTTACATACGGTTACATCGGTTACATACTATTTTTCTGAAAGGAGGGACGATGAAACTGATTTTTTTATATTTCATGCCTTTCATTTTTCGGTTACACGGTTACACGCTCTTTGTCTTTGGTTACATACGGTTACATCGGTTACATACTATTCTTCTGAAAGGATGGACGATGAATCTGATTTTTTATATTTAATGCCTTTCATTTTTCGGTTACACGGTTACACGCTATATGTCTTTGGTTACATACGGTTACATCGGTTACATACTATTCTTCCTAAAGGATGGACGATGAATCTGATTTTTGTCACGCCTGCTTTAGCAGAAGCGCGACTATAGTCGTCGTATTTTCCGTCGTCGTCGTCGTCGTTGTCGTCCGCGTCGTCCGTTTTATTTGTAAGGAAAATGCGTTAAAAGTTATTGTTTTTTCACAATATCTCTTTAACCCCTTGCCAGACATTGATAATATTTCACATCAATGTTTGTCTAGGGATGATGCTTCATTACGCACACCCCCACATCCAAAGTCTGAAGGTGAAGGTCATTTATTTACTTGTAATGTTCACCGGTTTTGTAACAGAAATGCGTTAAAGTTATTGTTTTTTCACAATATCTCTTTAAACTTGCCAGACTTTGATAATATTTCACATCAATGTTTGTCTAGGGATGATGCTTCATTACGCACACCCCCACACCAAAGTCTGAAGGTGAAGGTCTTATATTTACTTGTAATGTTCACCGGTTTTGTAACAGAAATGCGTTAAAGTTATTGTTTTTTTCACAATATCTCTTTAACCCCCTTGCCAGACTTTGATAATATTTCACTCAATGTTCGTTAGGGATGATGCTCATTACGCACACCCCCACATCCAAAGTCTGAAGGTCAAGGTCATTTATTTACTTGTAATGTTCGCCGGTTTTGTAACAGAAATGCGTTAAAGTTATTGTTTTTTCACAATATCTCTTTAACCCCTTGCCACACTTTGATAATATTTCACATCAATGTTTGTCTAGGAATGATGCTCCATTACGCACACCCCCACATCCAAATTTTGAAGGTCAAGGTCATTTATTTACTTGTAATGTTCACCGGATTTGTAACAGAAATGTGTTAAAGTTATTATTTTTTCACAATATCTCTTTAACCCCTTTCCAGACATTGATAATATTTCACATCAATGTTTGTCTACGGATGATGTTTCATTAAACACACCCCCACATCCAAATTCTGAAGGTCAATGTAATTTATTTACTTGTAATGTTCACGGTCAAATGCCTCGGTAGGCGCGACACCGCTTCCGTGGCGGAATTCTTGTTTATATTTAATGCCTTTCATTTTTGGGTTACACGGTTACACGCTCTTTGTCTTTGGTTACATACGGTTACATCGGTTACATACTATTCTTCTGAAAGGATGAACGATGAATCTGATTTTTTAAATTGAATGCCTTTCATTTTTGGGTTACACGGTTACACGCTATATGTCTTTGGTTACATACGGTTACATCGGTTACATACTATTTTTCTGAAAGGACGGACGATGAAACTGATTTTTTTATATTTCATGCCTTTCATTTTTCGGTTACACGCTCTTTGTCTTTGGTTTCATACGGTTACATCGGTTACATACTATTCTTCTGAGAGGATGGACGATGAATCTGATTTTTTTATATTTAATCCCTTTCATTTTTGGGTTACACGGTTACACGGTTACACGCTATTTGTCTTTGGTTACATACGGTTACATCGGTTACATACTATTCTTCTGAAAGGATGGACTATGAATCATATTTTTTATATTTAATGCCTTTCATTTTTCGGTTGCTCGTTTACACGCTATATGTCTTTGGTTACATACGGTTACATCGGTTACATACTATTCTTCTGAAAGGATGGACTATGAATCTGATTTTTTATATTTAATGCCTTTCATTTTTGGGTTAAACGGTTACACGCTATTTGTTTTTGGCTACATCGGTTACATACTATTCTTCTGAAATGACGGACGATGAATCTGATTTTTTTTATATTGCATGCCTTTTATTTTTCGGTTACACGCTCTGTGTCTTTGGTTACATACGGTTACATCGGTTACATACTATTCTTCTGAAAGGATGGCCGATGAATCTGACTTTATATTTAATGCCTTTCATTTTTCGGTTGCACGGTTACACGCTATATGTCTTTGGTTACATACGGTTACATCGGTTACATACTATTCTTCTGAAAGGATGGAAGATGAATCTAATTTTTGTCGAGCCCGCTTGCAGAAAGCGAGACATAGTGATCACAATGACGTCCGGGTATCCGTGCGTGCGTGCGTCCGTCCGAAATCTGCGTTAAAGTTTTTAAATACAGTACACTCAGAGTGCTTTGTCCCTTTTCCACTCTCTCACGGTGGGAGGAATTTTCTCAGAGTGGGAAAATCACGGTGGGAGTTATGTGCCTCCCACGGTGACCATATATTTTACCTGTATTACCACCGCGGACGGAGACCAAGCTGGACGAACTTCCAATAGCCATAAAACGGCCACGGTGTTCCCCCGTGATACGACCTCGCGTTCCACCGGGACGCCAGGCTGGCTTACCTGTACAGTCATAGCGTAGTACCAAAACATTTACACTTATTCTGACTTACTTTTGTGTTTTTTTATTCGTTTTTTGTTATAAATATATACATTTTTCCTTTCAAACAAACATATTTCTTAACAAGAACAAAACATGAGAATCGTCTCCTAAACACATGAGAATCATCTCGCACTTTGGCATCGCGAAATCGCCTTCCGCTGAAACTTTTGTAAATACAGGGTTTGCTCATGGTGTGTAAAACGGATACGTCTTGAAATTTCGCTTTGCGCATGCATGCAAGTAAAACGCAATTCCAACGCGAGGCGAGAGAGCGAAAACACACAACTGAATATAATATAATGTCCCATTTTCACCTCGCGATCTCACTTTGCGTTTTCGCGATATGGCGCATGGATCGACATCGTGAAAACGCGAGAATGTAACTGGCCCTAACAGGACACTGTAGTATCATAATCGCCTTAGGAAACGATAATCATGTGCTGTAAAACATTATTTTAATTAAGAAATAGAAGAAATGTGGATATTGGGGAATATGTCAAGATACATATGAAAGGGTTTTCGCGATCTCGTGTAGAGGTCGAGATCGAGTAAATGCGAGTTACAGGACACTAACAGAACACCATTATAATTCTCGTGTTTTAGGAGACAATTCTCATGTTTTGTCCAAAAAATAATATTATTTTTTCTAATAAACATATTTTGGCAGCATATGAGAATCGTCTCCTTAAACGATTTACGTGTCCTGTTAGGGACATGTTACGATCTACTGATGGTGAACACGTGTTGGTCTTCGCTAGTCACATATGCAATAAGCCCGGTTTTGTCCGATCACGTCATACATCATCATATGCACGTGCGGTGACCTACTGGGACGTATGTCGGTGTTGGAAAGTGAGACATCAAAGGTTACAAAATGACATCTAAAGGTTAAGTTGTGTCGAAAACAAGTATTGGTCGGAGAGAAGGTGTAGAATCTCAAAAAAAAGGTAACGAGTAGTATATAGGGAGTCAGTTCGTTACCGCGAAGTGTGGGGGAAGAATTGAAAGCAATGGGTAGCCCCCCATAGGTACCAAAAATAGTAAAATGTCCTGTTAATTTAAAGCGAAATAAATACAACCCACAGTAAAAATAAAATGTCATACTGTAGTATAAGAGAATGGTGGTTCTGGACCACTTTTATATTCCCTTATATAGAGTGCGTGAGCCCTTGTTATTCATTAGGTATATAAAATATCTGGAATCGTGTCATCGTTATAAGCGGTCTATGGTGTTTAGTATTTTCATAACCAGTTTATAACGTACACTACAGGGTCCTTATTTTAACCTAGGTGGGTACGCATGGATTAAATAATAGTTAACAATTGGGGGACCTATATGGGTGGGTACGCATGTGTTTTGGCTCAGGTAGTCGAAACTCATCCATTTGGGGACCAGTGTTATGTAGTTGAATTAATTGTAATTTGGGGATGGATTTTAGCCTCCAGTTGCATGTCAAGGTAAATAGCGGTTCTGGCTCAAATCAAAAGTAGTTGAAAACCTCATCCAAATTGCCACCAGTGTTATGTAGTTGAATTCATTTTGTAGAAATTAGATCCGTTTTGGGCTCAGGTTAAAGCCGGTTCTGGCTCAAATCGAAAATAACCCTAACCAATGACTTTAGTTTGGTTTAATTTAAGGCTACTTTTTTAATGCTCTCTAAACGTGTCAGTTCGTTACCGCGAAGTGTGGGGGAAGAATTGAAAGCAGTGGGTAGCCCCATAGGTACCTTTCCTGTTAATTTAAAGCGAAATAAATACAACCCACAGTAAAACAAAATGATACCACCAAAGTTTGTAAAATGTTTCCCCGATTTGCAGCGGTTTCGGCTACCCAACGAAATAGTATACGCGGGAGGTGTCCCATATAGGAATGGCCTCTCTGTATAATTTATATCGAAAACGGAGCGAGAATAGGGGGAGGGAGAGGGCTTTGGGTACTTTTGAAAATCGAGAAGTGGACAACATCGGGAGGCCACTGTACGAACTACAGAATCCGCTTCGGTGTAGAATGGGGGGAGCCTCGCACTACAAGAAGAAATCCAGATGGTTTGTCCGGTGGCAGTTCTAGCTACCAATCGGGGAGGTTTCGGATACTTTTTTTACCAAAATGTCTACTACATGTAGAACGGGTCGCGACTACCAGAGTGCTGGTGTACGGAGTCGCTAGTTTCCTTCGGCGTACCGGACTGTTTTGCGGAGTGCACGAACTGGGCGTCGGGATCTGTTTTCTTCTTCCAGAGTCTACAGGTCTCTAGAGTCACGAATGGGAACAGTGGTCTGCATACAGCGTACACAGCGAAAGCAATCCCAAGACACCACGTTGCATTCTCTACGGTTCTCCAGATGTCGTGCACCTCCAGCTCGTCTTTCTTCGGACACTCGGAATCGGTCGTGCGGGCATCGTTGAAAATTGCGTCCAACAGTCTGCGTTCCAGCGCGTCCAACCGGTTCTCCAAACGTCTCTCCATGTCGGACAGGTGCGTCGACTCTTCGAACGAGCTTGCGTTTCGTATATCTTCTAGTAGATCCGTGGGTAACTTGGTGGGAGGGCCAGGGGTGGTTACCCTGTGTACTAGGGGGATACGGGGGTGGGGGTTTCTAAATTTGTTTCAAATTTGGATTTCATTCGGGTTTTGTACTACGTTCCGCATCGACAGCGTCCCAATATTTTTTAAGACGAGTTGTACCAATCCCATTTTTTATTTTTTCTTCGTTTCGTCCGCAGATAATTTTCCTCGAAGATTGCGAATATCTTCTATATCTTGCTCCGATAAATTTCGCTTTGGTGGCATTTTTGTAGGCGCAAAATATGTAAGTACATACAAATATAGTTTGCCCAAGGTTCAACATGATTTGTCTAGGTAAAACCAGGCATACTAGCACCACAACTAGGCTTATCGTTACCAGGCCTAGGCATACCAGCACCACGACTAGGTATACCAGCACCAGGCCTAGGCATACCAGCACCTCGACTAGACATACCAGCACCACAACTAGGCATACCAGCACCTCGACTAGACATACCAGCACCACAACTAGGCATACTAGTACCACAACTTGGCATACCAGCACCACACCTAGGCATACCGAATGGGGAAAAACGTGCCTAGCGACCCTTTCTACATGGAGTATCCCTTTTGAAACCCTTGCAAAATCGTGGTAAAATGTTAGCATAGTTCAGTAACTGTTAAGCATTTGTTCAGCATTGTTAAGCAATTGCTCAGTAATTGTTAAACATTGCTCAGTAACTGTTAAGCATTTGTTCAGCATTGTTAAGCAATTGCTCAGTAATTGTTAAGCATTACTCAGTAAGAGTTAATAATGTTTAGTATTAATAATGAAATATGTGTATTTATAATAATAAAATATGTCTACGTGTGTGAAGACATAATTTTCGCAGAAAATAGATAAACCTGTTTGTAGTGATAATTCTAAGAATTAATTAATGAAGAGAAAATAGATAAAACCACATGTAGTGATAATTTTGAAAAAAATTAATAATAGTTTCCGCACGCCGTATGGATTGAGGAAAAAAGGAATTAAATATTATGATCCCCATGAGGGGTGTTCACTCCCGGATCTGTTCGTATGTGTAATTTGATAGAGACCTATTTAGAAGAGGGGTATGATGTAGTAAGTGCACAAGCGTTAGTTGATAACCCACATGTGTTTGGATATATCACCTTCAATCAAAAACCTGTCTATTATAGAAAGCGCTACCAAGGTTTTTCGGCCACCTTTTTTTAAGAAAAATTAATCTGTAGCTGCACCCCCGGTTTCTACATTGAAAAACAAAATATGCGCTTTCTTCAAATGGAGGTCATCGCTAATCCAAGATGGCCGCCGTCTAAAAATAGCATAAATTCTTAAAAAATCTTCTTCTCATGAAGCGCTGGCCGGATTTCGACGAAACTTGGTAGGAATGATCAATGTACAATGCTCTTTCAAAGTTGTTAAAATGGTGACCCTGGCTGGGGTCAAAAATGTGCGTGGCCCGCGGGGTCAAATTGGGGTCAAATTTTATTTGTGACCGAATATGGTCATGTTATATATCAAATCGAAGTTATCAAAGAGGCGATCACTCTGGTGAATTATTTGTCGAAATCTGATGGTCATGTCATCCAAGATGGCCGCCGAAAGGTCAAAAGGTCGTTCTTTTATTAGAGATTTAAAAATTCTACTTCACATGAACCGCTTGGCCCATGGTAGCCAAACTTCACAGTTATGGTCCATGGGTGAAGCCTTTTCAGACTTGTTATAATGGAGGTCATCGCTAATCCAAGATGGCCACCGTCTAAAAATAGCACAAATTCTTAAACAATCTTTTTCTCATGAACCACTGGCCGGATTTCGTCGAAACTTGGTAGGAATGATCGATGTACAATGCTCTTTTAAATTTGTGAAAATGGTGACCCCGGGGTCAAAAATGGGCGTGGCCCGTGGGGTCAGATTTTATTTTTGACAGAATATGCTCATGTCATATATCAAATTGAAGGTATCGATGAGGCGATTGCTCTGGCGCAAGATTTGTCGGAATCGGATGATTATGTCATCCATGATGGCCGCCAAAAGGTCCATTTATTTGAGATTTTGAACGTCTTTTTCTCAGGAACCACATGGCCGATGCTGGGTGAAGCATTTTCAGATTTTGTAAAATGAGAGTCATCGCTTAATCCAAGATGACCGCCATCTAAAAATAGCACAATTTTTTTAAAACAAAACACATGAACTCAATGTCACATTCTCCTCTGGTGTTCATGGAGTCAGGTGAGCGAATTAGGGCCATCATGGCCCTCTTGTTTTAGTGTCCATGCCTCGCCACAAGGCGCGACATGCAGGCCGCGGCCATCTAGTGTTACAATGGAGGTCATCACCAAATCCAAGATGTCCGCCGTTGAAAAGTAGCTCAAATTGTCAAAAAAATCTTCTTCTCACAAACCTCCAGGCTGATTTCGACGAAACTTGGTGTGAATGATTGATATTTAACGCTGTTTCAGATTTGTTCATATGGTGGCACCTGGGTTAAAAATGGGCGTGGCCCGAGGGGTCAACTAGGGGTCAAATTATATTTTTGACCGAATATGGTCATATAATATATCCAATCCAAGGTATCGACGAGACGATCACTCTGGAGCATGTTTTGCCAAAATCAGATGATTACGTCATCCAAGATGGCCACCGACAGGTCAAAAGTTTGTTATTTTACTAAAGATTTCAAAGGACTTCTTCTTGTGAACTGCTTGGCCGATATTGACCAAACTTAACTGAAATGGTTTGTTGTTGAAGCCTGTTCATTTTTGTCAAAATGGAGGTCATCACCAAATCCAAGATGTCCGCCATTGAAAAGTAGGTCAAATTGTCAAAAAATCTTCTTCTCACAAACCGCCAGGCCGATTTCGACGAAACTTTGTATGAATGATCGATAAACGCTGATTCAGATTTGTTCATATGGTGGCCTCTGGGTCAAAAATGGTCATGGCCCGAGGGGTCAAATAGGGGTCAAATTTTATTTTTGACCGAATATGGTCATTTTATATATCAAATCGAAGGTATAGCAGTAAATCACATGCACATTCGCAATATATATGTTAGATCAGAAGGTACCAACAAATTCTGTGGAACATTTGAAGTTGTAAGTGAAGAGTCTTTGTGAAATCAAAATGACCACTATGGAGGCTTTTAGGTGAGCGATACATGCCCATTTGGGCCCCTTGTTAGGTTACACGCTATATGTCTTTGGTTACATACGGTTTACATACTATTCTCCTGAAAGGATGGACGATGAATTTGATTTTTGTCGCGCCCGCTTGCGGAAAGCGCGATATAGTCGGCCGTTTGGCGTACGTACGTACGTACGGTTAAAGTTTTTGGTTAAGTTGTTTGGTTAATTTTTTTGGTTAAGTTGTTTGGTTAAAGTTTTTGGTTAAGTTTTTTGGTTAAGTTGTTTGGTTAAGTTTTTTGGTTAAGTTCTTTGGTTAAATTTTTTGGTTAATTTTTTTGGTTAAGTTTTTTGTTTAAAGTTTTTGGTTAAAGTTTTTTGTTATACTATATCTCTGCAACTGCGGCCCCTGTGCCCAATGTCAAGGTCAAATTACTTTGAAGTTTTTGGTTAATGTTTTTGGGTTAAAGTTTTTGGTTAAGTTTTTTGGTTAAGTTTTTTGGTTAAAGTTTTTCGTTATACTACATCTCTGCAACTGCTTTGTCCATTACCTTGAAACTTGATATTGGTGTTTATCATCATCTATATTTTCATTATACCCCCTCCTGTGCGGCCCCTGTGCCCAATGTCAAGGTGAAATTACTTTGAAGTTATTGATTAAGTTTTTTGGTTAAAGTTTTTTGTTAAGTTCTTTGGTTAAAGTTTTTGGTTAAGGTTTTTGGTTAAGTTTTTTGGTTAAAGTTTTTCGTTATACTATATATCTGCAACTGCTTTGCCCATTACCTTGAAACTTCACTAGGGTGTTTATTATCATCTATATTTTCATTCCACCCCCCTTCCGTGCGGCCCCTGTGCCCAATATCAAGGTCAAATTACTTTGAAGTTTTTGGTTAAGTTTTTTGGTTAAAGTTTTTGGTTAAGTTTTTTGGTTAAGTTTTTTGGTTAAAGTTTTTCGTTATACTATATCTTTTTTTTTAGTGTCCATGCCTCGCCACAAGGCGCGACATGCAGGCCGCGGCCATCTAGTTTATATTTAATGCCTTTCATTTTTCGGTTGCACGGTTACACGCTTTATGTCTTTGGTTACATACGGTTACATCGCTTACATACTATTCTTCTAAAAGGACGGACGATGAAACTGATTTTTTTATATTTAATGCCTTTCATTTTTGGGTTACACGGTTACACGCTCTTTGTCTTTGGTTACATACGGTTACACCGGTTACATACTATTCTTCTGAAAGGATGGACGATTAATCTGATTTTGTGTATTTAATGCCTTTCATTTTTCGGTTGCACGGTTACACGCTATTTGTCTTTGGTTACATACGGTTACATCTGTTACATACCATTCTTCTAAAAGGACGGACGATGAATATGAATTTTTTATATTTAATGCCTTTCATTTTTGGGTTACACGGTTACACGCTCTTTGTCTTTGGTTACATACGGTTACATATTATTCTTCTGAAAGGATGGATGATGAATCTGATTTTTTATATTTAATGCCTTTCATTTTTGGGTTACATGGTTACACGCTATATGTCTTTGGTTACATACGGTTACATATTATTCTTCTGAAAGGACGGACGATGAATCTGATTTTTTTATATTTAATGCCTTTCATTTTTGGGTTACACGGTTACACGCTATATGTCTTTGGTTACATACGGTTACATTGGTTACATACTATTCTTCTGAAAGGATGGATGATTAATCTGATTTTTTATATTTGATGCCTTTCATTTTTTAGCTAGCTGCTCACGAAGTGCAGAAGAGCTTATGTCGTACCCCCGGCGTAGTCGGCGTCAGCGTCGTCAACAAACTTAACGTTGGGTAAATGTCTTATAACTTCTGTTTCCTTTCATGGAACACCTTGTTATTTCATACATGCATTCCTCAGATTACCCTGTATGATGCTGTAGCAAATCCATGACCCACCACCCAACCCTTACCCCAATGTCAAGGTCACAAACTTAGCACATTCATAAACTTAACGTTGGGGTAAATTTCTTATAACATCTGTTTCCTTTCATGGAACGTCTTGATATTTCATACATGCATTCCTCAGATGACCCTCTATCATGCTGTAGCAAATCCATGACCCACCACCCAACCCTTACCCCAGGGTCAAGGTCACAAACTTAGCACATTCACAAACTTAACGTTGGGGTAAATGTCTTATAACTTCTGTTTCCTTTCATGGACCACCTTGTTATTTCATACATGCATTCCTCAGATGACCCTCTATCATGCTGTAGCAAATCCATGACCCACCACCCAACCCTTACCCCAGGGTCAAGGTCACAAACTTAGCACATTCACAAACTTAAACGTTGGGTAAATGTCTTATAAACTTCTGTTTCCTTTCATGGACCACCTTGTTATTTCATACATGCATTCCTCAGATGACCCTCTATCATGCTGTAGCAAATCCATGACCCACCACCCAACCCTAACCCCAAGGTCAATGTCACAACCATAGTACATTCATAAACTTAACGTTGGTGTAATCTTCTTATAACATCTGTTTCCTTTCATGGAACGCCTTGATATTTCATACATGCATTCCTCAGATGACCCTCTATCATGCTGTAGCAAATCCATGACCCACCACCCAACCCTTACCCCAAGGTCAAGGTCACAAACTTAGCATGTTCATAAGCTTAACGTTGGGATAAATGTTGTGTAACTTCTGCTTATTTACAGGAATGTTTTCATATTTATTCCGTCCATACGTCCGTCCCGTACGTCCGTCCGGTCCCGTACGTCCGTCCCGTCGGTACGTCCGTCCCGTCCGTACGTCCCGATATTATATTTTTTAGTAACTTCTACATGGCTTCACATATTATGTCAATATTTATACACGTGATACATATGAACATCCCTTACACACTCCACCCCCCAGTACGTCAACCTTGACCTTTGGCCTTGACCTTTTCCACTTTAAATGTTTGCTTGGCACTTTGGGACAAATCTACATGCACGTTTCTCAATCCTACAATAACTTCTCAATACTTTTGCCAATCGCTAAAATATTGATACACATGATACATATGAACATGCCCTACACACTCCACCACCCAGTACTTCGACCTTGACCTTTGACCATCACCTTTTCTACTTTAAATGTTTACTTAGCACTTTGGGACAAATCTATGTGCACGTTTCTCAATCCTACAATAACTTCTCAATACTTTTGCCAATCGCTTAAATATTTATACACATGATACATATGAACATGCCCTACACACACCACCACCCAGTACTTCGACCTTGACCTTTGACCTTCACCTTTTCTACTTTAAATGTTTACTTAGCACTTTGGGACAAATCTACGTGCACGTTTCTCAATCCTACAATAACTTCTCAATACTTTTGCCAATCGCTTAAATATTTATACACATGATACATATGAACATGCCCTACACACACCACCACCCAGTACTTCGACCTTGACCTTTGACCTTCACCTTTTCTACTTTAAATGTTTACTTAGCACTTTGGGACAAATCTACGTGCACGTTTCTCAATCCTACAATAACTTCTCAATACTTTTGCCAATCTTAAAATATTTATACACATGATACATATGAACATGCCCTACACACTCCACCACCCAGTACTTCGACCTTTACCTTTGAACTTCACCTTTTCTACTTTAAATGTTTACTTACCACTTTGGGACAAATCTACGTGCACGTTTCTCAATCCTACAATAACTTCTCAATACTTTTGCCAATCCCTTAAATATTTATACACATGATACATATGAACATGCCCTACACACTCCACCACCCAGTACTTCGACCTTCACCTTTGACCTTCACCTTTTCTACTTTAAATGTTTACTTAGCACTTTGGCACAAATCTACGTGCACGTTTCTCAATCCTACAATAACTTCTCAATACTTTTGCCAATCGCTTAACTATTTATACACATGATACATATGAACATGCCCTACACACTCGACCACCCAGTACTTCGACCTTGACCTTTGACCTTCACCTTTTCTACTTTAAATGTTTACTTAGCACTTTGGGACAAATCTACGTGCACGTTTATCAATCCTACAATAACTTCTGAATACTTTTGCCAATCGCTTACATATTTATACACATGATACATATGAACATGCCCTACACACCACCACCCAGTACTTCGACATTCACCTTTGACCTTCACCTTTTCTACTTTAAATGTTTACTTAGCACTTTGGCACAAATCTACGTGCACGTTTCTCAATCCTACAATAACTTCTCAATACTTTTGCCAATCGCTTAAATATTTATACACATGATACATATAAACATGCCCTACACACACCACCACCCAGTACTTCGACCTTGACCTTTGACCTTCACCTTTTCTACATTAAATGTTTACTTAGCACTTTGGGACAAATCTACGTGCACGTTTCTCAATCCTACAATAACTTCTCAATACTTTTGCCAATCGCTTAAATATTTATACACATGATACATATGAACATGCCCTACACACTCCACCACCCAGTACTTCGACCTTCGCCTTTGACCTTCACCTTTTCTCTTTTACTTTAAATGTTTACTTAGCACTTTGGCACAAATCTACGTGCACGTTTCTCAATCCTACAATAACTTCTCAATACTTTTGCCAATCGTTAAATATGTATCACATGATACTATGAACATGCCCTACACACTCCACCACCCAGTACTTCGACCTGACCTTTGACCTTCAACTTTCTACTTTAAATGTTTAATTAGCACTTTGGGACAAATCTACGTGCACGTTTCTCAATCCTACAATAACTCTCAATATTTTTGCCAATCGCTTAACATTTATACACATTATACATATGAACATGCCCTACACACTCCACCACCCAGTACTTCGACCTTGAACTTTGACCTTCACCTTTTCTACTTTAAATGTTTACTTACCACTTTGGGACAAATCTATGTGCACGTTTCTCAATCCTACAATAACTTCTCAATACTTTTGCCAATCCCTTAAATATTTATACACATGATACATATGAACATGCCCTACACACTCCACCACCCAGTACTTCGACCTTCACCTTTGACCTTCACCTTTTCTACTTTAAATGTTTACTTAGCACTTTGGCAAAAATCTACGTGCACGTTTCTCAATCCTACAATAACTTCTCAATACTTTTGCCAATCGCTTAAATATTTATACACATGATACATATGAACATGCCCTACACACTCCACCACCCAGTACTTCGACCTTGACCTTTGACCTTCACCTTTTCCTTTTCTACTTTAAATGTTTACTTAGCACTTTGGGACAAATCTACGTGCACGTTTCTCAATCCTACAATAACTTCTGAATACTTTTGCCAATCGCTTAAATATTTATACACATGATACATATGAACATGCCCTACACACCACCACCCAGTACTTCGACCTTCACGTTTGACCTTCACCTTTTCTACTTTAAATGTTTACTTAGCACTTTGGCACAAATCTACGTGCACGTTTCTCAATCCTACAATAACTTCTCAATACTTTTGCCAATCGCTTAAATTATATACACATGATACATATGAACATGCCCTACACACTCCACCACCCAGTACTTCGACCTTGACCTCATCACCATCACCTTTTCTACTTTAAATGTTTACTTAGCACTTTGGACAAATCTATGTGCACGTTTCTCAATCCTACAATAACTTCTCAATACTTTTGACAATTCCTTAAATATATACACATGATACATATGAACATGCCCTACACACACACCACCCATACTTCGACCTTGACCTTTGACCTTCACCTTTTCTACTTTAAATGTTTACTTAGCACTTTGGGACAAATCTACGTGCAACGTTTCTCAATCCTACAATAACTTCTCAATACTTTTGCCAATCGCTTAAATATTTATACATGTACATATGAACATGCCCTACACACTCCACCACCCAGTACTTCGACCTTCACCTTTGACCTTCACCTTTTCTACTTTCAATGTTTACTTAGCACTTTGGCACAATCTACGTGCACGTTTCTCATCCTACAATAACTTCTCAATACTTTTGCCAATCGCTTAAATATTTATACACATGATACATATGAACATGCCCTACACACTCCACCACCCAGTACTTCGACCTTGACCTTTGACCTTCACCTTTTCTTCTTTAAATGTTTACTTAGCACTTTGGGACAAATCTACGTGCACGTTTCTCAATCCTACAATAACTTCTCAATATTTTTGCCAATCGCTTAACTATTTATACACATTATACATATGAACATGCCCTACACACTCCACCACCCAGTACTTCGACCTTGACCTTTGACCTTCACCTTTTCTGCTTTAAATGTTTACTTACCACTTTGGGACAAAATCTACGTGCACGTTTCTCAATCCTACAATAACTTCTCAATACTTTTGCCAATCCCTTAAATATTTATACACATGGATACATATGAACATGCCCTAACACACTCCACCACCCAGTACTTCGACCTTCACCTTTGACCTTCACCTTTTCTACTTTAAATGTTTACTTAGCACTTTGGCACAAATCTACGTGCACGTTTCTCAATCCTACAATAACTTCTCAATACTTTTGCCAATCGCTTAAATATTTATACACATGATACATATGAACATGCCCTACACACTCCACCACCCAGTACTTCGACCTTGACCTTTGACCTTCACCTTTTCTACTTTAAATGTTTACTTAGCACTTTGGGACAAATCTACGTGCACGTTTCTCAATCCTACAATAACTTCTGAATACTTTTGCCAATCGCTTAAATATTTATACACATGATACATATGAACATGCCCTACACACCACCACCCAGTACTTCGACCTTCACCTTTGACCTTCACCTTTCTACTTTAAATGTTTACTTAGCACTTTGGCACAAATCTACGTGCACGTTTCTCAATCCTACAATAACTTCTCAATACTTTTGCCAATCGCTTAAATATTTATACACATGATACATATGAACATGCCCTACACACTCCACCACCCAGTACTTCGACCTTGACCTTTGACCATCACCTTTTCTACTTTAAATGTTTACTTAGCACTTTGGGACAAATCTATGTGCACGTTTCTCAATCCTACAATAACTTCTCAATACTTTTGCCAATTCCTTAAATATTTATCCACATGATACATACGAACATGCCCTACACACACCACCACCCAGTACTTCGACCTTGACCTTTGACCTTCACCTTTTCTACTTTAAATGTTTACTTAGCACTTTGGGACAAATCTACGTGCACGTTTCTCAATCCTACAATAACTTCTCAATACTTTTGCCAATCGCTTAAATATTTATACACATGATACATATGGACATGCCCTACACACTCCACCACCCAGTACTTCGACCTTCACCTTTTTATGCCCCTGCAACCGAATGGTGAGTGGGGCATATAGTGTTACCGGCGTCCGTCCGTACTCGGGTAAATGGCTTGTAATCAAATATGCCTCGTTTTCTTTGGCTGCCAGCGGGGGCATTCGTGTGCCGACATGCCACATTTCTAGTTCATACATGCATTCATCTGATGACCCTCTATCATGCTGTAGCAAATCCACGATCTACCACCCAACACTTACCCCAAGGTCAAGGTCACATCCGATCGACATTTTCTCTGCCGAATCATAATCTGGCCTCTATCATTTTAATTATCTTTTGAAAACATTTACCTGGCCCATATCGGTCAGTGTCATTTTGCCGTGAACAATATTGCATGACGCCATTAACGGTAAATCCGAATATGCATGATGCAATTCCACAAAAGTTATAAAACTCCATCATTAGTTTCGAAACTGTGTGTTTACACGATGCTGATGAAAGTGGCAAGCCTAAGTCAGCTGGCCGACATCAATCACACCGCGTGTCAAGATTTACAACACAAAGCCATATTAAATATCAATACACGCGGTTACTGACGTCAGTTTCGTATTCGTCACTAAATTGGTACCCTGTCTGATGCGTCCCAGTGAAACAATACTACCGAGAACCAGTCTATTTATGACACGGCAAACGTGTTTATGTGAATTGGGTCTCTATGTCTGACAAATCCCGGCTTATTGCATTAGCGGCCAGACCAGGCGGTGGATTCGCGTTGTCTGCACATGGTTTACAATGTTCGCTAATCTCTAATTGAAAACATTATTATTACGTCAGCGGACAATGCAAATTCGTCATAGCTATAGGCTGCTTTCAGCGTCATTTACGGAAGATACGACTGATTTTGAAATATTACATAGGCGAAAGTTGTGTGTTGCTTTGTGAATTTTTTTTATAACACCCAGCCGTGTCAATTAACAGGTGTTTATCTTATGTCATCATTCAGCACGAGGCTGGAAAGTGTGCGACCTTTAGGCTATGTTTTGAAATTGCACTGATTGGTCAACACGCCTTTTGATGTGCCGCAGACGTGGCGAATGTGCGGCTTTCATTCTCGCATCATGGGGGCAATCAGTAACCCATTTCATGCTGAGGATACGCTTAATGTATGTTTGCGGAAAATCCTAAATATTTTCCTTCTATGCACTCAGAAGTATATGCCGTGACCACCATTTAAACAGTTTCGTCGAGACGGTACGGTTCAAATGAGTGGTCACAACATATACCTTCAGTGAGAAATAACAAAAATAAAAATAAAATATTTAATAAAGTTCATATTCGTAAATGTGTATCCCGAAAGGAACGGGTTAACAAAAACACTGGATTATACGCATATCTGTCGCCATATTTCGCCGATATTGATTTCGAAAATAGTTTCCGTAAATGGTGTTGAAAAGAGATAATACATAATTAACAATATAATACCACTTTAGGCAGCAATATGATCGCAAATATAACACGATTTCCGACAATAGTCTGTTACACATTTAACATGATTTTGATATACAAATAGGCAAACAAATCGGGAGCCAATGCACAACCGTGTACTAACCGAGCATGTGTTATAGTGAAGCATTTACTACCGAGTTCACAGTGTAATTGAAGATACTAGAAAACGGTGAAATACGGACCGGGGAGTCACGGAAATTGAGTCGGCAAATTACGGACATAGCAAACTATGATAGGGAAAATACAGACAAAAACGTCCAAGGTACGAATAAAAAAACAGTGGGAGAAATCAATAACAAGAACTTGGTGATTTTTTTTGTTAATTTTTGTTTTATTTTGTTAGGAAAATTGGGTGCGTCTTATACTCTCATGTAGACATTTTCCCCCAGATTTTGGACCGAAAATAGGGATGCGTCTTATACACTCTTGCGACCTATAACCGGCAAAATACGGTATTATCATTATTATTATGTAGTAGTAGTGCATGTGTGGTGTCTATGACATTGAACACAATGATTAGAACCTTAACTTAATTATATTTTTAGAATTTATGAAGAAAATGGCCTAGTATAAGCTGTTTTGTCGAATATTATGATGGATAAAGCAAAAGACAGTTGGATCAAGCTGTTGGTAAGTAATTTATCTCATTATACCCCATATGGTGTTACAGTACTGTATGTGACAAAATGTACGACAAATAGTCAACTAGCCAGCCTTATAGGCTTAATAGTGAAGCTATGAATGTTGAGTACCACAAGGTTTTAAGTTTGATTTGTAATATATAGGTACAAAGGACTCAATAACTGCTGGATGCCCATTTGCATATGTGTATCATTTTTAGCCAGGTTTTTTTGAAAAAAAATCCAGGCTGTTGGATTGGCGAAAGCCGGGCGGGCGGGCGGGCGGGCGGCGTCCACAATCAATGTTAAGTTTTCGTGTTTGAGTCCATTTCTTTGTTACTGTACCACCTAGGACCACCAAACTTTCACAGCTTCATAATCAAGGGGTACCCACCACATATCACTATCCAACATGTTACTTTTTTTTTTAACTTCACCCATTTTTTCCGCGCAGTCGACTTAGCCATTTTCAATGTTAAGTTTTCGCGTTTACAATGTTAAGTTTTCGTGTTTAAGTCCATTTCTTTGGTACTGTACCACCTAGGACCACCAAACTTTCACAGCTTCATAACCAAGGGGTGCCTACCACATACAACTATCCAACATGTGACCATTTTTTTTACCTTCACCTATTATTTCTATGTAATTGACTTAGCCATTTTCAACGTTAGCTTTTTAACGTACGTCTGGTTAGAGCTTTTGGTTAAAACTTTTTCGTTATACTATATCTCTGCAACTGCTTCGCCCATTACCTTGAACTTCACATGGGTGTTTATCATCATCCATATTTTCATTCTAACCCCCAACCGTGTGGCCCCTGTGCCCCGGGCCCCTGTGCCCAATGTCAAGGTCAAATTGAACTCTTTGAAATTTTTTTGTTAAAGTTTTTTCGTGTACTATGTCTCTGCAACTGCTTCACAACCCAATACCTTGATACTTCACATGGGGTGTTTATCATCATTGTCGCACCTGCTTGCGCGAAAGCGCGATCCTGTGCCCAATGTCAAGGTCAAATTACTTTGATTTTTTTTGTTAAAGTTTGTTCGTGTACTATATCTCTGCAACTGCTTCACCCAATACCTTGATATTTCACATGGGTGTTTATCATCATTGTTGCACCTGCTTGCGGAAAGCGCGATCCTGTGCCCAATGTCAAGGTCAAATTACTTTGAATTTTTTTTGTTAAATTTTTTTCGTGTTTACTATATCTCTGCAACTGCTTCACCCAATACCTTGATACTTCACATGGGTGTTTATCATCATTGTTGCACCTGCTTGCGGAAAGCGCGATCCTGTGCCCAATGTCAAGGTCAAATTACTTTGAATTTTTTTGTTAAAGTTTGTTCGTGTACTATATCTCTGCAACTGCTTCACCCAATACCTTGATACTTCACAGGGGTGTTTATCATCATTGTCACACCTGCTTGCGGAAAACGCGATATCGTCGCCATTTTGGCATACGTCCGTCCGTTCGTCCGTGTGTCCGGTTAAAGTTTTTTGGTTAAAGTTTTTCCATCTACTATATCTATTTTTTTAGTGTCCATGCCTCGCCCCAAGGCGCGACATGCAGGCCACGGCCATCTAGTCTACAAAAAGTGGGTATAATTATGTTATCCAAGTGTCTATGCTTGGAAAAAACCTGGCCTTCGTGGCTTTGCCTCGTTTCTTGTCTTAATTGACCTAATTAGCATATTTATTCGGACAAATCTCATGTAGTAGTACAGCCATAGTAGAATAATCGAACATTTGTACTTGCGGTACAAGCCAGCTTTTACTGCGACGTGGTAGAGTGTTCGTCTCTCACGCAAGCGGCCTGGGTTCGACCCCAGCCGCCGACAAGATAATTTTCACTTTATAACACATTCCCCTCCTACTACAGTGGTTCCAATGAACCAGTATAGATTACCCTTCAAGCCAATAGGCGAAGTCGGATTATGTATGAAGTCTTCGATACAGAACGAACTAGTGAGTCTATGGAAGAACATGGAGGGAGACATTTGAGAAACATTTTAACTCATATAAAGGAAACCTAGGACTAATTTATCGACATTTTTAGCTCGACTATTCGAAGAATAAGTAGAGCTTATGTTGTCACCCCGGCGTCGGCGTCGGCGTCTGGCGTCGGCGTCGGCATCACCGTCACGCCTTGGTTAAGGTTTTTAGTCAAGCTTGTATATGGAATACTACTGGCCCTACAACCACCATACTTGGACAACTTCATCTCCTAGTGATGTACATCAATAACCCCTGATCTATATTTCACCTTGACCTACATTTCCTCTTGAATTACTTGGTTAATTCCCCTTGGTTAAGGTTTTTAGTCAACCTTGGTTAAGGTTTTTAGTCAAGTTTGTATATGCAATACTACTGGCCCTACACCCACCATACTTGGACAACTTCATCTCCTAGTGATGCACATCAATAACCCCTGATCTATATTTGACCTTGACCTACATTTCCTCTTGAATTACTTAGTTAATTCCCCTTCCCCGGTTAAGGTTTTTAGTCAACCTTGGTTAAGGATTTTTTTCAAGCTTGTACATTGAATAATATTGTGCATCCAGACACCATACTTCGACAACCTTTTCTCATAGGTATGTACATCAATAACCCCTGATCTATATTTGACCTTCACCTACATTTCCTCTTCAATTACTTACTTAATTCCTTTTGGTTAAGGTTTTTAGTCAACCTTATATATGGAATACTACTGGCCCTACACCCACCATACTTGGACAACTTCATCTCCTAGTGATGTACATCAAAAACCCCTGATCTATATTTGACCTTGACCTACATTTCCTCTTGAATTACTTAATTCCCCTTGGTTAACGTTTTTAGTCAAGCTTGTAGATGGAATACTCCTGGCCCTACATCAACCATACTTGGACAACTTCATCTCCTAGTGATGTACATCAACAACCCCTGACCTATATTTGACCTTGACCTACATTTAACCTTGAATTACTTACTTAATTCCCCTTGGTTAAGGTTTTTACTCGACCTTGGTTAAGCTTTTTACTCAAGCTTGTAGATGGAATACTATTGTGCATACAGACACCATAATTGGACAACCTTTTCTCATAGTGATGTACATCAATAACCCCTGATCTATATTTGACCTTGACCTACATGTCCTCTTGAATTACTTACTTAATTCTCTTTGGTTAAGGTTTTTAGTCAAGCTTGTAGATGGAATACTCATGGCCCTACACCAACTATACTTGGACAACTTCATCTCCTAGTGATGTACATCAACAACTCCTGACCTATATTTGACCTTGACCTACATTTAACCTTAAATTACTTACTTAATTCCCCTTGGTTAAGGTTTTTACTCAACCTTGGTTAAGGTTTTTAGTCAAGCTTGTAGATGGAATACTATTGTGCATACAGACACCATACTTGGATAACTTTTTCTCATAGGGATGTACATCAATAACCCCTGACCTTTATTCTACCTTCACCTACATTTAACCTTGACTTACTTGGTTAATGTTTATAGTCAAGCTTGTATATGGAATACTTCTGGGCCTACATCAACCATACTTGGACAACTTCATCTCCTAGTGATGTATATCAATAATCCCTGACCTATATTTGACCTTGACCTACTTTTATCCTTGGATTACTTAGTTATCTCCCCTTGTCACGGTTTTTACTCAAGCTTGTATATGGAATACTCCTGGGCCTACAGCAACCATACTTGGAAAACCACGCACCTACGTCCAAGGTCAATGTCACTGTTGATGGTCAAAGGTCAAACCAATTGCAATTCCCTTCCGCTCTATATCTTCTACACCGATGCATGGATTATCAAATGGCTTGGCACAAATGTTTCTCATGATGAGAAGGTGTGTCGCGATCAATAACCACGCACCTACGTCCAAGGTCAAGGTCACAGTTGAAGGTCAAAGGTCAAACCTATTGAAATTCCCTTCCGCTGTATATCTTCTACACCGATGCATGGATTATCAAATTGCTAACCACGCACCTACGTCCAAGGTCACAGTTGAAGGTCAAAGGTCAAACCTATTGAAATTCCCTTCCGCTCTATATCTTCTACACCGATGCATGGATTATCAAATGGCTTGGCACAAATGTTTCTCATGATGAGAAGGTGTGTCGCAATCAATAACCACGCACCTACGTCCAAGGTCAAGGTCACAGTTGAAGGTCAAAGGTCAAACCTATTCAAATTCCCTTCCGCTGTATATCTTCTACACCGATGCATGGATTATCAAATGCCTTGGCACAAATGTTTCTCAGGATGAGAAGGTGTGTCGCGATCAATAACCACGCACCTACATCCAAGGTCAAGGTCACAGTTGAAGGTCAAAGGTCAAAAATATTGAAATTCCCAAATGGCTTGGCACAAATGTTTCTCACGATGAGAAGGTGTGTCGCGAAGGTCGAAGGTCAAACCTATTGAAATTCCCTTCCGCTCTATATCTTCTACACCGATGCATGGATTATCAAATGGCTTGGCACAAATGTTTCTCATGATGAGAAGGTGTGTCGCAATCAATAACCATGCACCTACGTCCAAGGTCAAGGTCATAGTTAGGTCAAAGGTCATACCTATTGAAATTCCCAAATTCCTTCCGCTCTATATCTTCTACACCGATGCATGCATTAATCAAAATGCCTTGGCACAAATGTTTCTCAGGATGAGAAGGTGTGTCTCGATCAATAACCACGCACATACGTCCAAGGTCAAGGTCATAGTTGAAGGTCAAACCTATTGAAATTCCCTTCCGTTTTATATCTTCTACACCGATGCATGGATTATCACACTATGCCCAGGGTCAAGGTCACATACTTGATGCGTTTGAAACCATAACGCTCGGCTAAATGGCTTATAATAAAAAATGCCTCATTTTCTTTGGCTGCCAGTGGAGGTATTCGTGTGCCGACAGGCCACATTTCTAGTTTCCCTTGGTTAATGTTTTTTGTCAACCTTGGTTAAGGGTTTTATGCAGGCCGCAGCCACCTTCTTTGTCAAGCTATGTGTACATCGACAACCCTCGTAGTCGAGCTATGCTGTTCTCCTACAGCTCTTGTTTTCGTTGAGATTACGTTTCGGTATGGCCAAAACTTCCACCAGACGCCTTGACTATAGACAACTAATGTACTTTCATTAAATTCCACCATTAACCGGGCAATGGCATGGACTATTGACCTTTCCCTGTGTAAATATATTACATTGTATTTCCTGATAGGAACGTGTATCAACAAGGATTCAAAACTTACATGCATTACAAAACATCAGTCGCGTCAGAATGGTGTAATTTACAGTAATCACATGAAAATCTATGTGTACATAAATTCCAATAATTCATCTTTACAGCTATGGAAAGCTACTTATTTGCAGGCATTTCCGCACTTTTAAGACAGGAAGATAACTATGAAAATGAATAAGACTGTGATATAGACATTGCATCATGTATGTGTCGCTATGAAGCATCATCACCTGTCTGTGAATGTGTTTCATTTTGTCCATCCATGAATCACATCTATATTACCACATAGGATTGGTCCGAACAACACAATTCTCGGTCTCATACAATTTATGTTGCGACATAGTCTATTAAGTAGTCCCTGAAATTACGTATCATGCCAAGCTACAAATTTATCTTTATGCACTGTGTTCTTTATCCCTGTATTCATTTGTCCGTGAAATGCATTTCTCTGATCATCTGTTCGGTTCTTCAGTTCTGTTGTACCACAATACATTTGTACATCCACTGCTCTACAAAATCATATATCACCACACATGCAGCATGTACATGTATCATGAACAACATTCATATAACCAGGCACATGTTTATTTGTACATTGTACATGAAATTAATTCCTATGATGACAACACATGCATTCTATCATGTAATCAGTGCCTTTGTCTGTGGAATAATATGGTCAGGCAATGCACATTTGTGATGTGATGGAGACTTCTATAAAGTATGGCCATTCAGCGTGTTTCGTCTCCGTGAAAAATTGTCATCTCGCCAAACAGTATGTGTTTCAGACACCATTTGAACGTTTTTCAGCGACTGAAACAAAGGTGGTATAGTCATATGAACACGACTTGGTGACAAACAACTATGCATTATGTATAATTATGATCTCTGAAACCAGAAAACATATGTCATGAAGTGAGAACTGCAGCACAACGTTATACTGTAATGTGTAGGCTATACTGTAATGTGTAGGCGCAAAATAATTGATATATGATTGCAAAGATCAAACATTGGATTACACATTCGAGTACATCAGCCAACAGGTAACATGGTCATATATATATATATCACAGGTTGAGACATGTGCGGTGTGGTCAATCATATACTTTCACTATCTATGCCAGTTGGTATTAAATGATCAAGCTACTCATTGTGTGGACAAAAACATTTAGGTCATACATGTACATAAATTAACGCTGTGTGTTACTTTGCCACATGTACGGCAGCTTAAAAGGGACATGCACAATACTTTTCTATACATGTAGCATCTCGTTACCACAACATAGCATCTCATTCTCATGAGATAGCATCTCGTTACCACGAGTTAGCATCTCGTTATCACGAGTTATCTATGTCGTTTCCCCGACATAGCATCTCGTTCCCTCGAGATAGCATCTCGTTCCCACAAATTAGGATCTCGTTACCACGACTTAGATATGTCGTTCCCATGAGATAGCATCTCGTTACCACGACATAGCATCTCGTTACCACGACATAGGATCTCGTTACCACGAGTTGGTTATGTCGTTCCCACGACATAGCATCTCATTCCCTCAAGATAGCATCTCGTTCACACGACATAGGTAGCCAATGAAAATGCAGCATAATTACCGTCATATTAGTCTGGCAGCCGGGAGCTTAACCTTGTTTTGATTAACTTCGTTTTGTTATTGGCGATTGTGCTTGTCCATGCCATCCACATCAATAATCCGGCTGATGACACTCTGTCATCCTTGAGTGTTTTGAGAAATTTGCATGAATTCAAAATGGCCGCCAACAGTTATAGTATGCCATATAGTTACATCCATGTGAGGTATTGAAGTAATTTAAGAGTGTAAAATTGATTTACTTGACTTATCAGATACGCAGTCAACATTAATATTCAATTCAATTCAATTCACTGACATGGAAAAAATCCAAAATGGAGGCCAAATGTGACATATTTTACATATAACTACTCTCACACTCCATATCAAAGCAAACATGTACTGATATTGGATATATTGACAAAATAAATGCTTTCAGTACGTTCGATATGTTGTTGAACAGGGGAAGTCCAAGATGGCCGCCACATATAAATATAGTATCATATAACAATAATGTAAACGACTGATAATTAAGTATATAACTGCATACTAGCGCCATATCGTAGTAAATTGGTATAGATGTATTGAATTTAGGTGAACGATTTCAGTAACTTTGGAATATAATTAAATAACTGTGCCAATAGCAGAAGTCAAAAATGGCCACCAAATATTTAAAAAAAAGTCACGTTGCCTTACACTGCGCAAATTGCATAATTATTACTGGGACTACTGAGTAATTTAAGCATATTAGTATACAGGTCTCAGGTTTATGGACACATTGGACGTTTTATGTAACTTTCAAATGCAATATTAGACATGTTTGTCAATGGAAGAAGCCCTATAGATGACCGCCAGATATATATTACCTTGCAATGACAATCATATTGTGTAATGATTAAAATATGACATGTCATGTTGACCTATTTAAAATAAAACACACACATTTATGTCAATCTTGTGTTCTTTTTTAACCTTGTTATGCAATTAGATACTTGTTCCAATAACAGTAGTCCAATATGGCAGCCAAAAATAAGTGATAACAATCATCGTTTAATAATTAAGTCATATAATTACGTCCAGCTCGATAGGGACCACACTGTTATAGCAATATTTGACTTGTGAATAAAGTGACATTGATTTCTCATACTCGCCTAGACACTTACCATTTAGATTCTTGTTGTTTAGGAATATTAGTTTCAAGCGCTCAGCGATATTGATTTCTTCATCCCGTAAATTCTTAAAATCTGCTCCAAAGCGTTCAGCCGACAAATCTGGGTCTTTTTTATCAGAAAAAGTTATGAGAACACGGATGTTCATCACTGGATACAGCGAGACATGGCCGCAGTTGGTCCTGTCGAAACGCGGTGATGAATTTGCGTCTTGCAAGCAGTGTAATAGTGATTTTTAGCTCACCTGAGCGAAGCTCATGTGAGCTATTGTTACCGTAATGTGTCCGTCGTCCGTCGTCGTCCGTGAACATTTTTAAACGTCTTCTCCTCGGTAACCATTGGGCCTATAGTCACCAAACTTCATGATCATGGTCCTTAGGTAGCGGGATTACAAAATTGTTAAAATGATGTCATTACGTAATCCAAGATGGCCGCCGTCTAAAAATAGCAGAAATTCTTCAAACATCTTCTTTTCAAGAACCGCCAACCGGATTTCGACAAAACTTGGTACAAATGATCGATGTACAATGCTCTTCCATACTTGTTAAAATGGTGACCCCGGGGTCAAAAATGGGCGTGGCCCGTGGGGTCAAATTTGGGTCAAATTTTATTTTTGACCGAATATGGTCATGTCATATATCAAATCGAAGGTATCAATGAGGCGATCACTCTGGTGCAATTCTTGTCGACATCGGATGGTTATGTCATCCGAGATGGCCGCCGAAATGTCAAAAGGTCGTTCGTTTATTAGAGATTTCAAAATTCTTCTTCACATGAACCGCTTGGCCCATGATAGCCAAACTTAAAAGTTATGGTCCATGGGTGAAGTCTTTTCAGAGTTGTTAAAATGGAGGTCTTCGCTAATCCAAGATGGCCGCCGTCTAAAAATAGCATAAATTCTTAAAAATCTTCTTCTCATGAACCGCTAGCCCCCCGAGGTCAAAAATGGGCGTGGCCCGTGGGGTCAAATTTTATTTTTGACCGAATATGCTCATGTCGTATATCAAATTGATGGTATCGATGAGGCGATTGCTCTGGTGCAATATTTGTCGGAATCGGATGATTTTGTCATCCATGATGGCCGCCTGTGTTGAGGGCCTCATGGGGGATTAGGCTTTGCCTAAATGAATCACCCTCATTAAATAAAGTCTATTATTATTATTATTATTTGACAGCCATCTTGAATTTGTGCAAATTTCTCAAAACGCTCAAGGGCAACAGCTTGTCATCAGTTGGATTTCAAAACTAGAAGGTCTGGACATGCAAATTCAGTAATAAAATAAACATGTTATTCAAAACACGGTAAAGCCCAAAATCGGCTTTTGGCTGCCGGACTATATTCAACTATGGCTGAAAGAAATATGGCGGTAATTATGCTGCATTTTCATTGGCTACCTATGTCGAGGGAACGAGATGCTATGTCGTGGTAACGAGATGCTATCTTATGGGAACGAGATGCTATCACGTGGGAACGACATATCTAACTCGTGGTAACGAGATCCTATCTCGTGGTAACAAGATCCTATCTCGTGGGGACGAGGTGCTATGTCCTGGTAACGAGATGCTGTCTCGTGGGAACAACATAGCTAACTCATGGTAACGAGATCCTATCTCGTGGGAACCAGATCCTAATTCGTGGGAACGAGATGCTATCTCGAGGGAATGAGATGCTATGTCATGGGAACGACATAGCTAAGTTGTGTTAATGAGATGCTATGCCGTGGTAACGAGATGCTATGTCGTGGGAACGAGATATAAAAAAATTGCGCATGTCCCTTTTAAGCTGCCATACATATGCCTATATTTCGGGATGACATAATGTGTTAGACTGTCATATGAATGTGTATCAAGACGTGACAATATTCTGTATGACAAAATGAAGATGCTTCAGGTATAGAGTAGTGTATGTTGCAGCAACATAATGGTGCTTTAAGAAACAAATTGCGTGTGCATGTACATGTATGACTACAGAAAGCAATTTTAGACAAATATTGTGAATGTTTTGTGATGCAATACGTATATTATGTTTCCGAAATATACATAGTGGTGTGTGGCGATGTTGCTGGATCGAGCAATGTGTGACAAAATATAAACACATATTAATAGCTATATGAAGATATTTTAGTAAAAAGCAGCCACTCAGTTTTGGTTCACATTGCAACTTGTGGGTATTGTGGGTTTCGGATTTTGAATATACATGTTCTTACATGTACTGTTAATACTACATTTACATGATGAAATGTTAATCGTACCCATATGATTTGGCGATAAATTAGTGGACAGCGGCCATATATGGTGTGCGGTGCTTTTGTCGTCATTGATTTGAGCGGACATCATTTTCGTCGTGCCCGCTTGCGGAAAGCGAGACATAGTGATCACAATGACGTCCGGGTGTCCGTGCGTGCGTCCGTCCGTCCGTCCGTCCGTCCGAAATCTGCGTTAAAGTTTTTAAATACCTTATATCTCTGCAGTCCTAAGTCACATTGACTTGAAACTTCATATACTTATTAGTCATGATCCATATATTCATGCAGTATCCCACTAATGCGGCCCCTGTGCCCAAGGTCAAGGTGAAATGACTTAGAAGTTTGTGTTCCGAAATCTGCGTTAAAGTTTTTAAATACCTTATATCTCTGCAGTCCTAAGTCACATTGACTTGAAACTTCACATACTTATTAGTCATAATCCATATATTCATGCTGTATCCCACTCATGTGGCCCCTGTGCCCAAGGTCAAATGACTTAGAAGTTTGCGTTCCGAAATCTTCTTTAAAGTTTTTAAATACCTTATATTCCAGCAGTCCTAAGTCACATTGACTTGAAACTTCATATACTTATTAGTCATCATCCATATATTCATTCTGTGTCCCACGAATGTGGCCCCTGTACCCAAGGTCAAGGTCAAATTACTTAGAAGTTTGCGTTAAAGTTTCTGTCAAAATTTGCGTTAAAGTTTTCACATACCTACTATCTCTATAACCGTAAGTCACATTTGCTTTAAACTGTGTATGCTTATTGGGCATCAAACTTCAAATAAATACACTCTCAGATCATCAAATGCCTCGGCGGGCTCGACATGCGGGCCGCGGCCATCTGGTAGTACATTATTAATGTAACAATATTGAACGAAAAAACATGTACAATTGCCCTGCTTCAATCCATATTTTGCCTGGACTATATTTGTCATTTTAGGGCGACCCTAATGGACTTAATGTAGTAGGAATGTATCTATATGGCTCTCAATTTGTGATATTTGCCTTGATCCGTTTTCAGACACCCTAAAGAAGATCGTGTGGCTATTTTAACACCGTTTTCCCATTAACTGTATTCTATAGTAATGCGGCCATATCGGATTCACTGCCATTAAATTACATTATGGCTAATAAACTATGATATATGGATTCATTGGTATCGAACACATGGGGTGCAGAAACCAAATTCACTAGGTGACTTATGAAGCGACCAAGTCCTGTTTTGTGACTTGACCTAATTAAAGGGGAAGTAAATATAAAAAAACAAATTTCAAAATATGTTTTGTTAACTGGTAGATAATGGCAATTCAAACCACATGCAGAAAACCCCATCCAAAATATTTATCTGATCAAAAGTTATGCAATGTTTCCATATTTGTAAATTTATGCAAATTTTTTCCAACCCTATTTTAAAAATTACAATAAAAAAAGAATTAATGAAAATAAAAATATTTTTTTACATTTTTAGCTCGCCTGCACGAAGTGCAGAAGAGCTTATGGCATACCCCCGGCGTCGTCGGCGTCCACAAACTTAACGTTGGGTAAATGTCTTATAACTTCTGTTTCCTTTCATGGAACACCTTGTTATTTCATACATGCATTCCTCAGATGACCCTCTATCATGCTGTATCAAATCCATGACCCACAACCCAACCCTTACCTCAAGGGCAAGGTCACAAACTTAGCACATTCATAAACTTAACGTTGGGGTAAATTTCTTATAACATCTGTTTCCTTTCATGGAACGCCTTGATATTTCATACATGCATTCCTCAGATGACCCTCTATCATGCTGTCGCAAATCCATGACCTACCACCCAACCCTTACCCCAAGGTCAAGGTCACAAACTTAGCATGTTCATAGACTTAACATTGGGGTACATGTTGTGTAACTTCTGTTTATTCACAGGGAATGCCTTCATATTTCATACATGCATTCATCTGATGACCCTCTATCATGCTGTAGCAAATCCACGATCAACCACCCAACCTTTACTCCAAGGTCAAGGTCACAAACTTAGCATGTTCATAAACTTAACGTTGGGGTAAATGTTGTGTAACTTCTGTTTATTTACAGGGCACGCCTTCATATTTCATACATGGATTCATCTGATGATACTCTATAGTGCTATAGCGAATCCATGACCCACCGCCCATCCCTTACCCGAAGGTCAATGGCACAAACTTAGTACATTCATAAATTTAACGTTTGGGTAAATGTCTTATAATATCTGTTTTCTTTCATGGAACGCCGTGATATTTCATACATGCATTCCTCAGATGACCCTATATCATGCTGTAGCAAATCAACGACTCACCACCCAACCGTTACCCCAAGGTTAAGGTCACAAACCTAGCACATGCATAAACTTAACTTAGGGTAAATGTAGTGTAACTTCTGTTCATTTACAGGGAATACCTTCATAGTTCATACATGCATTCATCTGATGATACTCTATCGTACTATAGCAAATCCATGACCCACCTCCCACCCCTTTCCCCAAGGTCAATGTCACAAACTTGGCACATTCATAAACTTAACGTTGGATGAATGTCTTATAACATATGTTTCCTTTCATGGAACGCCTTGATATTTCATACATGCATTCATCTGATGATACCCTATCGTTCTATTGCAAATCAATGACCCACCGCACATCCCTTACCCCAAGGTCAAGGTCACAAACTTAGCACATTCATGAACTTAACGTTGGGGTAAATGTCTTATAACATCTGTTTCCTTGCATGGAACGCCTTGATATTTCATGCATGCATTCCTCAGATGACCCTCTATCATGCTGTATCAAATCCACAACCCATCACCCAACCCTTACCCCAAGGTCAAGGTCACAAACTTAGCATGTTCATAAACTTAACGTTGGGGTAAATGTTGTGTAACTTCTGTTTCTTTACAGGGAACGCTTTGATATTTCATACATGCATTCATCTGATGATCCTCTATTGTGATATAGCAAATCCATGACCCACCTCCCACCCCTTTCCCCAAGATCAACATCATAAACTTAACGTTGGAGTAAATGTCTTTTTATAACTTCTGTTTCTTTACAGGGAACGCCTAGGTCAAGGTCACAAACATAGCACATTCATAAACTTAACGTTGGGGTAAATGTCTTATAACATCTGTTTCCTTTCATGGAACACCTTGATATTTCATACATGCATTCATCTGATGATACTCTATCGTGCTATAGCAAATCCATGACCCATCGCCCACCCTTACCCCAGGTTCAAGGTCACAGACTTAGCACATTCATAAACTTAACGTTGGGGTAAATGTCTTACAACGTCTGTTTTCTTTCATGGAACGCCTTGATATTTCATACATGCATTCCTCAGATGACCCTCTATCATGCTGTAGCAAATCCACGACTCACCACCCAACCCTTACCCCAAAGTTGAATGTCAAAGACCTTGTACAACAAGTCAGTTTGTCAACTCAAACGTAATAACATATAATATATGCATTTCATATATCACCTAAGCATACGAATTGAGAAAAACGATGTGAAAATATAATTCTTGATATTTGGTGGGCATCTTGGATTCATGCAAATGATGCTAATATATAAATGTTAAATTATGTAATAGACTCACTCGAACGATGGTGTGCATCGAGAAACAGGAAGTATCTACATCTGAAATAGCTATCTAAATAACCTATGATATCAAATAAACATGAACACTTGTGAAAGGTTGTATGACAATATTGGTATTGGCGGTCATCTTGTATTTATGCAAATGATGTTAATGTTCAATTAGTTAGTAGACTCATTCGAACGACTGGATATAGCTTTCTAAATATCTTTATACGATCAAATGAACATGAACACATGTGGAAAGTTATACGACAATATTGGTATTTGGCGGCCATCATGGATCTTTGCAGTTGAATTATACATTTCATTTATATCGTAGTTTTACTCAGACGAGTTTGTGCGTCCAGTGAACAGCATATAACATGTTACATCATGGAACACTATATACAAACTGATAGCAAATAATTATGTGATCAAATGTGGACATGTTTACATTTGGCGGCCATCTTGGATTTATGAACAGGTCAAACTGCTTCCTAAATATTGTCCATTTATTCCATATGTTCAAATACCCGACTATAACGATTTGAATCGCTAAAATGTTTAAATTGTAAGCAATAATATAAACAAATATGGTAATTTGGCGGTCATCTTGGATTTAGGCTGATATTTGGCTGTTACCCCAGTCAAAATTGTGTGTACTCGATCAGACCTTGAATAGATATAGCAAAGGTCATCTGGGCTAAATTTGGTAATTTCTGCCACAAGTGCACACTCTTTCTCCTTACCGGGTGAATTATTTAACCTTCCTGTTATAACACTTACAAACACGCGATAACACTTATACAAATGGGTGATACTTAATGCGGGAGGAAACCGGAATACCTGAAGGAAACACACTTCCGGTCGGGCGACCGCCATACTATCCCACATATTACCCAGCGCAAGGATTAAAACTCCTATCATAGTATGTGTTTAACAGAGGAGATATAACTATAAACTACTCAAATATTCATGCACATATTAAAGGTACATGCGCACTCAGTAGGCACAAAATGTTCTTTTTAGGAATTAAATAAGTGTATAATTGTGTCACTATTCCACCAGTTCTAAAACTTACGAGTGCCCGCTATACAGATATAATCATTTAGTAATATTTGTTTTAATGATAGTGACGCGCGGTGGTATCAGGCTATTTTCCTATGCAAATGAAGAATGATATTTTTTAATTATTTATACTAATTAAATGCGTCACCTGAAAAAATAATACTTTCGACAGATTATAAAGTATTGTCATTGCACATCAAACAATAAATGCAAAGAATAAATATTAATGTTAACATTTTAAGAAAACACGGTTATCGCCCCTGATATCAGTGTCGACATATACGTCTGATATAAAATGTATGATAATGCCAATCAATATGTGGGGTAATGGTGGATGAATGTTTATATTGCCAGAAAATGGCATATCTGCAGAATATTCAAACATATCTGTCTCCCTATAGTATAACCTACTGAGTGGGCATGTACCTTTAATGTGGCGGCAAACTTGAACACCACTTAATTAGCATATCAGTCAGTAACATATAAGTACATACCTTATACAAAACACAAAATGAAATCCAATATCGATTGAAATGCACACATTTAATTTACAACACAGATTTGAAGTTGTTAACGCCATTGTGAGAAATTAGGCAGGGTATTGGTGGCCATCTTGAATATCAATTTGTATTATAGGACACATATCAACAGTGCATACCTAAAAGCAATATACGTGTATACTATATTACAGAAAATTATTTTGGGTTCAGACTATTAAGAATCGAACACCTGGTTTTGTTTTGGGCAGCCATTTTGGACGCCATCTTGGAGAAAAATGCTCAAGGGTTACAGAGTGTCATCCGTCGGATTTCCATAACATAGGTCCTGCAGATGTAAAATCAAAAACCCATTGTATATACGCCAAATCCGGGTCCCTTAGTAGTTCGGCAGGACTACTTGATATATGTTAGTATATGGAACACACTCATACCACCATTAACATGACCTTGACCTTATTAACCTTCACATTTTTGTGCAAACACTTGGCCATTTTTTTGCATCAAAAAGTTTGTACAAGTTTCTGCAACATCAATTTGCTGCATTTGAGCATTTGGAACACACTCATGCCCCCATTAATATGACCTTGACCTTTATGACATTCACATAGTTGTGGAAACACTTAGCCACTTTTTTATTTCAAAATGTTTGTACAAGTTTCGTCATTATCATATAACTTTAACATTACTTGATGGATTGCCTCACTATTGGGACACTTGATACATGTAAGCATTTGGAACACAATCAGGCCACCATTAAAATGACATTGACTTTTTTGACTTTCACATTGTTGCAGAAACACATAGCCATTTTTACGTCAAAAAGTTTGTACCAGTTTCTTCACCATCATATAACTTTAATATTACTTGATACATGTGAGCATTTGGAACACACTCATGCCGCCATATAGTCGGCACATTGGCGTACGTGCGTCCCGGTTACAGGCTTTGGTTAAAGTTTTTGGTTACATGTTTTGGTTAGTTTTTGTTTTGGTTTAATATTTTCAGTATACTATTAAAGCCATGGCGGCTCGACATGCCGGCCGTGGTCATCTCGTGTCAGGTGAGTGACTCGGGCCCATTTGGGCCTCTGGTTACTTCTCCGACTGCTGGTTTCTAAACATAATTATGAAAGTGTTAACCACTATATCCATGCCGCGCTTTATTCACCTGTGTTTAATCGTTGAAGAAAAACACTGCTAAGATACAATACGAGAACTATTTTTTTCAGGCGGTATTCTCGTGTGTGATCAACGTGTGCGCGGAACAAATGACGGGGACTGCTGTTACATATGTCGGCCAGACAGCTACCATAGCATGTCCAATACATGGAGATTACACATATCCCGGGTGGGCAGGACCGCCAGAAGATACCCATATAACTATATAGGCAGTCCGAGTATAAACTCGAAAGTAGCCAACTGGACCAGTTTCGCCGGAAACCAGCGGGACCTCGTCATCACAGACATCACCACGCCGGACACCGCCAAGTACAGATGCAAAGTGGGAGTGGATGAGTCTCTCCATATAGGATGGCTTATTTTGATTGTCAGAGGTAAGTACGGTTCTTCTATATAATTATACACTATGTCTGACTTACCTGTTACCTTTTCACCACTCCGGAACGACGGCACGTACACATATAGCGTGGACTTTAGTGTGAGTGTCCAAGAAGGATTGTTTACATTGAATGTCAGAAGTAAGTACGGTTCTTCTGTATAAGTATACGCTATTTCTGACTGGTATACTACATGTATCCAATTACCACCAGGGCCGTATTTCAAGGGGGGGGGGGGGGTTTTTTTAAATTTGTATAACCCTAAATTCATCAACATAACTTTTAATACATGTTTTTGGAGGATTGGTCAGTACATGTTGGTTGGTTACAGTTAATATGGATATACATTGTTCACCATTTAGTCCATGGATCTATGCAGTGACATTTACAGTGTGGCCCCAAAAAAACTATTTGTAACCCATACATTTTCTGACATATATTGTTTAAATCTTAACCCTTAGAATGTGGGAAACATGATTTGACATCACTTTAGAATCATTTCCATTGGAAATTATTCTAAAGTGCTGTTAAATCATATATTTTGCTAAGACGATTAGTAAATATAAAATAAACAGTTGAGAAAAAAAATATCAATTTCAGCATTGCAAGGGTTAATACATGTTGGGATACATATAATAGTTGTGCTATTTGACTGATACATATTGCTTACTGCTTGTACAAGCATTTTGAACGTATTGTGACTATGACGTCACTAGGTCAATTTCGGGAATGTTTATTGCTGAGAACATTGTGAAACAGTTGAAGCCGTACCATATATACATAGTATGTCAAGTGGTATATAGGTTTCGTCATTCCGTCCGTCCATAAGACTTGCGTTCACGTTTTTATTTATCGGTCCAGGCAGCGGCCAGTGGTATCCGTGAGCCTCTGCTCATTTGCTCTAGTTTTCATTGAAATGATGAAAATTATATACTCAACATATAAAATGCATACATCAAATGTTAGTTACATGTACAATGTCATTAAAGATACATGCCCACTCAGTAGGTACAAATGCCAGGTTATAATATAGGGAGATAGAGTGTTTTGTACATTCTCTAGATATGACCTTTTCTGGCAAAATAAGCATTCATTCACCATTACCCCAGGTATTGATTGGCATTATTATACAATTGATGTCAGATGAAAATTTCCACACTGATATCAGGTGATATCCGTGTTTCCTTAAAATATTAACGGACATTACTATTTGTTCTCTGTATTTATTGTTAGCTCGCCTGCACGAAGTGCAGAAGAGCTTATGGCATACACCCGGCGTCGTCGGCATCAGCGTCGGCGTCCACAAAATTAACTTTGGGGTAAATTATAACTTTTGTTTCCTTTCATGAAACACCTTGTTATTTCATACATTCATTCCTCAGATGACCCTCTATCATGCTGTAGCAAATCCATGACCCACCATGCTTGTATATTTCCATGTGTATGTAACATTGACATTGCCTTGGTATATTCATCTGTTTGGTAGGTTTCCAGTCAAAGTTATATACACAGAAATTATGTGTCAATATTTGGTGCCACTTGACTATTTATTCGGTAACTTGTACAATACATTTTTTTTCATTTATTGATTTCCTGGTTAATTTTACAAATAAATACTGCACCCACACCAAGAAGGAACACAGAGTTTTCTTTCAACACCGTGTATGTCACGACAATAATTATACCATGTCAACACGCGAAGTTACATACGCATGTGCTTTATGTCCATATTGGACTATACGGGTGCCACATCAGCGAAATATTTTTGTTGAAGGAAGTTAATATTATATTTGTAATAATTATACATTGTAGTAGTATATAAGAGTCACAATGATACCATCACCCTCTGGAAGGCACCGGCTATGCGCGGCGCCCCCCACCGCATGGGCGGTATCATTGGTGACTCTTATATACTACTACCGCGAGACCATATATTTATGACATGAGAAGATACACCCTATTAGAGATAAGAATCCCTATGTTATACTCAGTATATTACAGCAATCTGTCCTTAATATATAAGGTACATTTATTACAAATAAAATATAAACTTACACCCTATTGAAGATAAAAATCTATTGGTTATACTCAGTATAATGTCTACCATAAAGCAAATGAGAGAGCAAGCTAAGAGTTGGGGAATTTCCCTGAGAGGTTTGAGACTCAAGAAAGATATAGCAGATAGGATAAGTGACGCGCGAGCCGTCGTCTACGAGGAGAGGCTGCGACGTGCGGTTTCGACCGGACGACTGCCCGCTGACCCTGAAAAACGCTCCGATAAATTGGAGAACGAGACGACGGCCAGTCTGCGTGCCACTGCTTACGCGCAGCGTGTAAAAGAAGATCCCAGCGCGCGTAGAAAACCACTATACAAGGCGTACTACAATAAGATGTATCAAGTTGGGTTGGTTGGGAGACCTCCTAAGAGTAGGAGAGATATCGCCAGAGCTTTGGTGGAGGAGGGTCCCAGGATTCTCGCCGAAGAAGCCGAAGTTAGGGAAACTGTTGATAGGGGTAGGAGGAAGATAGTATGGACTTTCAAGAGGGGGGTAGATGGGGAGATCGCTAATCGCATAATGAATAAAATTCGTCCAGAGATACCACGGCGTGTTATCTGAGGTATTCGTGCTCGTATCGTATTAGGAACATCGAGAACGACGAAACGATGATCTATCACAAACAATCAAAGGGCAGTCCGTGGATAAACGAGATGTCCAAAGCGGAGAGTTGGATAACCGATAGAGAGAAAGGTCGAATGGACATCGACAAAGTTGATAGACCAAACACAAAATGGACCTTCGTTCGTTGGATATCGGTCGAGGTGAAGATGATCATCGACGCTCAACAACTTCTCATGGGAGCGGGAAAACTCCCAGACTGGTTAAGACAGAAAAAGGGAATGTATTCCGTCGACACGTACGACGACTACTTGTGTCTGTTTAGGTGCATAGCCATCCACAGATGGAGGGAGACCAGACCGCTGTTGTGAGAAGGCACGAACTCTAGCTAACGAATATCTCGGTCACGATAACGGACCGGATAGTAAGGGAATTCCCCTGAAAGATATTAAGAAGGTCGAAGAGCACTTCAAGATGGGCATTCGCGTTTACGAGCCCACCGCCGACGGAGTGTGGTACCTAATGAAGTGTCCGGCAAACTACAACACGGTTGGGGAGAAGACAATGACGATATGAATGTTTGGAGGTCACTCGTTCCTCACAACGAACCTCCGCAAGATGACGAACGAGTACCTGCATGGGTGGGAAGACCGTGGTGACATGTCCAGGTAAGAGGGTAGAGAGACCACAGTCGGCCTACGAGAAGGCGTTCTACCCTAAGGGGTCAGCGAGCGCGAGGTCGATTCAATGGTTGAACAGAGAAGAGGGGAGGGTGGGAAAGCGCATACATCACGCCGACTGTGGTCACGGTGGTGAGAGGTGGGTGGCCGGCGATCCGGTCGACGGTTACTGTCACGAGACTGAAACCGTGTTTCAGTTTCACGGATGCTACTGGCACGGGTGTCCGAGGCATTGCATGAGAGGTAACGCGAGATCGCTGTACAAGAGGACGAACATTCAAGACGCCAAGATAAGGGATGAGGGTTACGAGCTGGTGGTGATGTGGGAGTGCGAGTGGTTGAATGAGGTGAATACCTACTATCCACAATCGCCGCGACGAGGAGGAGACGACTCTGTACCCTCACCAGATAGTCTATGACTTCGAGGCGTATCTCGACAAGTCAAAAACCACTCAACCACCAAAGACCTGACCTTCGAGGTCGAGCACGTTCCTATATCTGTGTCTTTGGGGATACGATGCATGAAGGGATAACCCACATCGCGAACGAGATCCTGACACGCTAGTCGAGAAGTTCGTGACCGAGCTACAGATGAGAGCAAGGCAATCAGGGAGGGGGTTAGGAAGAAGTATCTGCCGGCCGATATAGATATGCTATCGAAGTCTCAGCAAGCAAAGATTGTCTCTTGGATTGACCAAGTCCCGGTGGTGGGGTTCAACTGTAGCAGGTACGACCTGAACCTCATCAATGCAGTACTTTGTAGAGAAGTTGGCGGCCACCGTGAATAAGGTGATGGTCGGAAAGAGAGCCAGCACGACGACGATGTTTCTGTTTACCCCGGAGTTTAGATTTCTCGACATCATCCAGTATCTGGGACCCGGTACCACGTACGACCGGTGGGTTAAGGCGTACGACTGTAAAACGATAAAGTCTCACTTCCCGTACGAGTGGTTCGATAACGCGGACAAGCTCGACCATCCGGGGCTGCCAGACTATCCCGAGTGGTACTCGAAGTTGAAGGGTGAGTTCCTACTGTCGTTGTCAAAGTGGAAAGAGTGTAAGAAGGTATTCCGAGAAAATGGGATGAAGACGTTCAAGGAATGGTTGCAACACTACAACGACTTGGATGTCGGACCGTTCCTGGAGGCTCTGACTAAGATGACGGAGTTCTACAGAGGAAGAGGTGTGGATATACTCAAGGATGCTGTGTCTCTGCCCGGTGTTTCCCATTCAGTACCTACTCGTCGGGTAGTCGATGGAAGGCGGACACGCCCGAGCTGTGGTCGCCGAATGTCTGAAACTTACGAGATGATGAAGCAGGGATTGGTCGGTGGTCCGTCCATAGTGTTCTCCAGATACGCAGAGGCTGCAGGTCGACGATCAGGGGTCAGGTAGGTAGTCGGGAGGAGAAGATGTGCAAGGCGGTGATGGGGTACGACGCCAATGCGCTGTATCTGTCTACCCTGTCGAAAGACATGCCGTTCGGGGAGGAGACGATATGGACGTGTGACGACCCGGAAAGACAGTCGTATATAGACTGTTTCGTGAGGAAGGTCAGGAGTGAAAAGTGGTTCGGATTTGCGGAGTTGGATATAGAGGTCCCGGAAACGTTGAGAGACAAGTTCTCGGAAATGTCACCGCTGTTTGTTAATCGAGAAGTCGATGAGAACGAGGTTCCGCAGCACATGAAGGACTACCTGGCCGGGACCGGGAGGAAAAGGGTCGAAGGACAGAGAAAGCTCGTGGGGGCAATGTCCGCCAAGAAGATGATCATATACTCCCCACTGCTAAAGTGGTATATGGAGCACGGTCTGATCGTCAAGGCGGTGCATAGGGTGATAGACTACACGCCCGGCAAAACCGTTTCAATGGTTTCGTGTAGAGGTCACCGCTGCCAGACTGACGGGGGACGTAGACAAGAGCAAGGCGGTGTTGGCGGAGATATTCAAACTGGTTGGCAACGCGTGTTGTGGCAAGCTGATAGAGGCACAAGAGAGATACCTGAACACCACATATACGAAGGATGAGAAGACTGTCGATCGGGCACTGAGGTCGGCGTGGTTCGAAGACCTGGAGGAGATTGGGGAGGCTTACGAGATATCGAGCAGGAAGACTCGAGTGGTGATCAACAGACCGTTTCAGTGTGGCATAGCGGTCTACCAGTTGGCCAAGCTCCGGATGCTGGAGTTCTACTACGATTTCTTGGACAAGTACGTGGATCGCGGAGATTTCGAACTGATACAGATGGACACCGACAGCATGTACTTCGCGCTGTCGGAGAAGACGCTGGCGGCGGTGGTGAGAAAGAATATGAACAGAAAGTTTAATAAGGAGAAGACCGAGTGGTTGGCGTGGGACGTGTGGGAGCAACAGAACTCCGGGACTGTTCAAGCTGGAATTCGAAGGGGATAGAGCCATCGCTCTGTGTAGCAAGTGTTACTACGTGAGCGGTGATGGAAAATCTAAGCACTCGGCCAATGGATGTCGAAGAGATCTAACGATCTGACTTGGGGAAAGGTATAAGAGTGCTCTCGAAGGAGGTAGGGATATGGCGGAGAAACAGGTGATTCCGAATGATTAACGGGGTGATGAAGACGTACTGTCAACAAAAATTAGGACTCTCGGCGTACTACGACAAGAGGAGAGTGATGGAAGACGGGTTACACACCGAGCCTATAGGATAGGTAAAAAAGGATAGAATACTAAAGACTCTGACGATCCGGGGGTAGCTGGGTGTCAGAAGGCACCATAAGAAGTTCTTCGCGAACAAACCCTCGAGATGGCCCATCATCCAAATAGTAGAGCACGGGCTCATCAGGTTTGGTAATAGATCGATCTAGATGATATACATTGAGAGACCACACGGGATCAGTCGCGCGGCGGCTGCCACCTTCGAGCTCTCCCGGTTGATAGAGGTACCGGACGTCAATATCCGATGGAAGTCGTTGCTCTTCTAAACCAACGGGTCGCCCGCGCGAGACGACAGAGGGCTTGCTCGTCACCCTTTTAAACTTGATAGCATCTACAGGCTTCTTACCTATCAATCTGGTCACCTCTCCGTTCAGTGCGGAGACCACGGCGGGCAGTCTGGCCACCCACTCGGTCGATCGCGAATGAGGGTCTACAAGTTCTTTAGCGTATTGGTGTCCGAACAGTCTCTCAGCCAGGGTTCGATTGAAGCGCTCCACGATCCCCTGGTCCCGGTGGATGTTGACGCGGCCGCGTCTGATAGAAACTTTGTGCTTAGACAATAGATGAGAGACCGCGCCCATGAACTTGCGGCCGGGATCGACCTGGAGAAGATTCGTCCATTTGAGAGGACTCCTCTTATATATTCGGGAGAGAGCCTCGGCCACCTCCTTAGACTCTTTAGTGGCCAAAGGCTCAGCCCCCTTATAACGACTCGCTACGTCAACGATTGTCAGTGCGTACTTGTACGTCTTGCGACCGATGCGATCGTGAGGGAGAAACAGGAGATCCGCTTGGTGAACTTGGTTCGGTACCGGCACGTCGAATTTCGGGCGCGGAATATTGTGAGGCGCAGGTAAATAGATCTGCCAGATGACCTGCTTCTTGAGCCATTCCTTGACAGCGTTTTCTGAAACCTTGGTCGCCGCCGCGAGGTTCTTGATGGCCGCGAGTCCCTTCCAGTACTAGCGGGGGCTATAGTACGTGTTCGCTAGCTTGCGCGCTAGGCGAACCGATAGTTTGGTATTAAGTTTGTGCGTGTTCATCGTATGCGAAGTATTCTAATATATCGGACAATCTCCAACATGCCCTCGCCAGTTCGTCCGGTAACTGCGTCGTTAATAATAAACCTTTGTTGGAAGTACAATTCCAATCGCGATTGGTTAAGTTCTTAAGGAACTCGGAGGAATCTAATTCATCCCTCAACTCCCAATCGAGATTGGATGAAGAAGTCCAATCCCCAGTATTGGTGGAGGATTCTAACATCCGCTTTGCGAAAAGGGTGGCCGCTTTTTCATCCTCGTGCCACGTCTCGAGATAATCTCGGGCCAGACGAATCATACTCTTTGCACCAGCTATACGATGTTTTTGGGCAGTGTAGCCTACATCGATCATAGCGTCATAAAGTTCGTCAACTAACATCGTTCTATATATATATTTTTATAAAAAAAAAAAAAATTAATTATTAATTTTGTAAAAATTAAAATCTAAATTGGATATAGTAGCCGACGAGACCCACCACACCCATTCCAACGACGATGAACGCGATCTCGCGGTCTTTTTGGGCCTCTGACGGTACATAGAAATCTGAAAGTTGGGGCTCGGGATCCATTGGATCGAGACTTTTGTGCGGATATGCCAGCGCGTACTCGCGGTTGGCTTCTTCAACGTTCTGAAAAGTTTGCGCGGCGTGATTTTCGCGGTGAAGCTCTTCATTGACCCAGTCCAGATGGGCGGTTCGTTTTTTCGACCACGCTTCCTTTGCGCTATTGAGTTGTTCTACAGCTAAATCGTGACGCTTATGCTCCTCATCCACGTTCGAGCTTTTCATTTTAGAGAATATAAAGTTGCTACCGCTGAACGCCAATGCGTTTACAAGCACACCACCTACTATTACTGCGATTGAAGCCATTTATTTCCATATATTAACTGGTAGAATTCCAGCTTTAACTAGATAATCTCGGGTCCAAACTGCGGCCGCTACATCTAAGGTCGCGAGCCCTACGTCTCTCACAGTAAAGTCCAATTTGGGAGCGGTTCCTCCTAGGGCCATCTTTGATAGTCGAGCATACCCGATACTGAAACCCGATATCACCACGGCGTGATAAAGCGCATTCACTAACATTTTACCATCTTATTCAGCCATTATAATTATTGCATATAAAAGGGGTCGCGATCAATGTTTAAATGGGGCGCATCCAATCGTGATTGGTGTTTCGTAACTCTCTTCTGTACACTGGCTGGTTGTTTTTTCGGGTATTTCCACACGCACAGGGCACCAACAACTGCCAGACCACCACCAACAACCCAACTCCAATTCACGAATTTGGGTTCAATCGGATTCGCCCAACTCCAACGGCAGTTGGTATTGGGTGACAAATTCAAAGAATTTGGGTGTGCTTCCAATTCGTGAATTTGGGGTGTTGTTGTACTCAGCTCTGTCTTCAGATGTTTTGCTGTCTTCGTCCCCGATTGCAACCCCAATCTCGATTGGAGTTTAGCCTCTCGAAGCTCGGCGAGTATTTTATCTTGTTTAACTTTTCGGGTGGCAGCCGCCGCCCGCCCAGCTGCCTGTCTTTTGGGATTTTTTATATGCGGTATGTCATCCAGTGGCGGAGTAACACTTGGGTTCGATTGGGTTGGAGCAATCGGGTTCAACTCCGTCACTCTCGCTGGTGTGTCTTGTGTCATCATTTTCAAAATTAGGGCTTATAGTTCATGGGCATATATGTCCAAATTGACAGTGTTTACCCGTGGTCAACGCGGTTGTCAGCGGAGCTAAGTACATTCCAAACTTGTGATAAATTGAGCAGCAGGCTGTTTTAAGAGTGTGACCTATAAAAGGGTCAGTCTCTAGATCATCAATCAACCCCGCGTTGTTTGGTATAGGGAGAAGTATACTAACGGCGGTTGCATACAAATGAATAGCCGCCGATCCGAGAGTTTTTGTCATCTCCCCACCTAACCTAGATTCGTATCGCGCATACATTTTATCGATCTCCGCATCTGACATCCTATCCACCTGAAAAACTGAGATACGCCTACCGAGATAATGCTCCGATTGTCCCCCAGCAACCAGCGCAGCTAGCCGCTCTCGTCGCGCCGCATTTTCATTTTCATTCGGAGTCGTTGCACTCAACCCAATACCAACCACCGTTGGAGTTGATTCCGATTGCTCTGTCGGATCATTATTGTTGGCAGTCGGAGTTGAGGTTTCTTCCATTAGCTGATCGAGAAGTTCGTCGCAGTTCATTTTTCTTAAAATTAATTTAACTATTCTAACAACTCTCATCACTTTAACATATTGCCAAGCGCACCACCCGATACTTATGATCACCATTATGCTCACAACAAAGCTCGCAGCGGAGCACCAAATTGTTAACATTGTTAACCATTGTTCAGCATTTGTTCAACATTTGTTAAGCATTTGTTCAGCATTGTTGAGTAATTGCTAAGCATTGTTAAGCATTGTTCAGTATTGTTCAGCATTTGTTCAGTAATTGCTAATTAATTATTAATTAATTGATAACTTCGTAAGCAGTTGGTTGATCAGTCTTTAGCAAAAGCTTGGCGTGCTTAGTTTCCGAAAGCATATGTCGAACCTCCAGGCGCTCCTCGCGCGTTGGGATAACGTCATTCTCTCGAAGACAATCATCGAATGAGTCTCGGTCCTTGCAGTGAAAGAGGGCGACCCATTTCGTTTGCTCGCACAGATCCTTGAGGACGGCGTTGTACTTTTGAGTGGATATCCATACGCTTTGCCTAGCATGGCGGCCAGAAAATGCGAGCTCGGAGAGCATGTCCTTCTTTTTGGTCATCGCCGCCTTGGCTGAGCAATCATCAATCACGTATAGGGTGGGCTCACCCTGGAATTTTGGATGTAAACCACGCAGCCAATCGTGAAGCCTATCACCGGGGTCAATAACGTATACCTCAGGGTCGGTCCATATCCACGGGCGCCGCTGATAAGTATCGTTGTGCCGCACAGTGGGACACAGGATCACAATATGACGAAAGGCATCGCGGTAGGAGCCCTCGAGCAAGTCTAGGATGAAAACCGTTTTTCCACATCCTGTCTGCCCACATATTATGGCAGAGTGAGCATCTCCAATAGTGAATTGGTATTGATTGCTAATTAATTCTTTAGAATTATTAAATAAATCGTTAGAAGATTTTTTTATTAAATCAGTAGAGTGCTGAGACGTATCGGCCATCTTCGATGTTGAGTTGTGCGTCTGTAATTATATATAAGTACACGCTCAATGGCCCATCTCCATCAGCCTCTTTGGTTATCTGGATCGTCACAACCTCGCTAGCGTTCTCAACTTGGCGTCCGCTGCCGTGTATTTGGTCGTCGTCGCTGGCTCGCATGTCTAGCCATAACGCGTATTTGGTATTCAGGAACTCCGCGAGGGAGACGGACGAGAGGTGCAGGTCTTTGGCAACTGCTGCAACCTCCGGAGAGCGCTTAGAGCCGGCAGCAAACTGCTTTCTTACTTCGTCCCACTGCTGGTGCGCGCGAAGACCCGCGCTGTAGAGTTGATTGGGTACTCCCTCGATCGTCACCTCTACCTTCGTGATTTTGGGGTTATAGAATTTGTCGCTTTTTCGAGCACCGAACGCGAACCGAGCACCCTCGAACAGCATCAGTATACCTTTCATCGAGCGGGCGGGTACGTTGACATTAATATTCCACAATGTGTCGCCTTTGTCTTTCGTCATCTTGCAATGGCGAAGAACACGGTCGTAAAGTATGGCAACGCGCCCGGCGTACTGGGTTCTGATCAATCGCGTGAGTTCGGGCATCGTGACCATGTCGTACTCCAGCGAAACATTGTCGATCGTATACGTCGATAACATATCGGTGGCTATGAGAACTCGGCCGTAGTCGTTGAACGTTAGTTCGTATTCGAGGCGGTCAGCCAAAGCACTCTGATAGTAGGGCATGTGACTCTCCAGCAACTCAAAGTCGAGCGGAATGTAGAAGCGGTTGCCGTAAGCGGCCGCGATCGCGTTGTCACTCGCGTTGTTATCTGACTTGTCACCAGACCCGATTCTAAGTCTGGTTACGTTCTTATTTCGGCTGGTGTCAATACCCTGATAGACCGCGTTTTCGCGCTCTTGCGCCGTCTTTCACAGGTCCTGATAGCAATGGTAGACGTCGCTGTCGTCGATCGACATCACCTCATTACCAGAAATCTTTATCATAGTCTTCTTGACTATGGCGCGACCCAGGTTCTGAACGACGGTTCGGTCCGCGTCCGTCGACGTTAGCGAAATAGTGAAAGCGAGGCGAACAGTACCCGGCACAATGACGTCGTGAGTTCCGAGGTTGGGGAAGCGGACCAAGAGCTGCTGGTTCTGGTCGATCGTCGATGGGTTGTTCGTAATAACGACACTCTGTCTCACGCCTTTTGCCCCGAGGGGCTCACGCAGTCTGCGGTATGGATTTAGTTTGCGACCGTATTGACTCGAAGACATAATTAATAATCTTTTCAAAAATTATTGAAACTATTAAACCCGTATGGTTTTGTCTTTAATACATAATTAATATGGCTGATTACGATGTTGAAATGGATGAAATCGGCAGAGACGATTACCTCGATGGTGATGATGATAATTTCGAGGATTCCCTTGAGACACCCACCATAGAGACTCCAGTTCCAATCCAATCACAATTGGGTGGCGCTACCACTAGTCAAAGTCAGGAATTACTTGAGGGAGCTGTAAACGACTACTACAACAATTTGGCAGCAGAAAAAGGTCTGGTCCCCTCTGTCGGTCGCGACTACTCCAAGTTCAAATTTGATCTGAACGGTAGATTGCGACTAAAAGCAGAACCAAATCTCCCATTAGTCAACACGAGGACCGGTAAACCCCTAGCACTGGGCACCATTGCCGGAAACCCGGGCGGTGGCTGATTCATAAGGAACGAACTAGGATTCACGGATTGGGTGCGTGGTAAAACAATTATGCCAACCCGCGCTGTAGAGGCCCTAAATTCTACCGACGAAACGATGGCGAAGACGGCCGCCGCGATAGAAACTGTCGAGCTCAGCGAGGTCCCTCAAGTAGCCACCGACGCTATTAACACGATGGAGACCACGTTCAGCGTCCAATCGCAATTGGGGGAAATACTCAACGATGACCAACCGTTACCTCTTCGCGAACTCCGTGGACTCGATAAGGCTCTACAAACGGTCCGGGGCGAACTGGTCCTACAACCAACGCCACGAGGGCGACGACGAGCCCTAATTTCTCCTCCTCGTGTGTTGTGCTTCCAATTTCACCCAATTTGCGATTGATTGGTGTCGCGATTGGTCTGTTGACGATTGAATTGGGGGAACTCAATTCGTGAATTGGGGGAACTCAATTCGTGAATTGGGGGTGTGGGTGAAACAACGGGTTCAAATGAACTTGATGGGGTGGCCAATTCGTGAATTGGGGGTTTTATGAAATGTTTTTCAATTCCGCGCCCGATCATGTTGGGGGTGCGCTTGATGATATCCATGTTCACGTTACCGTTGTGGCCGATTTTTTGATTGGCGGTGGCGATTACGATCTGATTATTGTAACCGTCAACCGGGTCGTCTCGTAGTATCATATTGCTCGGCGCCATATAAAGACCTATTCCAAATACATAGTCTACTGGGGTGCTGGCATTCTGCAAAACGTCTTGATAATTCTGGATCGCCTTCTCCAGGTCCACCCTAGCTGAGATGGCGTCCTCTACAAGTGCCAAGAATTGTTTTTGTGCATCAAACGCTGTTCCCGTGCCCAGTATAGAACTGCGAGTTTGCTTCTGTGCGCCGAGGATGGCCCAGACGTATGTGCGAATAGATGCGTTGACGCGAGTAACCCCGGCCTGCGTGAACCCTATACCCTTATCTAACATAAATGTACCCCACGCGTCCTGAACCTCAGCAGCCTGCTGTATGTAATCGACGTGAGCCCGTTTCGGAGGTAACTTTTTACAAGAAAACACGCCACAGTGCCGACCTCCAGACACTTCCGGCCCGAATGTCATCGTCGAGGGGTCAAAATTCACGGCGTTCCGACTGACGATGTGGTCACCGGAGTGATCGTGTCTAAAATCAGTCTGCGTCCAATTCCCGGACTGGCCCCGAATGAGAACGTCCCCGAGGCCGGTGCTGGTAGGAAATGCTTTCTGTCTCCAGTCCGCGTCTTTTGAAACGTTTAAATTCGTTACACAGTCTTTCAAACGCCATACGGTCGTATGCGTTGGAAATGGGATCCCACCCGGAGTCGTCTTGAGGTAGTGAAATACCTAGTTCTTTGAGAATCCTCCTAATAGTATAATACGCGTGAAAGTTGTAGACACTTCGGAGCATGACATTCTTGGATGTCAGATGGTCTTTATGTGAAACTCCACACCCGGCTGTTGCGCACCATACAGCGAAATTTATTTGGTTCTGCCAAAACTGCATCGGTGTTGCTTTCCACTCGTTTACCGCCTCCATCGTATTAATCTTGGGCAGCCTATATTTCTCAAACGTGTTAGGGAAATTGGTGACAAAGCCACTGTCCGGTCTAACCGTTACGGTTGGGTGTACAAGGTGGTTAACAACGTCTTTTTGCGTGTATTTACCTCCGACCGCGTACTTTGCATTAGAGTTAAAGCTAAATGCTTTGGTATCCATTGAAAGATATTAGTATGTTTGCTATTATCACTAATGTTCAAAAAGAGAGTTGTGAACTTCAAAAATCAAAGAGATGAAAGTTTTGGAAACGGGACATATCCACGAATTTACGGTCTCTATTCTCGATGATCAAGCGAGAAAGTTGAATAACTATTACCCGATTTCGGTAGTTCTCGAAATTTCCAATTGAGTATAGGTGCCCAATATTATAATTAATTTTATTATGAGTATATACGGACCAGGTAGTTCTTCCGATTGGGTGACAAATTCAAAGAATTTGGAACCGGCAGAAGGTGGATTCATCCCGACAGAGGGCGACTTTTTAACGACTGAAAAAACCAAGGCCCTGATCAATAAAACTATATCGAAGGTCACAAACGGGATTCACAGGAGTATATCAGATGTTAGAGTAGAAGTGCTGACGGCGACTGCACAAATTGAGAAAGATCAGGCGGCTTATAAGGTGTTGCGCTCAGAGGACTCTCTCATCAGAGAAACGGAACTAAACGAACTAGGTAAAAAAATAATCAAAATTTCGAAAAGAGAGCAGGTCGGATATTGATAAAGTCCGAGCAGACCGCCAGGCGGCCCTTACGTTGCGCTTAGAGGACTCTCTCATTAGAGATGCGGCATTTACCGAACTAGGTAAAAAAATAACCAAATTTTGAAAAGAGGCCACGTCGGGTATTGAGAAAGCCCGAGAAGACCACCAGGCGGACCTTACGGAGGTCTATGAGGTGTTGCGCTCAGAGGACTCTCTCATAAGAGAAGCGGCGGTTGCCGAACTAGATAAAAAAATAACCAAATTTCGAAAAGAGACCCGGTTGGGTATTGATAAAGTCCGAGAAGACCACCAGTCGAACCTTGCGGAGGCCATTGCGGAGGCTTATGATGCGTTGCGCTTAGAGGACTCTCTAAGTAAAGAAGCGACACTTACCGAACTAGACGAAAAGATAACCGAATTTCTGAAAGAGACCAGGTCGGGGGTTGAGGGGGTCCGAGAAGACCACAAGGAGGCCATTGCGGAGGCTTATGGGGCGTTGCGCTCAGAGGACTCTCTCAACAGAGAAGCGGCACTTACTGAACTAGACTAAAAAATAACAGAATTTCGAAAGGAGGCCCGGTTGGGGGTTGAGGGGGTCCGAACGGGTATTGAGAAAGCCCGAGAAGACCATCAGGCAGCCCTTGCGAAGGCTTATGATGCGTTGCGCTCAGAGGGCTCTCTCATCAGAGAAGCGGCGGTTGCTGAACTAGACGGGAAAATAACCGAATTTCAAAAAGAGGCCCGGTTGGGTGTTGAAAAAGCCCTAGAAGGCCACCAGGCGACCATTACGGAGGCTTATGATGCGTTGCGCTTAGAGGACTCTCTCAGCAGAGAAGCGGCACTTACCGAACTAGACGGAAAGATAACCGAAGTTTCGATCCAAACTGAAACATGATCGTATAGCCGCGACCAAAGCTCTTGAGGAGGCCTCTTATACGATTCGTACTGAGGCATATAACGCAAACAGTGCGCTTGCCGGAATAGTGCGAACAATGAAAACGCTAAAACGTGCCATAACAGTTTGGGCTGAGAAGCGGGGCCCATTGGTTGAGGGGCACTATGAATATTCGTTCGGTGCCAAAGCGAGTAATAAATGTGGGGGATACACTATGACAACTGCGGGTGATGTTATCCGAATGGCGGTCTGCTCGGTTAATGGTAGTGGTAAACCTGTGGGTGCGGTCGCGGTAACTATTGTAGTAGATGGGGAAGAACGGGGGGTTGGAGTCACTAAAATCTCTGGAGATAGTTCGACGATTGTTGCGTTCGCCGGTGATGATCGAATTAGACTTTCCCAAGGTAGTGTTATTAACTTTGTTACGAAAATCGGTGACCCAGAGAGTTCTTCCACTATTGTCTCATTGTTAATTGAACTTAATTTGTAAAATACTAATATATTGAAAATCATGAACGAATCACTGTATCCAACTCTCAATACCACTCCACCAACACTGTGTACAATTAACGAAAGAAGTTCAGATTTTAGGTTGAATACTATCGTCGCTATGCAGGATATTTTAGTTAGAGAATGTGCAAATAGAAAAATACACGCTAACAAATATAAGCGCGCGGTGAACATAGCTGAAGCATCTAGTACGGTTCTGGCAAGTGTTTCTGTGTTGTGTGGGGCGGGGACAGCTGCAACTATATCCACCATTATAACGGTTCCTGTAGCGGGAATTTTATGTGCGGTGTCGGCCTTTTCTGGGTTGCTGTGTATGGTAATTAGGCGGCGGGTGGAAAACTCGAGAAAAAAAGTAGAAAACATGATAGAATAATCCGTTTCTCGCTAGTTCTAATAAGAAAAATAGCATCGACGTTATGGTGTCCAAAGCGTTGGCCGATAAGAAAATATCAAATTTAGAGTTTGAATCCGTGGTGGAAGAAATGGGGAGATATGAAGAATTAAAAAATGATATAAGAATCAAGGCGCGAGCCACCATGCCCAAAATTGAGTGTACTGATTGGGATAAATTTAGGGTAAAACTTGGAAATAAAGTCGGAGGACATGTTACAGCACCATTATAAAATAATTTTTTTAAAAATAATTAATTAATTATATTGGTGCAGTAAACAATTTATTAATTAATAATTTTGAAAAATTAAGAAAATTATTAACAATTTAAAAAAAAAAAGTTAAGGTCCCACCGAGGCTCGAACCCGCGCCAGCAAAACCCTTCTGGGCCCATCCCACTAAACCTTCGCTTTATATATCTTCTCTTCTCTTTTTTTTGGCTTAGTGGGATGTGTGCTCACATCTCCTCCACCCCATCATTTGACCGATACCGCGGACCCCTCCTCTTCATTACCTCCATCCGCTATAATGTGTAGAGCGGCCAGAGTGAAGTACATGTGGCGAAACCTATCTCACTGTTGAGATATTAGTGCCGGCGTCCCGACAATGAACTGTGTTTATTTCTCGTATATAAACCTAACTTTGTTGTTGAAAATATTATAAATAATTTTATTAAAATTAATTAATTAATATAATAGGGGGTGTTCCGCTTTAAATTATAAATAATTTTATTAAAATAATTTTATTAAAATTATTTAATTAAATAACGAACCATCCCGGAAAGTCGTGAACTATACTGAGCAAAACTAGAAACGTCCCTCCATGTTTAAGGAAATATTCATCAAAACCCAAAAGGGTTACTTTTAAAAATCAAAATGGAAAAACAAGTTCATTCATTTCTGTATCAAAGCCAATAATTTGCATTTGGATATCTTGTTAAATATTCGAGAGATAACCGGCCAAGGGCGGTAGGGGTCAAAATCAAAAATCACAAAAACTCAGAAATGTGTTACTTAATGTTTAGAGATGGAATTTCAATAAGTAATGTGGAAAATTCAGTAAGTCTCGTTAGTACCGAGTGTGGCCACCATTTGCATGAATGCATGCAATGATCCTACGCCGCATCGACGTGATATAAATCTGTCTTCCGGTTTCCCATGATCCCACCCCAGACCATTACGCTCCCTCCCCAAAACCTGTTCTTCTCAACAATGCAACAATCGGTGAATCTTTCATTTTTACGCCTGTATACCCGTAACCTTCCGTCAGCATGACTAACTGTGAACCGAGATTCATCGGTGAACAAAACTCGGTTCCAGTCAGCCCTTCTCCAGTTCAGATGACGTCGCGCCCATAACAGTCTGGCAGCACGGTGACGTTGGGTCATTATCTGACCAGTGTACGGCGGCGTGCCCTGATTGGTTGGGCGTTACGACGTAAACCGGTTGCGAATGGTCTGCCCTGAGACACCGTATCGCCTAGCAGTGACTGTGGCTGCCAATCGACGTTGACGTAAGTGCGTCAACGTAATGTAACGATCGGCTCTAGCCGTCGTTACACGAGGCCTACCAGGTCGCTGCCGGTCGTGAACAGCCCAGTCTGCTGGTACCGGGCTGCAAGACGATCAATCGTCTTCCGACAGCAACCAAACCGAGGCGCGACCGCCCTGGCGGCCATCCCACCCGCAAGCATCCCAATTGCCTGATTTCGCTCGTTTTCGGAAAGCCGTGGCATATCGAAAACAGTGAAAAATTAAAAAAAAAAATTTAATTTTCCGAATAGCCCCTATCGCATGAATGGTACGACATGAACTGAATCACCTTATCGATGACAAGTATAGCGTGCACGTGCAAAAAGTGGAAATCAACGTTCCGGTCACTGGCCGCTATGTAAACCGTGTGTATCGGCTAAGCTCTACACGATCGTATTCTGAACATCGCCACGGTTTAAAATACATGTACTTTGAACATGTGGTACATACATAGACAGAGCTACACCGGCTATAAAACAGGGACGTTTCTAGTTTTGTTGAGTATATATAACCCTCACTAAGTGTTTATAAACTGTGTACACACCACCTGTGTAAATTGATAGCCCGTTTACATACCATCGATAAGGTTATAAATATCCGTGTGTGTATTATATATTACAGTGTGTTTATTTTCCATCCCGGAAGACGTAATCGTGTAAATCTCTCTATAAAATGGACACTTAATATACGTGTAACGTGGGACACATAATTTGCATGTTCATAACACGTGTAATTGGAACAGTGTCGTCTGCTTGGTGTGATTACAACATAAATTAGTTATGTTCAATAATAATTTTTTCAATATCTTTATAAGCGATATCGTAGAAATGTATATTCGTAAACGAATCGTTGGGTTTTAACAATTTTAAATAATACACCTTAGTTTCATATCCGATACACACTATCCGTCTTAATGTTTGTATTTGCCTCTTGTATAGTTGACATAATTGTCGGTATAATATTGTAAATGCAACGTTTTTATCGGAGCGTAATAAATTACGCTGATATTTCATGTATTCGATATCACCTAGTGTTCTCATTTTATAGAATTTATATATAGGACTATAACCCTCGTTTTCTTCGTAAAGTTCTTCAACACAGCCATTAAAAACTTTCAATTCCAATTGTATTGTATTATCCATTTTCTCTAATAATATTGGTAGTTGTTTTTTTCAGTTCAATTTCCAATTTTATAAAATTAGTTTGATAATGTTTTTTTACAGTGTTTTAATGCTGTAGAAACACCGTGACTTATCAAAAACTACACATCTATTCTATCTTTCTAACTGACTTTCCGATTTGAATTATTACTAAACGATAATACTTGCGAGCACGTAATCCCTTGTTAACCATTCGATGAGTAGCCTGAGTGCCACCACATGGTGGACATGGCAATGACTCGGATTTGGTCCCTACCCCACAATGCCGACATGGGCGAGGCGAAACGGAACCTCTTCGCATCCATGCACGGTGATGTTTGCAATATTCGTAAATACCGGTACGAAAACATCTCTCGTGACTACCTGTCTTCAACCACGCACACTTAACTAGAACCATTATGTTATATATATACTGAGTATAACATAGGGATTCTTATCTCTAATAGGGTGTATCTTCTCATGTCATAAATATATGGTCTCGCGGTAGTAGTATATAAGAGTCACCAATGATACCACCATGCGGTGGTGGGCGCCGCGCGTAGCCGGTGCCTTCCAGAGGGTGATGGTATCATTGTGACTCTTATATACTACTATTGTTGGTTATTTTTAATAAAGTTAGCTTGCACATTCCCATACGTATGTAACATTGACATTGCCATCTATCCATCTGATTGGTGGGTTTCCAGTCAAAGTTACATACACAGAAAGTATGTGTCGATTTTGGTGCCACTTGACTATTTGTAGGCGGTAACTTGTACAATACATTTTTTTATTTATTGATTTCCTGGTTAATTTTACAAATAAGTAAGTGCATCCACACCAAGAAGGAACACAGAGTTTTCTTTCAACACCGTGTATGTCACGTCACATTGACAATAATTATACCATGTCAACACGCGAAGTTACATACGCAGGTGGTTGATGTCCTTATTGGACTATAGGGGTGCCACATCAGCAAAATATTTTGGTTGAAGGAAGTTAATATTATATTTGTAATAATTATGCATTGCTGGTTATTTTTAGCTCGCCTCCACGAAGTGAAGAAGAGCTTATGGCATACCCCCGGCGTCGTCGGCGTCGTCGGCGTCGTCGGCGTCGTCGGCGTCGTCCACAAACTTAACGTTGGGTAAATGTCTTATAACTTCTGTTTCCTTTCATGGAACACCTTGTTATTTCATACATACATTCCTCAGACAACCCTCTATCATGCTGTCGCAAATCCATGACCCAACACCCAGCCCTTACCCCAAGGTCAAGGTCACAAACTTGGCACATTCATACACTTAACGTTGGGTAAATGTCTTACAACTTCTGTTTTCTTTCATGGAACACCTTGTTATTTCATACATGCATTTCTCAGATGACCCTCTATCATGCTGTAGCAAATCCATGACCCACCACCCAGCCCTTACTCCGAGGTCAAGGTCACAAACTTAGCACATTCATAAACTTAACGTTGGGGTAAATGTCTTATAACATCTGTTATCTTTCATGGAACGCCTTGATATTTCATACATGCATTCATCTGATGATACTCCATCGTGCTATAGCAAATCCATGACCCACCGCCCACCCAATCGTTACCCCAAGGTCAAGGTCACAAACTTAGCATGTTCATAAACTTAACGTTGGGGTAAATGTTGTGTAACTTCTGTTTATTTACAGGGAACGCCTTCATATTTCATACATGCATTCATCTGATGATACTCTATCATGCTATAGCAAATCCATGACTCACCGCCTATCCCTTACCCCAAGTTCAAGGTCTCAAACTTAGTATATTCATAAACTTAACGTTGGGGTAAATGTCTGTTTCCTTTCATGGAACGCCTTGCTATTTCATACATTCCTCAGATGACCCTCTATCATGCTGTAGCAAATCCACAGCCCACCACCCAACCCTTACCCAAAAGTGAAGGTCACAAACTTAGCATGTTCATAATCTTAACGTTGGGGTAAATGTTGTGTAACTTCCGTTTCTTTACACTTTGAACACCTTGATATTTCATACATGCATTCATCTGATGATACTCTATCGTGCTATAGCAAATCCATGACCAACCCCCACCCCTTTCCCCAAGGTCACGGTCACAAAATTGACACATTCATAAACTTAACGTTGGGGTAAATGTCTGATAACAACTGTTTCCTTTGATGGAACACCTTCATATTTCATACATACATTCCTCAGATGACCATCTATCATGCTGTAGCAAATCCACAACCCACCACCCAACCCTTACCCCAAGGTCAAGGTCACAATCTTAGCATGTTCATAAACTTTACATTGGGGTAAATGTTGTGTAATGTCTGTTTCTTTACACTTTGAACGCTTTGATATTTCATACATGCATTCATCTGATGATCCTCTATTGTGCTACAGCAAATCCATGACCCACCCTACCCCTTTCCCCAAGATCAACATCATAAACTCGTTGGAGTAAATGTCTTTTTAGCTCACCTGAGCAAATCTCATGTGAGGTATTGTTATGTCAAAGTGTCCGTCGTCCGTCGTCCGTCCGTCCATCCGTCCGTCCGTCCGTGAACATTTTCAATCATCTTCTTCTCCCGAACTGCTGAGCTGATATTGGTTAAACTTCACAGGGATGATATATGGGTGATGCCATTTCAGATTTGTTAAAATGGAGGTCATCGACAATCCAAGATGGCCGCCATGGAAAAGTATGTCAAATTCTTAAAAAATCTTCTTCTCACGAACCGCAAGGCCGATTTCGACGATACTTGGTATCAATGATCGATAGTTAGAGCTTTTTCAGATTTGTTCATATGGTGGCCCGTGGGTCAAAATGGGCGTGGCCCGAGGGGTCAAATAGGGGTCAAATTTTATTTTTAACCGAATATAGTCATGTAATATATCAAATCGAAGGTATTGACGAGGCAATCACTCTGGAATTTTTTTTGTCTAAATCATATGGTTACGTCATCCAAGATGGCCACCGATAGTTCAAATGGTCATTATTTTACTAAAGATTTCAAATGTCTTTTTCTTGTAAACTGCTTGGCCGATATTGGCCAACCTTAACTGTAATGGTCTATGGTTGAAGCCTGTTCATTTTTGTTAAAATGGAGGTCATCACCAAATCCAAGATGGCCGCCGTTGAGAAGTAGGTCAAATTCTTAAAAAATCTTCTTCTCACGAACCGCCAGGCCGATTTCGACGATACTGGGTATGAATGATCGATAGTTAGCGCTGTTTCAGATTTGCTCATATGGTGGCCCCTGGGTCAAAAATGGGCGTGGCCCGAGGGGTCAAATATGGGTCAAATATTATTTTTGACCGAATATGGTCATATAATATATCAAATCGAAGGTATTGACTAGTCGATCACTCTGGAGCATTTTCTTTTGTCTAAATCAGATGATTTTGTCATCTAAGATGGCCACCGAAAGGTAAATAGTTGTTCTTTTACTAAAGATTTCGAACGTATTCTTCTTGTGAACTGCTTGGCCGATATTGGCCAAACTTAACTGTAAGGTCTGTCTGGGTGAAGCCTGTCCATTTTTTGTTAAAATGGAGGTCATCACCAAATCCAAGATGTCCGCCGTTGAAAAGTAGGTCAAATTGTCAAAAAATCTTCTTCTCACAAACCTCCAGGCCGATTTCGACGAAACTTGGTGTGAATGATTGATAGTTAACGCTGTTTCAGATTTATTCATATGGTGGCCCCCCCTGGTTCAAAAATGGGCGTGGCCCGAGGGTCGACTAGGGGTCAAATTATTATTTTTGCCCGACTATGGTCATATAATATATCAAATCGAAGGTATCGACTAGTCGATCACTCTGGAGCATTTTTGTCTAAATCAGATGATTTTGTCATCCAAGATGGCCACCGAAAGGTAAAAAAGTTGTTCTTTTACTAAAGATTTCAAACGTATTCTTCTTGTGAACTCTGCTGCCGATATTGGCCAAACTTAACTGTGATGGTCTGTGGGTGAAGCCTGTCCATTTTTGTAAAATGGAGGTCATCACCAAATCCAAGATGTCCGCCGTTGAAAAGTAGGTCAAATTGTCAAAAAAATCACAAACCTCCAGGCTGATTTCGACGAAACTTGGTGTGAATGATTGATATTTAACGCTGTTTCAGATTTGTTCATATGGTGGCACCTGGGTCAAAAATGGGCGTGGCCCGAGAGGGGTCAATTAGGGGTCAAATTATATTTTTGGCTGAATATGGTCCTATAATATATCCAATCCAAGGTATCGACGAGACGATCACTCTGGAGCATGTTTTGCCAAAATCAGATGATTACGTCATCCAAGATGGCCACCGACACATGCACATTCGCAATATATGTTAGATCAGAAGGTACCAACAAATTCTGTGGAACATTTGAAGTTGTAAGTGAAGAGTCTTTGTGAAATCAAGATGACCACTATGGAGGCTTTTAGGTGAGCGATACAGGCCCATTTGGGCCTCTTGTTATAACTTCTGTTTCTTTACAGGGAACACCTCCATATTTCATACATGCATTCATCTGATGATACTATATTGTGCTACAGCAAATCCATGACCCACCCCACCCCTTTCGCCAAGGCCAAGGTCACAAACTTAGCACATTTATACATGCATTCCTCATGTGAATAGCTATCATGCTGTAGAAAATCACCAACTTAGTGTGTTCATAAACTTAACGCTGGGTTAAATTTAGTTTTCCTTCTCTTTTCAGAGAGCGCATTGATATTTCATACATGCATTCATCTTAATATTCTATATCATGCTATCAAATCCACGACCCACCTTCCACCACTGACCTCAATGTCAAGGTCCACGGCACACCCCTTATCCCAAGGTCAAGTTATATAATATTCATGTTTTTTATACAACTGTGACAAGTTTGAATGAAGGCTGCCAACAGGCGAGCTTCGTTGTCTTCTGACAACTCTTGTTAATAATGTTAACTTGAACATTCCTATACGTATGTAACATTGACATTGCCTTGGTCTATCCATCTGATTGGTGGGTTTCCAGTCAAAGTTATACACATAAATTATGTGTCAATATTTGGTGCCATTTGACTATTTGTAGGCGGTAACTTGTACAATACATTTTTTTAATTTATTGATTTCCTGGTTAATTGTATCCCCCGGACTCCGTCGGGGGATACATAGGATTTGACACCGACCATCGTCCGCGTCCGCATCCACGTCCGCGTCCGCCGCAGACACTTCTTGTCCGGAGCATAACTCAACACCCTTTGGAATATTTGCATGAAACTTCACACATGCATAGACCACGACCCGAAGGTGTGTCGCGCACAAGAATGACAACTCTTGCATAGCTAATTTTTTAGTTATCTCCCTTTTTTGTTTCGCGCACTGATTGAGCATTAACTCGACCACCCTTTGGAATATTTTCATGAAAAGGTATGTCGCGCACAAGAATGACAACTCTTGCGGAGGTAATTTTTGTCTCGCCCGCGAAGCGGAAAGCGAGACATAGGTTTTGCTTTTCCAGAGTCGGCGTCGTCGGCGTCGTCGGCGTCGTCGGCGTCGTCGGCGTCGTCGGCGTCGTCGGCGTCGTCGGCGTCGTCGGCGTCGTCGGCGTCGTCGGCATCGTCGGCGTCGTCGGCGTCGTCGGCGTCGTCGGCGTCGTCGTCATCATTCAATCGTCGGCGTCGTCGGCGTCGTCGGCGTCGTCGGCGTCGTCGGCGTCGTCGGCGTCGTCGGCGTCGTCGGCGTCGTCGTCATCATTCGATGTTAAGTTTTCGTGTTACGGTCATTACTTCAACACCTTATCAGCTACAGTCATCAAACTCTATTTCTTTCTATGCTACAAACTGAACATTAATGCATGAAGACCTGTTTTCTCGTGCGCTCTGTACACCTTACCTGTAGAGAGAACAATAGCCTTCTCCAGTTGAACACTTCTGCATGTGCAAGCTTGTGCAAATTTCCAGCTTGACCACTAAATGTCCAGCTAAATTATTACAGGTAATTTATACAGGTAAATTATTATACCCCCCCGCAACGAAGTTGTGGGGGGGGGGCGGGTATACTGGAGTCAGCTTGTCCGTCCGTCCGTCCGTCCGTCCGTCCGTCCGTCCGTCCGTCCGTCCGTCCGTCCGTCCGTCCGTCCGTCCGTCCGTCCGTCCGTCCGTCCGTCCGTCCGTCCGTCCGTCCGTCCGTCCGTCCGTCCGTCCGTCCGTCCGTCCGTCCGTCCGTCCGTCCGTCCGTCCGTCCGTCCGTCCGTCCGTCCGTCCGTCCGTCCGTCCGTCCGTCCGTCCGTCCGTCCGTCCGTCCGTCCGTCCGTCCGTCCGTCCGTCCGTCCGTCCGTCCGTCCGTCCGTCCGTCCGTCCGTCCGTCCGTCCGTCCGTCCGTCCGTCCGTCCGTCCGTCCGTCCGTCCGTCCGTCCGTCCGTCCGTCCGTCCGTCCGTCCGTCCGTCCGTCCGTCCGTCTTTCCGGGCACACATTAGGGTACTTATGTGGCTAGCCCCACAGGGTTATGGACTTGTTAAAGGATAGGGTTGGTTACAATTAGCCACCTAAAAAATCTTTTTATGTGGCTAAAAATCGTTTTATGTGGCTAATATTTAACATGTATAAGCCACATAAGTACCCTAATGTAAGAACGTCCGTCTTTCCGTCCGTCACAAAACTTAACAATTGTAAATTTCCTTTTATCTTCTCTTTCCCTTTGCGGAAATCTTTCATATTTTACCCGCCCCTTCTCTGACACTCATACATCATTCTGCAACAAACCTAGGACCCCCATTTATGCCAGGGGTCAAGGTCACGGACTTAGAAACTTAGAAAAAAACAAAAACTTAACAATTGTAAATTTCCTTTTAACTTCTCTTTCCCTTTGCGGAAATCTTTCATATTGTACCCACCCCTTCTCTGACACTCATACATCATTCTGCAACAAACCTACGACCCCCATTTATGACAGGGCTTAAGGTCACGGACTTATAAACTTAGAAAAAAAATGAAACTTAACAAATGTAAATTTCCTTATAACTTCTCTTTCCCTTTGCGGAATGCAGTGATATTTTACCGGGCCCTTCTCTGACACTCATACATCATTCTGCAACAAACGTACGACCCCCATTTATGCCAGGTGTCAAGGTCACGGACATAGAATGTCTAGTTTGCTTTTTTCAACTGGAACCACCATCGCACTCTCCATATGTGCTGACATAGTATTTTATCTGAAAATGATAGTATGCGAGCTGGAATTCATTCTAGGTCACGGGTGACGCGGGGGGGGGGGGTGGGGGTATTCCGTAAGCCCCCGCTTACTGACAAATCTAGTTATACCTGGGTATTACATTTCCGTAAACTGTGTTGACAATATTGTGGCAATATGTGGACCTGTGCAGATATGATATGTAGATAAATATAGGACTATTATAAAAATTCTGGGCTCCAGTAGCGAGCATCATTTTTTTGTTAATTTTTAAACTTTTATTTTAAACCTTTTTTTCCATTTTTAGCCAGGTTTTTTTGGAAAAATAATCCACGCTATTGGATTGGCGAAAGCCAGGCGGGCGGGCGGCGTCCACAATCAATGTTAAGTTTTCGTGTTTCAGTCCATTTCTTTGTTACTGTAACACATAGGACCAACAAACTTTCACAGCTTCATAACCAAGGGGTGCCCACCACATATCACTATCCAACATGTTACCTTTTTGAACTTGACCCATTATTTCCGCGCAGTCAATGTTAACTTTTCGCGTTTACAATGTTAAGTTTTCGTGTTTAAGTCCATTTCTTTGGTACTGTACCACCTAGGACCACCAACCTTTCACAGCTTCATAACCAAGGGGTGTCCACCACATACAACTATCCAATATGTTACCATTTTGTTTACCTTCACCTATTATTTCTACGTAATTGACTTAGCCATTTTCAACGTTAACTTTTTAACGTACGTCTGGTTAAAGTTTTTTGGATAAAGTTTTTCGTTATACTATATCTCTGCAACTGCTTCGCCCATTACCTTGAAACTTTACATGGGTGTTTATCAGCATCCATATTTTCATTCTACCCCCCAACCGTGCAGCCCCTGTGCCCAATGTCAAGGTCAAATTACTTTTTTTGTGTACTATATCTCTGCAACTGCTTCACCCATTACCTTGAATCTTCACATGGGTGTTTATCATCATTGTCGCGCCCGCTTGCGGAAAGCGCGATATAGTCGGCATTTTGGCATACGTCTGTCCGTCCGTCCGTCCGTCCGTCCGTCCGTCCGTGTGTCCGGTTAAAGTTTGTATACCCCCACAAACAAAGTTTGTTGGGGGTATATAGGAGTCCTCTTGTCGGTCGGTCGGTCGGTCGGTCGGTCGGTCGGTCGGTCGGTCGGTCGGTCGGTCGGTCGGAAATTTTCGTCCGCTCCATATGTTCTACACCGATGCATGGATTATCAAATGGCTTAGCACAAATGTTTCTCATGATGAGAAGGTGTGTCTCGATCAATAACCACGCACCTACGTCCAAGGTCAAGGTCACAGTTGAAGGTCAAAGGTCAAACCTATCGAAATTCCCTTCCGCTCTATATCTTCTACACCGATGCATGGATTATCAAATGGCTTGGCACAAATGTTTTTCATGATGAGAAGGTGTGTCGCGATCAATAACCACGCACCTACGTCCAAGGTCAAGGTCACAGTTGAAGGTCAAATGTCAAACCTATTGAAATTCCCTTCCGCTCTATATCTTCTACACCGATGCATGGATTATCAAATGGCTTGGCACAAATGTTTCTCATGATGAGAAGGTGTGTCACGATCAATAACAACGCACCTACGTCCAAGGTCAAGGTCACAGTTGAAGGTCAAAGGTCAAACCTATTGAAATTCCCTTCCGCTCTATATCTTCTACACCGATGCATGTATTATCACACTATGCCCAGGGTCAAGGTCACAGACTTGATGCGTTTGAAACCTTAACGCTCGGCTAAATGGCTTATAATCAAAAATGCCTCGTTTTCTTTGGCTGCCAGTGGGGGTATTCGTGTGCCGACAGGCCACATTTCTAGTTCCATCTACTATATCATTTTTTTAGTGTCCATGCCTCGCTCCAAGGCGCGACATGCAGGCCACGGCCATCTAGTCTACAAAAAGTGGCCTCGTTTCTTGTTTTTTTTTCAAATTATTTTTCCATTTTTGTCTAGTAGCATAAGGTCGTGCTATATACCGACTATTATCATATACTAAAACAATTATTGACTAGTGAGCCATAGAATATAATCTGATATTCTATGGCTCACTAGTCAATAATTGTATAATATGTTCGGGCCAGTGAAAATTTCTTTCTTGCCCAGGCTCGAGGTTAAGGCGGCGGGACAAGGCGAGACATTTGATTCCGCGGAATTCTTGTTTAGTTATCTCCCTTTTTAGCTCACCTGAGCGAAGCTCATGTGAGCTATTGATACCGCAATGTGTCCGTCGTCCGTCGTCGTCCGTCGTCGTCCGTGAACATTTTAAAACGTCTTCTCCTCGGTAACCATTGGGCCTATAGTCACCAAACTTCATGGTCATGGTCCTTAGGTAGGGGGATTACAAAATTGTTAAAATTACCAAGATGGCCGCCGTCTAAAAATAGCACAAATTCTTCAAAAATCTTCTTCTCAAGAACCGCCAAACGGATTTCAACAAAACTTGGTAGGAATGATCGATGTACAATGCTCTTTCAAAGTTGTTAAAATGGTGATCCTGGTGTCGAAAATGGGCGTGGCCCGTGGGGTCAAATTGGGGTCAAATTTTATTTTTGACCGAATATGGTCATGTCATATATCAAATTGAAGGTATCAATGAGGCGATCACTCTGGTGCATTTTTTTATCGAAATCGGATTGTTATGTCATCCAAGATGGCCACCGAAAGGTAAAAAGGTCGTTCTTTTATTACAGATTTCAAAATTCGTCTTCACATGAACCGCTTGGCCCATTGTAGCGAAACTTAAAAGTTATGGTCCATGGGTGAAGCCTTTTCAGATTTGTTAAAATGGAGGTCATCGCTAATCCAAGATGGCCGCCGTCTAAAAATAACATAAATTCTTAGAAAATCTTGTTCTCATGAACCGCTAACCAGATTTCGACGAAACTTGGTAGGAATGATCGATGTACACTGCTCTTTCAAAGTTGTTAAAATGGTGACCCCGGGGTCAAAAATGGGCGTGGCGCGTGAGGTCAAATTTGGGTCAAATTTTATTTTTGACCGAATATGGTCATGTTATATATCAAATCGAAGGTATCAATGAGGCGACCACTCTGGTACATTTTTTGTCGAAATCGAATTGCTATGTCATCCAAGATGGCCGCCGAAATGTCAAAACGTCGTTCTTTTATTAGAGATTTAAAAATTCTTCTCACATGAACCGCTTGGCCCATGGTAGCCAAACTTAAAAGTTATGGTCCATGGGTGAAGCCTTTTCAGATTTGTTAAAATGGAGGTCATCGCTAATCCAAGATGGCCGCCGTCTAAAAATAGCATAAATTCTTAAAAAATCTTCTCATGATGCCCGCTAACGCCAAATGTCAAGGTCACTGACTTAGAAATTTCCGTGTTTGGAAAAGTTAGCGCTCATTTTATGCTTTAATATGCCATACATGCATTTGTAACGACATCCCGCATCATTCTACAGAAAGCCCATGGTGCCCGCAAACCCGAAAGGTCAAGGTCGCTGAATTATGAATGTCCGTGTTTGGAAAAGTTGCTCAGTTTATGCTTTAATATTCCACACAAGATCCCGCATCATTCTACAGAAAGTCCATGGTGCCCGCTAACCCTAAAGGTCAAGGTCACTGAATTATAAATGTCCGTGTTTGGAAAAGTTAACGCTCAGTTTATGCTTTAATATTCCATATATGCATTTGTAACAACATCCCGCATCATTCTACAGAAAGCCCATGGTGCCCGCTAACCCCAAAGGTCAAGGTCACTGACTTAGAAATTTCCGTGTTTGGAAAAGTTAACGCTCAGTTTATGCTTTAATATTCCATACATGCATTTGTAACCTTGACCTTCATGGGAACTGAAGGCCGGCCCTTGACACTTTCATGTACATTATTCTTGGTATATACAATACCGTCCGCTCAGACCCCAGTGATCTCCAACCTACAGCCGTGCGGCACCATGGTGGAAAATGAATGCCGGCCCCTGACACTGACATGTACATTTAATATAGTTAAGCATTGGCTGAGAATGATGTATATGCCAGAAATAAAATATGTTAGAGGTATATATAAGATGATGTTAAATGACATGATTGATAGGCCAACTTAAAGTAACTGGGCATCACTAGTCAGAAATCTACTTACAAACAGTTAGGATTTGGTAATGTGTTGGATAGCACAAGGGGTAGGGAATATAAACAACTTTATGCACATTTTCAAACAGAGATTACATGATATTTTGTCCCAAAACTGGATGTCTAGATTAAACGAGGTCTACACGAGCTGTGTTTTATAGAGTTATTGCTAGATTTGACTATCAACCTTATCTTGATAGCATTACTATTAGGACATTTCGTGTAGGTCTGACAAAGTTGAGAGTATCCTCACACAGGTTAGAAATCGAGGCTGCTAGATGGCATAAACCTGTAAGGACTCCAGTTGATAGGAGAACATGTTCAATATGTAACGTTTTAGAGGACGAATTTCACTTCCTTATTGAATGCCCTTTATATACTGAGTTACGTCGCACATATATTCGTAATTATTATCTAAGAAGACCAAGTATGTATAAAGTCGTTGAGTTGTTTTTTTCTGCTAATAGGAGCATTATTAGAAATCTCGGAATATTTGAAAAACGGTCTGAATTCTTGTTGCAGCTGTGAAATACATGAAGATACAGAATAAAATTACTTCATACATGTATATGTAATCATAGCACTATGTCAAGGGTTTGATATCTCCAACCACAAGCGCAAAGAGTAATATTTGTTCTTTATAGTACTGTATGTGGCTACAAAATTGACATATAACCCCATTATAATGCCATATTGCTATAAGCGAATACGTTTATGTACCGTACCATGTATGGTCACATAACCCTATTCTCGAAATAACTTTGTGTCTACTCTCCTACACGGTATACTTAAACCTAGGCTTTATTATTATTTATGCTTTTTATTTTTATTGATTGTGCGTATGTCCTAAACGGCAAACTGATAGTAAGAATAACTACATGCAATTACTTAGTATGGTTCTGCAAAGCCTTCTGAGTGCATGCTCCGGGTGCATGCTCGGGGTTGGCGATTTCGAGCGGACGAAGCTGAGCATAGCTCAGCTTTGGACGGTCGAACTTGCTGATGTCGATCGTGGAAACGGACCGTGTGCTCGGAGAGCTGGATATCACGGTAACTGCATGGTATTCACATCGTGGGCCAAAGTATAATGCAAATGCATTATAGTTTGGCACGCATGATGAATATGCATGTATTTACTAGTGAATCAATACGTACTTCACCACTGTTTTTCGTCTTGTGATAAATATTTTGTTGTATTATATTGTATGCTCAAGGGCCAGTAGGCATATTGCTGAATAAACATTACATGTGTGACGATCATTATTCTGGGTATATACAATAGCATTACAGTCCGTCCACAGACCCCGGTGATCACCAAACTACAGCCGGGCGGCACCATGGTGGGAACTGAAGGCCCGCCCCTGACACTGACATGTACATTATTCTGCTGATCTCAAACCTACAGCCAGGCGGCACTGTGGTGGGAACTGCAGGTCGACCCTGACATTGACATGTACATTATTCTGGGAATATACAATAATATTGCAGTCCGCCCACATCCCCCGGTGATCTTCAACGTGGTGGGAACTGAAGGCCGGCCCCTGACACTGACATGTATATCCAAGGGAGGCAAACCCGAACCGACCGTGACCTGGTACCGCGGCACCACACAGACTACGGCCCTGGGCAGCTCAAACACGGGACCACTGGAGGGAGATGGGTATACTGTCATCGCCAACTATACATTCGCGCCGACCCGGGATGACGACGGCGTCAACTATATCTGTCAGCCGTCATACACACCTACGGCAGATGTGCTGGATTCCGTCAGCATGAGACTTCGCCTCAATTGTATGTATTCATCCTCACATTGACGACTATAAGTTGAGACGAAAATTATTCCATGAACGTGAATGTTTCCGTAACTCGGCTCATGTTTTGCAAACATGATTTAGTATACAAAGGTAACCAGCGTTTGCACATGATGATATATGAACTATAAAGCCCCTGCGTCTTATACACACGTTTGGATACAAGATCATTTTTTTACAACCTAAAATATCGACAAAAATTACTAAAAATTTGTATTGATATTTGTTGTTGTTGTTGTTAGTCTTTGCGGTAACATCCGCTTGAAATTGGAAAAGTAGCCTCAGATTCGTATTATAATAAGTTCGCGCCTACTCGTTTTAACCACAGGCATTCGGCGTGTTTCGGCTTTCATCGGTATAACTGCATATATATATATATATATATATATATAGAGTTATACCGAAACACGCTGAATGCCTGTGGTTTCGACATGTCAACATTTGCTCTGCCGAATCACAATCTGGCCTCTATCATTTGAATTATCTTTTTGAAAACAGTTACCTGGCCCATATCGGTCGGTGTCATTTTGCCATGAAAAATATTGTATGAAGGTCATTAACGGTAAATCCCGCGTGATGCAATTCCACACAAGTTATAAAACTCCATCATTAGTTTCGAAACTGTGTGTTGACACGATGCTGATTCGTCCAAAGTGGCAAGCCTAAGGTGGATTTGCGTACTAATTAAAAACGTCACAATTACGTCAGCAGACAATGCAAATTCGTCATAGCTATATGTTGCTTTCAGCATCATTTCGGCTGCACTGCTCTGAAATTTCTGTCAACATTCAGCGTCATTTACGGAAGATACGACTGATTTTGAAATATTACACAGGCGAAATTTGTGTGTTGTGCAAAAAAGTCGATAACACCCAGCAGTGTCAACTAACAGGTGTTTATCGTATGACATCATTCCGCAAGAGACTGTGAACTGTGTGACCTTTAGGCTATGGTTTGAAATTGCACTGGTTGGTCAACACGCCTTTTGATGGGCAATCAGTAACCCATTTCATGCTGAGGATAAGCTTATGTTTGCGAAAAATCCTAAATATTTTTCTTCTATGCACTCAGAAGTATATGCCAACATATCCTTTCATTGAAAAAAAAAAAATAACAAAAATAAAAATAAAATATTTAATAAATCCGTAAATGTGTATTCCGAAACGAATGGGTTAAAAAAACACTGGATTATACGCAGATCTGTCGCTATATTTCGTCGATATTGATTTCGAAAATATTTTCCGTAAATGGTGTTGAAAAGCTATAATACATACCGCAATCAATAATTTACAATATAATACCACTTTCGGCAGCAGTATGATCGCAAATATAACACGATTTCTGACAATAGTCTGTTACAAATTTAACACGATTTTGATATACAAATCGGCAGAAAAATCGGGAGCCAAGGCACAACCTTGTAGTAACCGAGCACGTGTTATAGTAAAGTGTGTACTACCAGGTTCACAGTGTAAGTGAAGATACTAGAAAATAGATGAAATACGGACCGGGGACAAAGAGTCGGCAAATTACGGACATAGCAAACTATGATAGGGAAAATACGGACAAAAACGTCCAAGGTACGAATAAAAAAACAGTGCGGGGTAATAGATAACCCGTCCCGTCCCGTCCCGTCCCGTCCCGTCCCGTCCCGTCCCGTCCGTCCCGTCCCGTCCCGTCCCGTCCCGTCCCGTCCCGTCCCGTCCCGTCCCGTCCCGTCCAGCCCCGTCCCCGTCCCGTCCCCGTCCCGTCGTCGTCCCGTCCCGTCCCGTCCCGTCCCGTCCGTCCCGTCCCGTCCCGTCCCGTCCCGTCCTGTCCTTAGCTAGGGAGATTACCAAAAATGTTAAAATGACGTCATTACGTAATCCAAGATGGCCGCCTTCTAAAAATAGCACAAATTCTTCAAAAATCTCCTTTTCAAGAACCGCCAACCGGATTTCGACAAAACTTGTTAGGAATGATTGATGTACAATGCTCTTTCAAAGTTGTTAAAATGGTGACCCCGGGGTCAAAAATGGGCGTGGCCCGTGGGGTCAAATTGGGGTCAAATTTTATTTTTGACCGAATATGTTCATGTCATATATCAAATCGAAAGTATCAACGAGGCGATCACTCTGGCGCATTTTTTTGTCGAAATCGGATGGTTATGTCATCCAATATGGCCACCGAAAGGTCAAAAGGTCGTTCTTTCATTAGATTTCAAAATTCTTCTTCACATGAACCGCTTGGCTCATGGTAGCCACACTTAAAAGTTATGGTCCATGGGTGAAGCCTTTTCAGATTTGTTAAAATGGAGGTCATTGCTAATCCAAGATGGCCACCGTCTAAAAATAGCTTAAATTTCTTAAAAAATCTTCTCATGAACCGCTAGCCGGATTTCGACAAAACTTGGTAGGAATGATCGATGTACAATGCTCTTTCAAAGTTGTTAAAATGGTGACCGCTGGGTCAAAAATGGGCGTGGCCCGTGGGGTCAAATTGGGGTCAAATTTCACATTTGACCGAATATGGTCATGTCATACATCGTCCAAGATGGGCGCCGAAAGGTCAAAAGGTCGTTCTTTTATTAGAGATTTCAAACGTCTTCTTCATACAAACGGCTTGGCCATTGGTAGCAAACTTCGCAGTTATGGTCCATTGGTAAAGCCTTTTCAGTTTTGTTAAAATGGCGGTCATCGTTAATACAAGATGGCGGCCGTCTAAAAAATCTTTTTCTCACGAACCACCAAGACCGATTTCTACGAAATTTGGAAGAAATGATCGATGTACAATGCTTTTTTAAATTTGTTAAAATGGTTTACCCCTTGGTCAAAATTGGGGTCAAACTTCATTTTTCACGGAATATGGTCTTATAATATATCAAATCAAAGTTATTGATGAGGCGATCGCTGTGGTGCTGTTTTCATCGAATCGGATTATTACATCATCCAAGATGGCCGCCGAAAGGTCAAAAGGTCGTTCTTTTATTAGAGATTTCAAATGTCTTCTTCTTACAAACCGCTTGGCCATTGGTGGCCAAACTTCGCAGTTATGGTTCATTGGTAAAGCCTTTCCAGTTTTGTTAAAATGGCGGTCGTCGTTAATCCAAGATGGCCGCCGTCTAAAAATAGCATAAATTCTTAAAAAATCTTCTCACGAACCATCAGACCGATTTCGACGAAACTTGACAGGAATGATCGGTGTACAATGCTTTTTTAAAGCTGTTAAAATGGTGACCTCTGGGTCAAAAATGGGCATGGCCCGGGGGGTCAAATAGGGGTCAATAGGGTTATATAATACATACAATCTAAGGATTGCAATACAAAGTAGGCTGAAAGCGTCCTGTTCTGGTCTTCAAACCTCTCAAAGCTGTGTAAGATATAATCTGTACATATCGCGAGACAATTCCTACCCTGGTGACTTCTCAAGTTTGTCGCATTGGCATTTTGTGCCTGTCACGTGCTTATTTTGATGTATATGTAGTGACAACTTTACATACCAGTATTTGCTTGATTTGTGTGACATTGCACAGGTGAGCGATATAGGGCCATCATGACCCTCTTGTTTTGTTTCAATTGCGTCATATATTCTCATGTAGACATTTTCCAACATATTTTGAACTGAAAATAGGGATGAGTCTTATACACTCTTGTGACCTATACACAGCAAAATACGGTATTCCATACAGTGAGGCTGTCACCGCCCACAGTGTAGCAGGTGGATGATTCTCCATAACATTGACCCAGGTAGACCCCAGTGTTGATTGTCCTGCTATTCCCTACAGTGAGGCTGTCACCACCCACAGTGGAGCAGGTTGATGATTCTCCATAACATTGCCACATGTAGACCCTAGTGTTCATTGTCCTGTTATTCCCTACAGTGAGGCTGTCACCACCCACAATGGAGCAGGTTGATGATTCACCATAACATTGACCCAGATAGACCCCAGTGTTCATTGTCCTGCTATTCCCTACAGTGAGGCCGTTACTGCCCGCAGTGGAGCAGGTTGGTGATTCTCCACAACATTGACTGACCCAGGTAGACTTTGTTATTCCCTACAGTGAGGCTGTCACTATCCACAGTGGAGCAGGTTGTTGATTCTTCATAACATTTACCCAGGTAGACCCTAGTGTTCATTGTCCTGTTATTCCCTACAGTGAGGCTGTTACCACTCACAATGGAGCAGGTTGATGATTCTCCATAACATTGACCCAGGTAGACCCCGGTGTTCATTGTCCTGCTATTCCCGACAGTGAGGCCATCACCGCCCACAGTGGAGCAGGTTGTTAATGCCGAGGCGGGATCCTCCGTGACGGTCCGGTGTACAACGTCTGGCTTCCGTCCTGCTACCGGTATCGACATGGCCTGGACATACAAGGGCAATCCGATCACACCTGTAGCTGAACCGACCATCAGCAGTACAGAACCATACACGGCGACGTCCACAATACAATTCACTGTACAGAAGGCGGACAACGGAGGGACGGCTCAGTGTAATGTGTCACACCCAACAACACTGTTGGCAAAACAACTCGCAACATCAACCACCATTGACGTCCGCTGTAAGTATATAGTGTTGTAATGTAATGGTAGAGACACATACACAGTGGTTTACTGTACAGGGGGTGGACAACGGAGCAGATGTTTGTGGTTTCGAGTATGAAATTATATTGACATAATTAACATTGAATTATAAAATTTGGCTTGGACTCGAGAAATGGGCCATATGCGTTTGCAACTAGTGTAGATCCAGATCACTTGTGCATCCACACTTGTGATCAGGATCTGCACTGTTCGCCATTCCATCAATGGAACACCTGTCATGGTTCTAGCAAGCACTACATATTGTTACCAGCCTACAGAAGTGTACTATTGAGCTGCACTGGTCACAAATCCCACAAGCCCCATTTCTCCTGTCACAGACACAACTGTGTCCAGTTTGTCCATTGAAAACCTAAGATGGGCCGAAATATATAATGCATGCTCCAGATAAGATTTGTGTCTAAAGAGTACTATACCCCCAGATTTCAAATTCAATGCATTTTACTTTTACAAACGTATTATAGCTTGAATTCCTTATTAAATAGGGAACAGATGATAAAACAATGAAAAAAATACTTATTTGAGCTGCAAAATTTCAACTTTATTACAGTATTTTCCCCACTCCATTTGAAAATAAATGCATATTTTCAAATTGCTGTGAGTATTCTGTACTCCCACTTTTGATAATCAATGCATATTCTGCTAAAATAAGTGCGTAAAATACACCAATACACACTTTATCTGGAGCTCTGTATAGTGACTGATGTACTGAAAATATTTACGATGATTCCTGGCTTATTAGCTCAGAAATGATCCAGTAAAATAAAAATTACTAGACATGTGGCACACAGAAAACGAGACACATTTGAAAACAAGGAAACAGAAATTATTATAAGCCATTTACCTGAGCGTTAAAGTTTCGAACGCACCAAATCTGTGACCTTGACCCTGGGCTTAGCGGGGGCGTGACGAATGTGGATTTGTCACAGGGCGGTAGAGGACCATTGGAGCAATGTGTATGTGAACTGTGAAGCAGATCCGAACAAGGAAACACAACTTATAAGCCATTTACCCGAGCGTTAAGGTTGTGAACGCACCAAGACTGTGACCTTGACCCTGGGCTTAGCGGGGGCAGGACGAACGTGGATTTGTCACAGGGCGGTCGAGGATCATTGGAGCAATGCGTATGTGAAATGTGAAGCAGATCCGAGGAAGGAAACGGAAATTATAAGCCATTTACCCGAGCGTTAAGGTTTCGAATGCACCAAGTCTGTGACCTTGACCCTGGGCTTAACGGGGTCGGGACAAATGTGGATTTGTCACAGGGCGGTATTTATCGGAGCGTTAAGGTTTCAAACGCTGTAAGTCTGTGACCTTGACCCTGGGCTTAGCGGGGGGAGGGACCAATGTGGATTTGTCACAGGGCGGTAGAGGAGCATTGGAGCAATGCGTGTGTGAAATATGAAGCAGATCCGAACAAGGAAACATAAATTATAAGCCATTTACCCGAGCGTTAAGGTTTCGAACGCTCAAAGTCTATGACCTTGACCCTGGACTTAGCAGGGGCGGGACGAATGTGAATTTGTCACAGGGCGGTAGAGGAGCATTGGAGCAATGCGTGTGTGAAATATGAAGCAGATCCGAACAAGGAAATTATAAGCCATTTGCCCGAGCGTTAACGTTTCGGGACGGACGTACGGACGCACGTACGGACGCCGGTAATACTCTATGCACCCCTGACCATTCGGTGGCGGGAGCATACAAATTTGAAAATAGGTTGACATATAATAAAAAATATTTGAAACAAATCTATTTTAGACACCATGATAAAATCCCATAGAGAAAAAAATATTTAGTGAATATAGTGTTCAGTCCATTTCTCGCTCACATTAACAGATACAACCACAGCACTTGGACAATACAATCTGCTAGTGGTTGGTGTACACCAGAATCACAACTCTCTAAGCATCAAATGTCAATCATTCATCATGTTTAGCTCGCCTGCAGAAGAGCTTATGGCATACCCCATCGGCGGCAGCATCGGCGTCCACAAACTTAATGTTCGGGTATATATCTTATAACTTCTGTTTCCGTTCATGGAACGCCTTGATATTTCATACATGCATCATCTGATGATACTCTATCTTGCTATAGCAAATCCATAGCAAATCCATGACCCACCACCCAACCCTTACCCCAAGATCAAGGTCATAAACTTAGCACATTCATACACATAATGTTGGGGTAAATGTCTTATAACATCTGTTTTCTTTCATGGAACGCCTTGATATTTCATACATGCATTCATCTGATGATACTCTATCGTGCTATATCAAATTCCTGACCGACCACCCAACCCTTACCCCAAGGTCAAGGTCACAAACGTGGCACATGCATAAACTTAACGTTGGGGTAAATGTCTTATAACATCTGTTTCCTTTCATGGACATGATGGAATGCCGTGATATTTCACACATGCATTCATCTGATGATACTGTATCGTACTATAGCAAATCCATGACCCACCACACAACCCTTATCCCAAGGTCAAGGTCACAAACTTAGCACATTCATAAATTTAACGTTGGGGTAAATGTCTTATGACATCTGTTTCCTTTCATGGAATGCCGTGATATTTCACACATGCATTCATCTGACGATACTCTATCGTGCTATAGCAAATCCATGACCCACCGCGCACCACTTACCCCAAGGTCAAGGTCACAAACTTAGCACATTCATAAACTTAACGTTAGGGTACGCCTTGATGTTTCATACACGCATTCCTCAGATGACCCTCTATCATGCTGTAGCAAATCCACGACCAACCACCCAACCCTTACCTCAAGGTCAAGGTCACACACTTAGCACATTCATAAACTTAACATAGGCGTAAATGTCTTATAACTTCTGTTTTATTTCATGGAAATCCTTGATATTTCATACATGCATTCATCTGATGATACTCTATCATGCTATATCAAATCCATGACCCACCGCCCACCCCTTACCCCAAGGTCAAGGTCATAAACTTGGCACAGTCATACACTTAACGTTGTGGTCAATGTCTTATAACATGTGTTTCCCTTCATGGTACGCCTTGATACTTCATACATGCATTCTTCAGATGACCCTCTATCATGCTGTAGCAATTTCACGACCCACCACCAAACCCTTACCCCAATGTCAAGGTCACAAACTTAACGTTGGGGGTAAATGTTGTGTAACTTCTGTTTCTTTAGATGGAACGCTTTGATATTTCATACATGCATTCATCTGATGATCCTCTATTGTGCTACAGCAAATCCATGACCCACACACACCCCTTTCCCCAAGATCAACATCATACACTTAACGTTGGAGTAAATGTCTTTTTATGCCCCCGCTACCTAAAGGTACGGGGGCATATATTGTTACCGGCGTCCGTCCGTACGTCCGTCCGTCCCGTCCGTCCGTACGTCCTGATATTACCATATTCTTTAGCAACGTCTACATGGCTTCACATATTATGTCAATATTTATACACGTGATACATATGAACATGCCTTACACACTCCACCCCCCAGTACTTTCGACCTTGAGCTGGTACTTGAGTAACGACGTGTATTGATGTCTACGTACATCTATATGCATGTGATAGGTATACAGTAGTAGTAATGGGTGCCACTATGGCACGATTTTTAGTGGTATGCCACTATGGCACGGTGCAAGGGTAAAATTACATAGACAATTTTACCCTTGCACCGTGCCATAGTGGCATACCACTAAAAATCGTACCATAGGTGGCACCCCTTATTACTCCCATTATCAGGGGGGTATAAACTTCTTGTATTACGCTATAGTGGTATAAAACCGTGCCATAGTGGCACCCCTGAACCATTTTGTTGATTCGTGAATTTTATCCGGGGTGGAAACTTCTTGTATTACGCTATTGTGTCACCCTGAACCAATAAGAGCAGTATGTAAGGTATTCATTTCTTGAGAAAGTGTATAGCCCTGAAAAGGGCTGTTGTCTTTTAGTAAACTATGTAGTGTTCAGGTTACTCCACATACAATCGACGACTATTTGGCAAGCCTCACAAATGTCGAGGTCTTTCAGGTCCTCTTCTTCAAAAAAGCCTTCGTCGAGCTCTGGACAATTGTGTTCTTCCCCGTGAGTGTCCAACACGGCATAACATTTTCTACACTTTATGTAACAGGACTCTCTGCACATAGAGCATTTACCGTTCTTCTGCATTCTTATGTAGTTGGTTGAACAGTTGAATGACTAATGAAATATAGCTGTATGTTTTTTACTTTTATACACATCAGAAGGATTGACCTACTTTTGATAGTTTAGTAATTTTTCAGATTTTCGACCAATCAGAAAGCGTGTTGCAAAACGCGTTTTGTGATATCGTAGGGGTGTACTGTTCCTGTATATAATTTTCAAATATTTTTGACAACTCCAATATTATCAAATACATATGAAAATGTCCTAGAAATAATTTTCATCCACTTCTGACAACTCTAATATTGACAAAAGTTAATGAAAATAAATATTGATTGTAAATCAATATATTGGTATTTTTCAATTTATGGTGGGAAAAATTGAATACGAAACATGTAAAGTTTTAATAATATTTTATTGAACAATAACATATTTTACAACATGTATGTTTAACATTCAAGAGGCATGATCTCTGTCCATGTATCGTGATCACTGTCCATGAAGCGTGAACAATGGGAGCACACACACATTGATTCAGTCTCACTAATCTGTACTATTTCCATTGGTACAATCTCTCTCTCACATCGTCTAAAAAAGAAATTCACAATATTGTCATTTTCAACAACTTCGTTTCTCCATTGTTCAAATGTTAATTGTTCTACTTTAATCCTTGAATCTTTGAAGAACCCCGTTGTTACTAATAGGGCTTCCTTGAACTCATCAAACATCTCTATTTTCTCTAATTCATCCTTGATGATCCTGGTTGTAAGATATTGTTCATTTGATACTTTTTAGTTTGAAAGCAAGTATCAATGCTTTCCTGTATGCTATGTGATTTAATAGATCTGTTCAGAGGATTCATTGTTACTGGTTTCCTGATTGCTAGAAATGATTTAATAGATCTGTAAAGATTGGCATTGTTTTCTTAATCAACTGTTCTATTCATATAATGATTCAGTTATAATCCGTTCCTACTTTTATAGTCTTTAATATCAACTATTTCCAGGATTGTTTGACTTGTTTCTTCAACTGTTCCAACCACGATTCATTGGGTCTAAAACTGATTTTGTTTTTAATTTGTACCCACAGTCTGTATGCTTCCAATTTCTCTTGATCGTCCAATGTCATATCTTTGAGAATTGGATACCATTCTTCCATAATTTTATAGGGATTTAATTTCTGTAGAGCTGGCAATATGAATAAATCTGTTTGTTCATCTTGATCTGTGAATAAGCACAGTTGTTCAACCATACATTTATTGAATGTGTCATGTATTGTCTTTCTTTGTCTCGGTATTTCTCGTGATTTCTTTATCAGACAAACATCGTTTTGTAACCACAACTCATAATTATGCCCCATCATTTTTATTGTTTATTATCTAAAAGTACTGTATAATATTTGTTGTTTCTAGAGCGAATACCTTGAAGATAATGGCTTATGACAAAATGTAAAACGTTTATATAGGTACAACTGATTACAAGTTTTTTCTATTCTAAATATTTGTATTGGCCCTGAAAAGGGCCTTTTGTCTTGATCGTGTAATTCAAGTTTGCTGTTTATCATACTTGTTCACTCTTTCAATGTATTTTTTATGGCCACCACAGTCCTTGGATCCACAGCTTGCACATGTTAAGATAAATCTGTGTGTAGTCCTCTTGTTAGGTTTTCCACGAATCGCAAATGATGGTGCCGGAGCTCGTCGGATCTCATCATCCCAGTATTCTAGCTGTGGTTGCACACTCGATCTCTCATCATTATCCCAGTTTTCTGTAGGCTTCGCCATAGTGTTCGATGAAACATGTGTTCTGTTGATATCGTTCATCAAATCATCGAACTTGTTCCAGTTATATACGAAGCTATTCGAGGCTTCTCTTGCTTCAAATTTCAAATTATAGTAGGGATTTAAATTCCTAACCACGTACTCATGAAATAAATATATTAAAGTTAGCATCCTAAATGTGTAGTCAGTAGTACTCTGAACAATGTAATGCTTCTCATAGAATGTAAATTAATGATTTTATGATCGTCTTTTATACCCATCAAACGGATTGACCTACTTTTGATAGTTTAGTCATTTTTTCAGATTTTCGTCCAATCAGAAAGCGTGTTGCAAACACGTTTTTTGCAGTTAAGCTTGTTTATTTAACAATATTTTATTGAACAACAATATATTTACAACATGTAATACATAGTGTATATTCAATCAAAGTCTCATTGTGTTGTAACCGTATGGTACAGTATTGAAATTGTCAACAATGACACGTTTTGTGTACACAGACCTAAATGTCTTGCTTTGACATTCACACGTTACTGTTCTGTTTGCATGTCTCCTGATTTTACATGCATACACAACTTTCACTTCGGTACTTCGGTCCTCTGCACATTGAACATACGTGTCAAAGTTAATTACTTGACTTGTGTTGTAATCGAGTGTCAGTCCTTTAACTTTACATTTGGATTTTATTTCCCCAGCTTTTGTTAGTAACTTGTATGCATAACTCTTTGGTCCTATTCCCCTAAAACTTATTATTTTATTTCCGGGTTCTTCATCAGTCCATTTACCAAGCCTACTATTGATAATGGGGGGGTTCCAAGAATATGTTTGTATGTACATACAACTGTCTGTATCGAAATACAAGACACGCTCATTTAACTTTTCCAAAACACTGTATAGTTCAAGTCTTGCATATGCTGTTACATATGATCCCACTATAACGTTTGATGTTGCATGGGATTCAATGTGTTCAAGTCTAGTTTCATAGTTAACCAATATGAATGGACATTCATTATCAAATATTTCTACGTGTTTTACCATTATACATGGATTTGAAATCAAATCAAAATATTTTGAAGGATTATTGATGTATTCCGTTTGTGTCATGATTTCACGTTGTGCCAATTTACCCCATAAACAATTTAGCATAATCTTGGCAAATGCTCTACGGCCAGTATTTGTTTGTATGTTTGATGGATCAAGACAAATACCTTCAGCTTCTTTATAGTCCTTAACAAATTTTTCTTTGTCTTTTTCTGTTACACACCATCCTGGATAACCACTTGCTTCTTGGTTTGATTTTAAGAAAATTGTCCACATACCCCGATAAAAAATCATTAGATTTTTCCGAAAAATGCCATACTTCATACACGTCTAACAACGTATAACCACAGTCCAATGCTTTAAACAATTCTATTGACACCATGTACCAACCAAAGCTCGTTCTTCAATTGTATGTGTACACTTTGTAGAACTTTCTTCTGCACATGTTCTACATAATGGAAACATGAGTTTGTTATTACAATGTGTTGGTAACACTGGATGAAATAGATTGTCCGGAGGAAGAACTTTACATTTTATCAAGCCCTCATACTGTCGGATGTTTTCTATATCAATATTTTCTTTTGTCAAAATAGCGGGGTGTCCTATCGGATATTCTTTGTGTTTACATACAAATGGATACAATGAACAAATATCAATATATTTGATTTCATCATCTGAATTTTCTTCAATATCATATTTAATTTTTATAGCATTACAACGTCCACCAAACAATCCTTCCCTAGGTTCAATCGGATCACAGTTTGAAAAGAATTGTTCGATCAACTTTTTGTATTCTTTATCAGTTTTCATATTTAAATCAAACTCATGTTCCCATATAGTGTGAATTTTGTAACCACTTACACTGAAATATTCCAATCTTTCAAATGTTTGAGAATATAAATTTTGCATTGATTGTCCATTTACCGGGTTTTTTAGATTACGATTTGGGTAACATTTAGGGCAACCATGCCACAGATCACCGAGAAACTCATAGATAGTATTTGATTCTTTGTGAAACCCATCTACCGTATAAGGACCAATTTGGTATTCACCACCATTTTTTGCATGTTGGATAACAATATTGTTTTAGTGTGCAATACTTTGCATCCATCGAATACCTTTCATTGAAAATTTGCGTTTAATCGGATCTCTGCTTGAAATAATTCCGATCTGATTACTTGGCATATTTTGTTACGCCAAACTTTGTTACATGCGTCAGCGATTGTACTGGCTTCTAGAAACGGATCTATACCCCCATATTCCATGAATACCTTCCTGAATTCTCCACAACCACGTCTCAAAATATCTACATCCGATCGACAATATTTTTCCATTTCTTGTTTGAAATTGAAACAATCGTTGTTTTTCACACGTTCGTTATACCATGATAAAAACTTTTCCCTAGCAGTTATCCCCATTGAATCTTGTTTATAATAAGAGACATCAACGTATGGACCAACATAGGCGTAAATTTATCAGTATTTGCCCAATGTGGAAAATATCCCTTAGCCATTTCTTTCAATTCAAAGGTTTCTGGAAATTTTGCCAATCCTGAATTTATGAAATTATATGAATCAATCAATCGTATACCTCCAGCTTCCATAACCATGATGTTATTACCGTTCATTATTACCTTCGGTTGTAACATCCCCTTTTCAATGAGATGATGAAGTATCAACTGACCATCATACGCTTTGAAATTATGGGCAATAGCTGTAGCACAAAATTCTGTCAAAGTATTTTTTCCTTCAAATACTACTTCTCGTCCTTCAGGAAACCGACTACAGCATTCACAATTGAATTCTAATGGTTCATTGATACATTCATCACAAGCTCTGTGTGCAATACAATAGTTAGGAATGTGTACACCAGTGTCTTGTTGACATTCGAAATCATAAAATATGAAAAACGGTTCATGATCATCTTCTTCAGTTTTGCTTTTATACTGCTGAATATGACATTTGTGGTCAAAATTAACAATCTCTTTACAACATTTACATTTCTTCTTTCCTTTACATGTATGATTCTTCTTGGAATCGGCAAACTGCCCTTCACATTTGCCGCAACATTTTATGAGTTGACAAATTGATTTCTTTTGTCGTCCTTCAATTTGTTTGTGATTTGCAAAACACGTTCCACTATAAAATGTCCTAAGGCAATCTTTACACTTGATACAATCTACCACATGACATTTTGTTTTGGAACGACATGCCTTACAAGAAGTAGGGCATATGTGTTTCAACGATTTTGGTAACCAACATTACACATCTCACAATAGTAATGACAGCCAAGAAATCCAACAATATTTGTAATACAGTCATAATGATCTTGATTATAGTATACATGTATCACTTTGCTGTATGACTGAATTTCTGGATATTCAAACAACAATTCTGTTTTCACATGTTGATGATGAATCTTGATCACATATTCTGGATACATATATTGTTGTATTTTCTTATATTCTTCAATTCCACAAGCTTTTTGTGGTGAAATTCCAACTTCATTCAATAATTTCTCTGCTTCAATACGTTGTAAAGGACGTGATGTCTGTCGAATTACATGCCAGCGCATATTCCATGTTGAAGAAACTTCTCTATCAGCATGACATTTTCCAACAACAATAGCCCGGGCTAAACACATATTGTCTTTAGAATTTTCAATTTTCACAACAGTTTTCTTTTTTTTCGTGAAAACTCGAGAATCAATTTCAGAGGTCATCTTCTTTCTTCCAGAACCTGTTGGTATTTTGGTAAACGTTGTTTCGATTGTCATCTCACCATCGTTCAAATTAAAATCCATATTCGATTGTATAACTTTTTCTATTTCTTGTAACAATATGTTCCCATTTCAAATCTTCAACATTCAAGAATGGAATCGGTATCCCCATCTTTAATGCAGGATGATTTAATGTTACCCTGATTTTGTCGTGTGGATCACCATCAATTCGTTCGATGATTTGATGAACGATATCATCAAATAATACCCCAACGAAATTTTGAGGGTGTTCGTCTACATCAAATTTCTTGAATGTTGTTTTAAAAACTGATGATTCAGTTCTGAATTTTCTTGATCTTCGACTTTTTTCTTGTATAACATCATAAAATCTTCTAACATCTGGTGACTCTTCGGTTTCACTCTCGGTGTCCGAGTATGGTACAAGTGGCATGTTGAATTTTATAATAAAGTATTAATCAATTTACAACAGCTTATATACTATCATTAAACCGTGACGTCTATAAAAGAAGCCATAAATTCCATATGGTCATCATTAGTCTACTGAACTCTGAAGCGACATGGACTCTCAAGCGACAGATCGATCTTCCATTCAACTAAAAAAACACGAGGAACATTTTGCTGACTATTTCGAAAGTATGAAATATTGGCACAATGGATGCGAAATGAATTTATATGTAAATCCGTTTACTCATGAAGTTGAATTCAGCAACATACCGAAAACCTATCCTGTAAAACATAATGGGAACTTTGCTGGGTCGTTTACATCTTACAATTATTCGGGCGACTCTGAGTACCTGATTTCTACAGGAAAGAGGTTTACAAAATTCAGCATCGATGAGAAATATGGAGGGGGCGAAATATCACCTAACAGATGTTACATTTGTCAATCAACGGAGCATTGGGCTAATAAATGTAGCCAGAAGCTACAAGGAAAGTACATGAATGTGTTTGTGAATCCATATTCTCATGAAGTTCAATTTTCGGATTCTCCTAGTATTACCCAAGACCTGTGTGTTGGAAAATTCATGTCTTATTACAACGAAGAGTCATATGAAGCTGCCAAGAAATGTTATGTATGATGGATGTTTCATCTGTAAATCGAAATCACATTGGGCTTGTGATTGTGACCAGAAACCCACGCCTAACACAGTGAATGTTAAGCCCATAGAGAAACCAGTGAACAATCGTAAACGTAAACGCCAAGATGAACCGAGAGTTCAAATCAAGAAGAGGAAAATTGCGGTTCCAGTCAAGAAGATGAAAATTGACTTTTAGATTCGATTGATTTATTTGTCTTGTTAAATTAATACAATTTTGAATAGACACTATGTATTATATGTTGTAAATATATTGTTGTTCAATAAAATATTGTTAAATGAATACAAGTTGAAATGTATTTTCTAGTTTTGTTATTTATCATTTTTATAATTTATATGGTTAATTCATATGATTTATAAAATGCAAGTGTTTCTTTCTGGAAAATATTGTGGTCCTGAAAAGGACCGTTTGATCTCTGTCTAATAGAATTCAGACAGATCAGGATATAAGTTATTCAATGTAACTTTCCAAACTATTTTTTCTTTGGAAGGCCAATGATAACCACGTCTTGCAAAGAATTATTTTGTAATAATTCTTTATTTCTCTCTTTTTCTTCCTTAACATCATTTTTCCTGGAGAATACAATGTTTCTCAAACGGTGGAAGAATTTCTTGATCTGCATTCTGGTATGTAAGAATGAATAGAATGAATACTATACGCATTAGATCCAGAAATGATTTCAGCTATGATTTCATTGGCTAAAAATTAGAGGATTTGATTAGTTAAGGATTCTGCCCCTCTCATTGGATGATTTTCAATCCGTTTTTACAGCCAAGCTTGTGTAAACAAACTTTGTTCACAAAACGCGTTTTACAACAAGCTTTCTGATTGGACGAAAATCTGAAAAAATGACTAAACTACCAAAAGTAGGTCAATCCGTTTGATGGGTATAAAAGCATGTGTTTTTTTAACACATACTTCACATGTTTCATTGAACACTCAAAGAAATGAATACCGATCGAAGCAATATGATGGGAAGGCGGATCGCAGATTTGGTTGAAGTCGTAGGGTCGATGCAGAAAGACATAGAAACGCTGCAAATGGTTACGGCTGACCTGTTGAGGAAAATAAAGGAAAAACCAAAACCTGCTTACAAAGAATTTGAAATGGAGGACGGCAAGAGTTTTACGACAGAAGCAAAACCTGACACTACAGGCGTTTTGAGAGTTAAAACTCGAGAATCAAACAACAAATGGCGTCGCACTACCATTGAATATTAGTTTGCACAGTTGTACACTCTAAGCAAAAACGGCCCTTTTCAGGGCCATCACACATTATTACGAAAAGATTACTTTGCAATTTATATCCTAATAACTTTGTATATTGTATCATCAGTTGTTAAACATTAAGCAATTTGCAACAGCTTCTATACTATCGTTACATCGTGACGTCTATAAAAGAAGCCATAAATTCCATATGGGGTATCATTAGTCTACTGAACTCTGAAGCGAAAGCATTACATTGTTCAGAGTACAGCCCCCTGATAAAATGGATCAACTAAGAAAACATTGTGACCAGCATCCGAAAGTCGAAGAATGTAAATGTTTCGATTTTCTCAAAAATTGTACTATAGGCATAGTAAACGGAGAATACACTATTAATAATGTAAACATTTATAAATCACCCAAATATCAATATTATCCTTTCATAGGGTACATAACAAACAATTCTAGATTTATACCGTTTGGTATTTGTCCAAAGATAACTGTGATAGAAAAAAATAAAATTTATAGGTTAGGTAAGTAATTCTAGAACATACGGGAAGGATAGTCAGATTTACTTTGACAAGGATCTTAAACCTTTGCTTCATCTATACAACCATAAAATTCCTTTTTCAAGGGATTTGAACATAGAAACTAAAATTATTAAGAGTTATCCCAGTATCCCTCAATTAAATGTGAGAAAAGAGTACTGTAAATGTAATATTGGTTAGCAGCTATTGTTTTGTAAGACACACTGTGATTGGTCACTTGATTTTATCAATTTCTAAGTAGGTCAATCCTTCTGATGGGTATAAAAGACGATCATAAAATCATTAATTTACATTCGATACTATGGCTGACAACCGAAGTTACGATTTTGTCGCTCAAGATTTTGATATATTAGCAGAGACGATGAATGAAATATATCAACCAACCTTCCAGCCACCACAACAACAACAACAACTACAACAGCAGCCAACTGTTCCTGTATACATTCCAATAGAGAAGAAGAAAGAAGATTCTATGATATTGAAAGAACTACAGAAACTGAACAACAATACAGAAAGAATAGTACAGAAACTAGAGAACATCGCATAACGAATCACGACATAGTGTTCAATTGGACCGCATGACAGACACATTATCAAAGAAACTAGAGAAACAGTGTGAAAATCGGGACTTGACATTTAACACAAAGCCATTGAAAGTGCCTATCAAGTGTGAATTGGACAAGAAAACAGTTGCACAGATCAGTCAACATGCAGAAAGGGCCCTGTGTGATACAGTTGACGAAAAAATACATTCACATAAAAGTGGGGTTGGTGCACATCGTAAACACATTCGTCCAGAAAAAGAAAATCATTTGATTCCACGAAAATAAAATAGTACCAGTACTCGTGCAAAAAAAAAAAAAAAAAAAAATTTGTAAAAAATTAAAAAATATTGTACCAGTACTCGTGTCTTTTTTATTTTTAAAATTGTACCAGTACTCGTGGTATTTTTTAAAAAATAAAAATAACAGTACTCGCACCTTTACCCAAACGGCCCTTTTCAGGGCCATCCCAAACTATTCGAACAGAATTCCTTTTCAAATAAAACATTGCTATACACATGATAGTATATCATTATACATCTGGACCTTGTACTGTAAACAATGGAGAACGAAGACCTATTGTCTTTGTTATTTCAACATCCCTGTAACATTTATATAGCAGGTCCCAAGTGGATGTGGAAAAACTGAAATTGTACAAAAGATTATTGATTATCGCAAAGATTTATTTAATATTGTACCCGAAAAAGTAATATGGTGTTACAAAGAATGGCAGCACATCTATACTATTATACAAGAAAAGTTCAATTTCCTCAAATTTATTGAAGGTATCCCAGATGATGAAAATGAAATTGTATCCGATGTAACAATTCCACATCTTGTAGTATTTGATGATATGTTAGGAGAAAAAGATGAAGAAAAAAGAAAATTGTGGTTTACAAGAAAAGGTCATCATAGAAATTCAAGTGTAATATATATTACACAAAATATGTTTCTCGTTACATGATTTTATTTAGAAATGAACGTGATGGGTTACAAATTAAAACATTATCACGTCAAATGCAAAGTCCGCACTTAATTTCAGCCTACAATGATGCTACTTCTCAGGAACATGGTTATTTGTTAATTGATTTTCAATCACGAATTAAAAAACAATTTCGTTTAAGAAGTGACATTTTCATCGCTGGATTGCAGATAAGGATGTTAGAGGACCTACTATTTATTCTCCAATATAGTAATATAGATATCAGTATTGTACTTTCTGCCAAGGTGTTAACATGGCTTTCTCATACACATCAGGAAATATTATTCATGCTTTAAGAAATTTGAGTGATGAACAACATAAACTTACAAAGAAATAATATTGAAATCTGGATTAAAAGAGATATTGAAATGGTTTTCAATAGCTGCTCAAAATATAGTTGAAAATAATATAAAATTACCAAAACAAACAGTGCGTTTTATAGAAAAAAATAAAAAAGATGTTAAACAATTAGCGGATCCTACAGTTGATGATGATACAAAGAAAACAATAATATTAAAACCTGGTGGTGGGGGATTTTTAGGTGGTGTAATTATTAGAAGTTTACTTCGTTGGACAGGTGCAAAAAACGTGAAAAATAGAAAACTAACCAAAAAACAAACTAAAAATAAAACAATTAAAAAACAAAAGAAAACGCGAAATAAAAATTCTCAAAAGAAAACAACTAAAAAGAAAACAACTAAAAAGCAAAATGAATCTTTAAGATTTTCTTCAATGTCTAGTATGTCTACAAATCCTAGTCCTGTTAATTCGCGTAGATATATATCACCGTTTCATACACCCTCATCGACTTGGAAACCTCAGTTCACATCGACACCTATTTCCATTAGATCACCACAATTACCATTTACACAAACTTCTAGCAAATCTGGATCATCATACAATGCATCTTTCCCCAGTAATTCGGGTTCATTTGAGAGACAGCCTCCAAAAAAGAAGTACAAGTATGGCCCTGAAATTGAAAATTGGTTTAGACTTGTTAATAAAACAACAAAAGAACATGAAAAACTGTTACAGGAATATAATGCATTGGATGAACATCCAGTAGCTAGGTTTTCACCGTTAAGAACACCTTTGAGATCTCCTAAAACCAAAGAAGCTGTCAGAAACAAACTTATTCAAAAAGAAAAGGAAATAAAACATCTAAAAGATTTTGCGTTTAAAAATCCAGAATTAAGAGTAAAAATTAAAAGCTACTTAGCTGTATAAAATACAGTTATTAATTAATTTTGTATCATTCAATATAAAGTATTGTTAGTATAAGATGGTAAGGTCAAGAATAAAACCAGTAAAAAGAAACCATTAATTAAAAAACATGGTGCTATGCTTTTGGCTATAGCTAATGAACCTAAAAAATATCGTGAAAAATTTATAAAAAATGCACCAAATCATATAATTAAGTGTATTTGCGAATGTTTGTCACAATCTCTAAAAGGCAATGTCACACTTACATCTGATCAGAAACATAAATTGTATCCTAAGCGTAAACATCTCAGACAACTTGTATCAAAATCAATTTCAATTAAGAAAAAGAAAAATATTATAAATCAGACAGGAGGTATTTTACCAAATAATGTCAGTCCGTAAAATGGCACTTGTTCCTTTTCATTTACTGGAAGAAATGAATAAATGGAAAATAGAACAAAGTCAAAAACCTCAACTTTCACCGGATCCACAAATTACAAATACAGCTAAACTTCAGAAAAAAATTATCTAACCTTTTAGAAAGAACAGATTTATCGGAAAGTGAAAAGGTAAGACAGCACGGAGAAACATTACATAAATTTCAGGAATCATTTAAAGTTTTAGAACCTCAACATGTTACAGTAAATGAAAGTACAAAAAGACCACTTAATGATAGGATTTTACAAAGTATACCAAAAACAATGCAAAGAAAGGCAGAACTTCTTTTAAACATGCTGAAAGATAATCCAAAAATCAGTTGGGATGAAAATGGTTTAGTAACATATAAAGGAAAACTTATAAAGGGATCGAATATTATTGATTTAGTTAATGACACTTTACGTCAAAGAAAAGGATTTAACCCCAGAGGTTGGGAGTCATTCAGTACAGCTTTACAGGAACTCAATATACCACAAGACGTAGTTGGTAATAGACAACGATGGAACTGGATGCATAAATATCAAACTGATACATCTGACATTGAGTCGGATTCAATATTTAGTACACCTAAAACAGTAATGAAACATCGTAAAACACCAAAATCAAAAATTTCAGTCACCCCAACTGGTATAAAAAGAAAGTCTGATTCAACATATCTTAAAAAATGGGAGCCTTATTAAAGCATAAAGAGAAGAAACTTAATTCATTACTAAAGAAAATATATTATGATCCAAAAAGTTCAATTGCCTACACAAGTGCAACACACTTGTATGATTCAATTAAACGAATAAACACATTTTCAGATGTTAGATTAAAACATATACAAGAATGGTTGAGCAGACAGAAAACATATACACTTCATAAGCAAATTCAAAGACGTTTTGCACGTCGTAAGACAATAGTAGGAGGTATCGATCAACAATGGAAGGCTGATTTGGCAGATATGCAACAATTCTCAGGTGAAAATGAGAATCAAAGATATCTATTGTGTGTAATAGATGTATTTTCAAAATATGCATGGGTCATACCCCTTCCTAACAAAACGGGGAAAACATTGATTAACGCGTTTGATTTGATACTAAAAACATCAAAACGAAAGCCAAGGTCTTTACAAAGCGATAAAGGAACGGAATTTAAAAATAAAGAATTTCAACATTTCTTGAAATCTAAGCAAGTATAGTTGAACGATTTCAAAGAACTTTAAAAACACGTATGTGGAAATATTTCACATATCACCAAACTAGAAAATATATTGATATTTTACAAAATATTGTTGATGGATACAACCGAACATACCATCGTAGTATTAAGAGGACCCCAATTTCTGTCAATACTCAAATGAAATTGAGGTTACACATGCATTGTATGGAATGAAACAAGCTATTCCAACCAAAAACAAATTACATGTCGGTGATTTAGTTCGTATTAATAAAACAAAACGCACATTTGAAAAGGGTTATCTACCAAACTGGACGAAAGAATTATTTAAAATATTTCATATTAATAAAAGTTTACCACCAACTTATAAAATTGAAGATCTTGATGGTGAAAAAAAAATGGGTACATTTTACGGAAAGGAAATTCAAGGTATAAAATGATGAAATATATGAAATTGAATCAGTTCTTGCTCGACGTACAAGACGTGTAGGTATAAAACAATCAAGGAAACTAAAGATCATTGGATGGGTTATCCGTCAAAGTTTGATAGCTGGATTTCATCATGAAACATAATATGAATGAACAAGATATAATTGAAAACGGAAAAATAGAAAAACAAGAGTTTTCATTTTGTGGTAAACGAATACCAAAAAATCTTTAATTTCAATATATTTCTCAAGTAGTTATATATATGCAATTGTTACAACACAGCCATCATTCATTTAAGTATCCAAAGTCCTAATCGTGAATTGTGGCTCGTTCTTTTAAGTAGTTCTCTTGGATACATTTTACCAAGTCCCGGGTTAAAATTTAGCAAAAAACCACAGACAGGCTTCGATTTTACAGACGGTAAAAATGAATTCATTTTACGTAACCTTACTGAGTGATAGTACTATGGATATTTTATCCATCAAATATACAATGTTGTTTTCAAAGTTAAATTACCTCGAACAGTTTCGTATCGATAAAGAAAACTGGGAAATAGCATTAACGGAATTAATTATTCCTTCACAGTTTTTAAATATCAGCAAAGACGAAACAGAATTAATATTATAACAAAAAATTTATCTTTCTACTCGGATGTTTCAGAAATAAAAAATAAAAAATTTGATATAAATGAGACAGGCTTTGGTGAAGATGGTACTCCTATTAAATGGATTATCAATTTTAATTTTCAACCTGGATCCTATTCATCAATAGCTCATGTATTGGAAACAATTGATAATATCATTCAAGATTCTTTTGGCGATATTTAAAAAAAAACAAGCAAGCGATTAACGTTTCATATTCTCCGGGTATGAAACGTCCAAAATTTAGTTTCCATAAAATTCGCAAAACAGGAATTAAATTTAACCCTACATTGTTTTTAAAGTTAGGTGGAGATCCAAAGTTTAGTAAACGATATATTTTTTGCAAACAGTAATGCAAATGATTTTTTTCCACATTTGTCAAATTTAAATGAGGGGTTGAATCATTTGTTTATTTACTCTGATATTGTTGAATATTCGATTGTAGGACATATTCAAGCTCCGATTTTAAGAGTTGTACCATTCAAAACATCAAATTCAATTGAAAATGATATAGGTAGTCAACATATTAACCATGAATTTTTAAACTTACATTATATGCCTATATCAAAATCTGAATTTGATACAATTCATATAAATATAAGAGGAGATTCTGGCAATCCTGTTCATTTTGTTCTTGGAAAGTCTATGGTGAAGTTACATTTTAGGAAAAGAAAAATAGATTGAAAATGCATCCTGTATATCGAGGAGTTACACGTTAGTATGGGGCAGGTTTAGGATCCTTGTTCAAATCTGCAATTAGAACCGTTTCTCCAATTATAAAACCAATAATAAAAACTGGATTAAGTTCTTTTAAAAATGAAGGAATTAAACAAGGAATAGGTTTAGCTCAAGATATTTTTCTTCAACACAAAAATCCAAAGGATGTAATTATTTCACGAGGTAAACAAACAATGAATTCACTAGGAAAATCATTTTTGAAGAAATTAGGTATAAAAAGAAGAAAAATAAAATAAGGAAACATCAGTCGCGTTCAATACATCGAAGAGTTAAGGTCCATAAATCAAGTAACAATCAAAAAAGGTATAGGAGAAAAAATATCTAACAGAAATTTAGATATTTTTGACTAAAATAAAAAATGATGCAAAACGGTTCTTGTGAATGTAGTAAGACTGAGTTGGATGTTCAATCAGTACCTCCAACCATGACTGCTATGCAGAAAGTCAGTGGATTGAACATTTTCCGATTTCCTCTCTCAACAATAATGCTCCAATAGAATTTGTAATTCCACCACAAACAGATAAATGGACAGATTTATCTCAATCTTACATGTATTTGAAATTGAAAATTTAAAAAATAGATATACTGCATTAGACGCAGATGATAATATTGCTCCAGTTAACAATTTCTTTCATAGTATCTTCAGTAATATTGATTTATATCTAAACAATAAACTGATAACAAATAATTCTGATACATATCCTTTTCGGCATATTTAGAAAATATTTTGTCATATAACGCTGAATGTAAATCAACACAATTAGCGGCTAGTGAAATGTGGTTGAAAGATACCGCCTAAATATGAGATTGTTGACATTGCAGGTGAAAATGCAGGTCTTAATAAGAGGAATTCATTGATTTCGAGGAGTAAAGTAATCGAACTTCAAGCACGATTGCATTTGGATTTATTTATTTTTACATGAAAAATATTTACCCAATGGAATTGAAATTAGAATAAGACTCAATAGAGCATCGTCAAAGTTTTGTTTAATAGGCGGCACTGGCGCACCAGAGACAAAAATAGATTTTGAAAATGTTTAGTTTCAATGTAAGAACTGTTGAGCTATTACCTGCTGTGTCCAATGACATGAACAGACTCATAGCTCAAAATAATATGAAAATTCCTATACGTAGAGTAGAAGTCAAAACATTCACAATTGCAACTGGAATGCGCTCAAAAATAGAAGATCATCTTTTTCAGGGGCAATTACCAAAACGGATATTCATTGGTATGGTTGATAATGCTAGTTTCAATGGGGAATACGCAAAAAATCCATTCAATTTTCATCATTTTAATCTATCAAAAATTGATGTAAATTGTAATGGTCATGGTATTTTCAACCGTCCATTTGAGCCGGATTTTGAACATAAATTATATCTTAAATCATACATGTCTTTGTATCAAGCTGTGTCTTCACTAGGTCAAAACAAATCATTTGATATTACTAGAGATGAATATGTAAATGGATATTGTTTGTGGGGATATGACTTGACACCTGACCAGGGCAGTGAAGAGGGACACCTACACCCTATAAGAACTGGAAATCTACGCCTTGAGCTTCAGTTTGCCAGAGCACTTGAAAAAGTCATCAATGTCATAGTGTTCTCAAAGTTTGATAACCAGATTGAAATAAATAGTCTTCGTGAAGTGATCACCGACTATTAATATTGGACAATTATGAACAAAACAAATCCTAAAAGTAACGTATTGGTGAAATCAACATCCAAAGATGGAAACCATCGAATTACAGTATATTCTGGATCGAGAAATATGGCTGAAGAGATTAAACGGAATAGTATGCCCAAAAGACAAGCTACCAAATCAAAGACCATTAGACGTCCAAGCGTACATAATCAACACGGATAGTTCTGATCAACCTGGAAAACATTGGGTAACTATTGTATTCGGTCAGAAGAATGAAGCCATCTACTTTGACTCCTATGGGTTACCACCACTACACGCAGAAATATTGTCTTTCTAGACAAACAATTCTACGAAATGGACATTTAACAAACAGAGACTACAAAGTGTATTCAGTACAACATGTGGAAAATACTGTGTGTTTGTGTTGATTGCGATTGCAAGAGGAAATACTCTGCGTCTCTGTATTCAACAAACATTCAGTTCATCAAATTACTTCAAGAATGATAGGACTATAACGATCTGGTTCAAACATAACTTCGGAACACTCTACGAAGGACCTCAACAAAGTTCAACATCTGTCGGGTGTCAATGTTGTAAACCACAACAATATCATCATGCCATGTCTTTGCATTTTCCAAAATTACTTCATGTTACAAATATGTTAACATAATATTGCATGTACTTTTGTAAAGATCAAATATGAATATCATATCTGGTCTATAATTCCATGTTGTAAATATGTTATTGTTCAATAAAATATTATTAAAACTTTACATATCTCGTATTCAATGTTCCCACATAAATCGAAAAAATACCAATATATTGATTTACAATCAATATTTTATTTTCATTAACTTTTGTCAATATTAGAGTTGTCAGAAGTGGATGAAAATTATTTCTAGGACATTTTCATATGTATTTGATAATATTGGAGTTGTCAAAAATATTTGAAAATTATATGGAGGAAAACAGTACACCCCTAAATGTTCAGGGTGGTACTATAGCGTAATACAAGAAGTTTCCACCCCCGGATAACATTCACGAATCAACAAAATGGTTCAGGGGTGCCACTATGGCACGGTTTTATACCACTATAGAGTAATACAAGAAGTTTCCACCCCGGATAAAATTCACGAATCAACAAAATGGTTCAGGGGTGCCACTATGGCACGGTTTTATACCACTATAGCGTAATACAAGAAGTTTCTACCCCCTGATAATGGGAGTAATAAGGGGTGCCACCTATGGTACGATTTTTAGTGGTATGCCACTATGGCACGGTGCAAGTGTAAAATTGTCTATGTAATTTTACCCTTGCACCGTGCCATAGTGGCATACCACTAAAAATCGTGCCATAGTGGCACCCATTACTACTTACAGTATGTGTATATTTGTCAGAGCTGGTATATTAGTAACGACGAGTATTGATGTCTACGTACATCTATATAATATGTATACAGCATGTATATTTGTCAGAGCTGGCACATGAGTAACGACGAGTAGTGATGACTACGTACATCTATATAATATGTATTCAGTATGTATATTTGTCAGAGCTGGTACATGAGTAACGACGAGTAGTGATGACTACGTACATCTATATAATAGGTATACAGTATGTATATTTGTCAGAGCTGGCACATGAGTAACGACGAGTAGTGATGACTACGTACACTATATAATATGTATACAATGTATATTTGTCAGAGCTGGCACATGAGTAACGACGAGTAGTGATGACTACGTACATCTATATAATAGGTATACAGTATGTATATATTTGTCAGAGCTGGTACATGAGTAACGACGAGTATCGATGTCTACGTAAATCTATATAATAGGTATACAGTATGTATATATTTGTCAGAGCTGGTACATGAGTAACGACGAGTATCGATGTCTACGTACATCTATATAATAGATATACAGTATGTATATATTTGTCAGAGCTGGTACATGAGTAACGACGAATATCGATGTCTACGTACATCTATATAATGGTATACAGTATGTATATATTTGTCAGCAGCTGGTACATGTAGTACGACGAGTATCGATGTCTACGTACATCTATATAATAGGTATACAGTATGTATATATTTGTCAGAGCTGGTACATGAGTAACTACTAGCATTGATGTCTACGTACATCTATATAATAGGTATACAGTATGTATATATTTGTCAGCGCTGGTACATGAGTAACGACGAGTATTGATGTCTACGTACATCAATATAATAGGTATACAGTATGTATATATTTGTGAGAGCTGGTACTTGAGTAACGACGAATAATGATGACTGCGTACATCTATATAATAGGCATAGAGTATCAGATGTGTATATTTGTCAGCTGGTACATGAGTAATGACGAGTATTGGTGTCTACGTACATCTATATAATAGGTTTACAGTGTGTATATATTTGTCAGAGCTGGTACATGAGTAACGACGATTATTGATGACTACGTACATCAATATAATAGGTGTATGTCACGGTACGTAACTCACTATGGGGAGAAAATGTGTATTCGTGCCCGGCTAGCTTAGTCGGTTAGAGCGATGGTACGGTAATCCAGAGGTCCCCGGTTCGAGCCTCGGGTAGGATATGCATCTTTCCCACCCTGTGACATTTGGCGCCCAACGTAGGGCCGTGACTGATGTATATACTACCCAAAATGTACCAAATATATGAAATTCAGAGACAAATTAAATATAGAATTCGGGGACGAATTCCAATTTGGCGGGGGAGTATGTCACTGTACGTAACTCACTATGGGGAGAAAATGTGTATTCGTGCCCAGCTAGTTCAGTCGGTTAGAGCGATGGTACGGTAATCCAGAGGTCCCCGGTTCGAGCCTCGGGTAGGATATGCATCTTTCTCACCCTGTGACATTTGGCGCCCAACGTGGGGCTGTGACTAATAAATACTGCCCAAAATGTACCAACAATATGGATTTCAGAGACGAATTAAATATAGAATTCGGGGACGAATTCCAATTTGTCGGGGGAGTATGTAACGATATGTAACTCACTATGGGGAGAAAATGTCTAATGGTGCCCGGCTAGCTCAGTCGGTTAGAGCGATTGAACGGTAATCCAGAGGTCTCCCGGTTCGAGCCTCGGGTAGGATATGCATCTTTCTCACCCTGTGCCATGTACAGTATGTATATATTTGTCGGAGCTGATACATGAGTAAAGACGAGTATTGATGTCTGCAGACATCAATATAATAGGTATAGCTGGTACATGAGTAACGACGAGTATTGATTTATACGTACATCTATATAATAGGTATACAGTATGTGTATATTTGTCAGATCTGGTACATGAGTATCGACGAGTATTGATTTATACGTACATCTATATAATAGGTATACAGTATGCATATATTTGTCAGATCTGGTACATGAGTAACGACGAGTATTGATTTATACGTACATCTATATAATAGGTATACAGTATGCATATATTTGTCAGATCTGGTACATGAGTATCGACGAGTATTGATGTCTACATACATCAACATAATAGGTATACAGTATGTATATATTTGTTAGAGCTGGTACATGTGTAACGACGAGTGTTGATGTCTACGTACATCTGTATAAAACGTATACAGTATGCATATATTTGTCAGAGCTGGTACATGATTAACGACGAGTGTTGATGCCTACGTACATCTATATAATAGGTATACAATATGTATATATTTGTCAGTGCTGGTGCATGAGTAACGACGAGTGTTGATGTCTACATACATCAATATAATAGGTATACAGTATGTATATATTTGTCAGTGCTGGTACATGAGTAACGACGAGTATTGATGTCTACATACATCAATATAATAGGTATATAGTATGTATATATTTGTCAGAGCTGGTACATGAGTAACGACGAGTATTGATGTCTACATACATCAATATAATAGGTTTATAGTATGTATATATTTGTCAGAGCTGGGACATGAGTAACGACGAGTATTGATGTCTACGTAGATCTATATAATAGGTATACAGTATGAACATATTTTTCAAAGTATGCAGTATCATGCCACATAAATCTTGCCCACACGTATGGTCCACTTACAGCCATCGGAGGAATCATCTATATGTCTCCCTGTATTACAGATGCTCCTGAATCGGCCAATGTGACCGGTAGTAGTCCATTCACAGCCAACGGGGTGAACCCACTGACACTAACGTGTACCTTTATGGCTGGTAACCCGGGGTTGACATCCATCAGTTGGAGCCGGACGTCCAGGACGGGTACAGTTACTCATCCAACGTCTACCAAGACCAACCTGGTTACCCAGACCACCCTGGATTTGACGCCCATGCGGAACGACGACGGCGACACCATCACGTGTACAGCCAACAACAGTGTCGGGGTGGTGACCAGTGGCCCCTTCAAACTGGACCTCTTCTGTATGTATGGCTTATAGATTTCTCTATTATCGTCCGTCCGTCCGTCCGTCCGTCCGTCCGTCCGTCCGTCCGTCCTCCGTCCGTCCGTCCGTCCGTCCGTCCGTCCGTCCGTCCGTCCGTCCGTCCGTCCGTCCGTCCGTCCGTCCGTCCGTCCGTCCGTCCGTCCGTCCGTCCGTCCGTCCGTCCGTCCGTCCGTCCCGTCCGTACCGGTCCGTCCGTCCCGTCCGTCCGTCCGTCCGTCCGTCCGACCGTCCGTCCGTCCGTCCGTCCGTCCGTCCGTCCGTCCGTCCGTCCGTCCGTCCGTCCGTCCGTCCGTCCGTCCGTCCGTCCGTCCGTCCGTCCGTCCGTCCGTCCGTCCTCCGCCGTCCGTCCGTCCGTCCGTCCGTCCGTCCGTCCGTCCGTCCGTCCGTCCGTCCGTCCGTCCGTCCGTCCGTCCGTCCGTTCCGTCCGTCCGTCCGTCCGTCCGTCCGTCCGTCCGTCCGTCCGTCCGTCCGTCCGTCCCGTCCGTCCGTCCGTCCGTCCGTCCGTCCGTCCGTCCGTCCGTCCGTCCGTCCGTCCGTCCGTCCCGTCCGTCCGTCCGTCCGTCCCTCCGTCCGTCCGTCCGTCCGTCCGTCCTCCGTCCGTCCGTCCGTCCAGTCCGTCCGTCCGTCCGTCCGTCCGTCCGTCCGTCCGTCCGTCCGTCCGTCCGCCTCCGTCCGTCCGTCCGTCCGTCCGTCCGTCCGTCCGTCCGTCCGTCCGTCCGTCCGTCCGTCCGTCCGTCCGTCCGTCCGTCCGTCCGTCCGTCCGTCCGTCCGTCCGTCCGTCCGTCCGTCCGTCCGTCCGTCCGTCCGTCCCGTCCCGTCCCGTCCCGTCCCGTCCCGTCCCGTCCCGTCCCGTCCCGTCCCATCCCGTCCGCCGCCCGTCCGTCCGTCCGTCCGTATTTCACACATGCATTCCTGTAAGCCTCTACTACCATGCTGTGCCAAATCCACGACCGTCCAACCTCCGCTGATCCCATGGTCATGGTCAAATACTTAGTCTCTTTACAAAACTTAACAACAGAGAAATATTGTTATAACTTATATTTCCTACATCCAAAATGTTTAATATTTCACACATGCTTTCCTGTAAGGCTATACTACCATGCTGTGCCAAATCCACGAACATCCAACCGCCGCTGATCCCAAGGTCAATGTCAAATACTTAGTCTCTTTACAAAACTTAGCATCAGAGAAATATTGTTATAGCTTCTATTTTCTTCATCCAAAATGCTTAATATTTCAAACATGCATTCCTGTAATACTCTACTACCATGCTGTTCCAAATACACGACCGTCCAACCCCCGCTGATCCCAAGGTCAAGGTCAAATACTTAGTCTCTTCACAAAACTTAACATCAGAGATATATGTTATAACTTCTATTTCCTTCATCTGAAATGCTTAATATTTCACACATGTATTCCTGTAGGGCTCTACTACCATTATGTGCCATATCTACGACCGTCCAACCCCCGCTGATCCCAAGGTCAAGGTCAAATACTTGGTCTCTTTACAAAACTTAACATCAGAGAAATAAGTTATAACTTCTATTTCCTTCATTAAAAATTCTTAATATTTCATGCATTTCTCCAGGGCGCTACTATCATGCTGTGATAAATCCCGCTGATCACGAGGACAAGGTCACATACTTAGTCTCTTTACAAAACTTAACATCAGAGAAATCGGTTAGAACTTCTATTTCCTTGCTCGTATCTGCTTCACATTTCACACACGCATTGCGCCAATGGACCTCTACCACTCTGTGACAAATTCTCGTTCATGCCGGCCCCGCTAAGCCCAGAGTCAAGGTCACAAGCCCACACACTTGGATTTCTTTTTTACATATTTAGGGGTACCTGGGCTCACGCGGGGGGTATTCCGTAAGCCTCGCTTACTGACCAATCTAGGTTAGTATGGACTAAGTAATCAGTAGAATTGATCTTCTATAAGAATGCTTCAGATTCTTTTTTTTTTCGTTTTATTTTTTTATTCATCTAGGTTACATGAATACATCCATACATAAAGACATACATACATATATACATAAACAAGCACTGTCGAAAGTATTTGTACATGTAGTTTCAAAAATAACATGTAAAAACTATTTTGACAAAAGTTTTTTGTATCCATCAGAGAATTAAATAGGTCGATATGGGTATATGAAATGAGGGTGGTTTTACAAGGCTAAAAATACTTGTTTTCCTAAAATAAGTAATAACAAAGGTGTTATTGGAAAATGGGGGGTGGCGAATACTTTAACCTAAGGATGGGTTTATAGGAGTGGTCGATTTATTTGAATGTCTGCTTTACTGTATAGTCATTCCATTTCGAGTGAAACTTGTCCAGTTTGTCTCTCATACTGGCAATTGTTTTTTCGATGTTAATAGTCTGTTTAAGATAAGCATTAAAGTGTTCTATTGTTGGATGTGTTGACTCATACTTGCATTTAAAAATGAAATATTTTGCAAGTAGAATGATAAAGCTAATAAGTATTGTTTTATTTTTACATGGAACTTTTGCGTTACAGAATGATATACATTCATAAGTTAAGTACATAGTGAAGTCTAATCTACTTGTATGTAATAGTTCGTTTACATCTAACCAAAAAGGTTGTATGTTAGTACATTCCCAAAACATGTGTTTGTTTGAATCTACGGCCATGTGACAAAAATCACATAGATTTGATGGCTTTATTTTGCATTTGAACAGAAATGAGTTATTCGGAATTATCGCATTAGATATTTGTATTGAAAAGCTCTAAGTTTTGTACTTATTGTATTTTTGTATGGCAATGAGAAAATATAATTCCATTCGATGATTTTGATGTTTAATTCGTTTTCCCATTTCAGTATATGTTTTTCTTGTGGCAACCTCATATTGTCAATTTCCTTGTTGTATAATATTTTATTCACATGATTTGACGATAATATAGTAGATATTAAATACTTTGGAATGTCATTATCTATTTGTTCTAATATCATTGTCTGTTTCCATTCTGCTTTAATATTGCCTAGCAGGATATAATATTTTAAGAAGTCTCTATTGTTTATGTTGTATATTTCTTTTAGAGTATCAAAGTAATGCGCATGCGCGGAGTAAAAGCGCATTTGTGTTTCCTTTTGGAATATTTGGATTTATTAAATATATATGTGATAAAATGTGAACTTTATTCAATTTGGGCGTGTTTAAGTACATTTACATATGGAAACTATTTGGAGAAGAGCAACCGGTAACATTTTGTACTTTATTCGTGCTTGTTATATACAGTTTCTAGTCGTATTTCGGATCTAAATGTTTACATACACGTGGAATAGTTGGCTCGTATGAAGGCCATGCCTTTTCTCTACAAACAACGTTCATATATATTTTAACACCATAGTGATATATATAGGGGTATAGGTCGTGGGTAAATATATTTTGCTTGGGGGAAAAAATGATATTGGAGCATACTATCCTTCGGATTGGATATTGTGTAGTTATATCATAATTTTTATAATATTTGCGGTATTTGTATATAAGCTAGAAGTCATGCAGACAGCGTGGTCCAAGACCCGACTGCACTTATTTACAGTATGGTCGAATTCCGCTCTGGCTGTCTTTTCCATACTTATTTAAATGGTATTATATATACTGTATATATAACAGATCCACTTGGTAGTCTTTATGTCATTATGTGATAACCTTCAAATTGGAAGAAAAACGAACAGGCAGCGGAGAACTATCGCAGGAATGCATACATGTACAACGTGGTGTGATTTCACCCTGACTATATACATAGTAGGTGAACTATGCAGATAAACAATATTGTGGTTGGTAACGGTGGCGGCACAAGTCGGACTACACGTATGGTAATGTCGGGAACATATTACACTGATTGTCTGTACCATATTTGTATGATAATTGCAGCCTGTGCTATTTTTAGAGTTTTCTGCTATCAGTACCTGGTGTATTGAAATTAGTCTAATGTGAAGATTCTGATCAGACTGCATGTTTGAGGCATAACCTGGTTTTGCGTAATAGGTGCACATTCAACTGTTTACATGTTTAATTGATTAAATTAACATTATTGTGTGGATAGACAAGTAACTAACATACTGTTTGGTTGCCGATCAGACTGCACAGGTAACATTTACAGGACAACACATGGCTGACTAGAAATACGTACCCAGATTAAATTGTACGAGTATACAAATGTGTGCATCATAATATTCATCGCTGTGCCACTAGTTATGTAGTGCACGATTTCAGTTTGTCATTTGTTCTTTTTTTTCTAATTATCAATAGCTCGTAACTAAAAAAATCAACACCTTTTGGTAACAGACGAGAATCGTCTCTATTGGAGACAATTCTCATCTGCTGTCAAAACATGCTTTTAATAAGAAAAATGTGATAAGAAATGAGAGAAAATCAGACGACAATTTCCGTTCCCTCATTGGAAGGGTTAACTCGCATTGACAAGCAGTTTGAACCTAGACCGGACTGCACGAGTGTGCAGTGTGGACCGAGTTCGATCCGAGAGTCCATGTTATAGCTTCAACTGCATCATTGCGATAAAACAAAAGCCGCCATTTCTTCTATGTTGAACAGTTTGAACATAGATCAGCCAGCACGGGGATTCAGTGTGATCGGTGATCAAGCCGACTATTCAACACTACATTATTATGATGTCCATTCGATATCAAAAGGACATGCATATATAATGAAACTCGTATTGTGACATTACCGTACCAGATATGTTCGAATCTACACATGCGTTCTGTACTAGTATTATTGGTGTTCCTTAGTATACGTATACACATACTCATACACACATTTAAATACATATACGTATGGGTCCCCGGCTGACAGTTAACACAGGAGCCCCCCTCCCCCCGCCCCCTCCCCCTCCCCCTCCACCCCTCCAACCCCAATCCTCACAGCATCATGATCGTAACATATGCTGTTCGCTATCACAGTTATATGTATCGTAATTACTGCGCGGTCTACTCCTACAGCCGGTGGCCCATATACGTATATATATACATTATATATTCACATGTGCAATATTTGAAGAAGAAAAATTGCATTTATATGTAAAAATCGCTTTTGTCGAAAACGAAATAAAAGCGAACTTGTAAGACAGATACGTTGGGTACAGCTTTTGAGACTACATACGTAAGTGTGTCATCCGCTGATAAAAAAAAACACCCGTGGGGCAAGTTTGATCACTTGTATGAAAGTAATTATACCATTATATTCAAGGGTATATAACTACCGGTACTATGTTGTGTTGTATGTTTTTCTCGGTGCGGACATTTACAACAAAACAAAACATATGCACAGGCTGATCATATGCTGTATCTAGCAAACACAAAAAAATTACCCACTGGTTTCCCTTTTAATCCGACGACACAAAACAATGTATCCATTTTACTTGTCACTTGACTGAAATAGTTTTGTTTTGGTCGGTGTAGCCCCCGCAACGAGTTGTGGGGGTGTATACTGGAGTCAGGTTGTCCGTCCGTCCGTCCGTCCGTCCGGGTAAACTTAACATCAGAGAAATATTGTTATAACTTCTATTTCCTTCATCTAAAATGCTTAATATTTCACACATGCATTCCTATAAGGCTCTACTACCATGCTGTGCCAAATCCACGACCATCCAACCCCCGCTGATACCAAGGTCAAGGTCAAATACTTAGTCTCTTTACAAAACTTAACATCAGAGAAATATTGTTATAACTTCTATTTCCTTCATCTAAAATGCTTAATATTTCACACATGCATTCCTATAAGGCTCTACTACCATGCTGTGCCAAATCCACGACCATCCAACCCCCGCTGATCCCAATGTCAAGGTCAAATACTCTTTACAAAACATAACATCAGAGAAATAAGTTATAACTTCTATTTCCTTCATTGAAAATTCTTATTATTTCACTTGTGCATTCCTCTAAGGTTGTACTATCATGCTGTGACAAATCTACGACTGTCCAACCCCCGCTGATCCCAAGGTCAAGGTCACATACTTAGTCTCTTTACAAAACTTAACATCAGAGAAATATGTTATAACTTCTATTTCTTTCATTAAAAATACTTAATATTTCATATGCTGTGACAAATCCCCGCTGATCTCGAGGTCAACGTCACATACATACCGTATAACCTTGACTTAACGCCCCCCTCCTAATAAAGGCACCCCCCCCCCACCCCAATAAAAAAAATGAAAAATTTGTTTTTACCAATGACCGCCAATTTCAAACACAAATAATCCTTAAATCCTTATTTGTGTTTGAAATTGGCGGTCCTTGGTAATTTTTTTTTTTTTTTTTTTTCTTTTTTCTTTTTTTACTGGCTAATAAACGCCCCCCCCTTTTTGTAAAATGTAACGCCTCCGGGGGCGTTAATTCGAGGTTATACGGTAGTCTCTTTACAAAACTTAACATCAGAGAAATCGGTTATAACTTTCCTTGCTCGGATCTGCTTCCCATTTCACACACTCATTGCTCCAATGGACCTCTACCACCCTGTGATTCACGTTTATGCCGCTCGCGCTAATCCCAGAGTCAAGGTCACAAGCCCACACACTTGGAAATTTGTACATATTTTAGGGGTACCTGGGCCCACGCGGGGGGTATTCCGTAAGCCTCGCTTACTGACCAATCTAGTTATTACTGTACACGAGACTTGATTCAACAAAACATCTTCATAATGCCTGGTTTTGTAAGGTGGAAATCTGGAGCTACACTGGCCAGACATCTCAATGCGTCACTCTCAGGCTAGTGGTGTCCGGTATATTACGGGACAGTGGTATTCCGTTAAAACACGTGGCTTGTACAGTTAGTCAATACTGTTTGTATTCCCGATATTGTTAAGTAAACCACCACAGGTGTACACGTCTATCGGATGCGTCTATTGTGGTTGATAAGGGTATTAACCATATAATCATGGATTTGTTTGTGGTCGTCTAGTGTCCGGGGATCGGGTACCGCGATTCGGCCACGGGAGATCCAGCCAATGCTGGTAATCCTGGTATTGGACAGTTTTTAACTCGTCTGTTCTCGTAACATACTTAATTGTACCGTTTCTCGTGAACACGCTGCCTACTTCGTCGGGCATTTTCCGTTTGACCGACATGAATACTTGCTGATTTAAATGCGTGAGATCTTCATTCTTCAGATTCTACAGACATCTGCATATAACAATACCACTGTGACAACTGTAATACATCAAATTATCAACATTACTGAACGTTTTTTTTGTTTTCTTTGTCAGTTTTATATAAGATTGTTTGGGGTCATGTGTTGTGTTTTTGTTTCGCTGTCTCTATAGGCATTATGAAGGTACATATAGCTCTTTACTTTTGGCAAATACACATACTGTACTTCTAATTTAGTTGACCAGCCACTGAAAAATGTAAACAAATTCCCTTATATATATATAGAAATGTTTACCGTATTTACCCTATGTATTGGGACAGTAACAAATAAATAAAATTCTACGTGTCCCAATAATATATAAAATAAATTAATTTTTTTTTTTGGTGTCCCAATTATTAATATTGAAAGTTTGTATCCTCGAAATTTCGGTTAGTACACGGTTGTGCCTTGGCTCCCGAATTGTTTGCCTATTTGTATATCAAAATCGTGTTAAATTTGTAACACGACTATTGTCAGAAATCGTATTAAATTTGCGATTATTTACCAAATTAGACCCAAAATGGACGATTTTTTTTTTTTTTTTTTTTTTATATGGACGCATAGCCTCCTTTTATCTCACCGATGTGAATGTGCAGCTAGCTGATCACGTTTGCACATTTCGTAAATTAATCCGAGCAAACTGGGAATAACATCAATTATTGGTCCCAGTAACAAAGCAGTGCTAATTGTTATGTGCTCGATTTAATTTTTCCGGCATGCGTTCGCGCTCACCATTGGTGGAATATTAATTAGGTGCAAAAGGCTGACCAATCGGAAATCGCGTATCAGTGGCGCAGATTAACTCAACCCAGATTAACTAAATTGTTACAGCACTGCCCACGCCCCCGGCGCATGTACACAGCTGACCTTGTTTCGCTACATCATAATTGAGCCAGTGCATGAGATAATCAACTTTATTATATAACCGAGATTTTCGCCGAGAATGATTTTACTTTTTTCTACAAATATATCGGAAAGTTGATAAAATTTTCAGAGCAAATGCGTAATAATTACTAATTTAATATTCGTCAACATTCTATATCGTTTACAGAAAATGTACGGTACACTATTATCAGATTCATCTTCGTCGAAAATCTCACGTGATAAGCTTGATTACCTCATGAACTGGCGCAAAATTATAACACGTCGGGCAAAACATGTCTATACAGGTATGTGGTGTTGAAAGGGTTAAAACTCTGTGCGTACTCAAACCCACAGGTGGAATAGTCGGACGTGTGACGCAAAGAAAATGACCATTACAAAAATATCCATTACCCCACCCACTTGATCTCGTTCTATTATTAACGTCATGTACAGTACGATACCAGGCATTTATTTTGGTGTCATAGGTCCGAGTCTTCCACCTGTGCTCACCATATGAGTAAAACACAGTTTGCAACGCACGAGCTTGTCACGTGACGTTGCAGCTGATGGAACAGGACATCGGTCATTGGGTCATTGCGTCATCTAATGATGATGGCTACACGGTTTACTACACTTTTTTCTACACGCGTTTACAATAATGGAATGCACGGACCTGCGTAGATCTACATTCTACATGAACATGATGAATACATAAATAAAACATGACGTTGACAATTCTTGGATTCAATATATTTATTACATGCGAAGATAACAGTGAAAACTTATGGCATATTATAGCATTGGCGACGTCGTTCATTCGCAGTCACAGTGTACAGTGTACATGTATTTTTTGTTGACATTATGATGCGTCTTGGGCGAGAACGGATATAGCACGGTTCTGATAAGCAACACGGAAGGTTGTATGTCGCCGGACTTCCGTGTACTTCCGGATCGCACTGTACTATACTTTCGGATACTGGATACTCGTGAATATTGATGAGAAAGCGGGGCGATGTATCAGGAGTATTTCTGTGTGAATCGAAATAATTTTCGCAAATAAATCACATTCCGGCATTGACAGGCGGCATTGTCGATGTATACGGTTTATTGGTAATCTATTTAATCAACAGAGCTCAGATTTACCGTCAGCACTGTGTTATATTAGTTAATCAGCGACGGCCTCTGTTTATAGCGAGACGTGCCAATAGTCGGCATGACCAGTAGCCGGTGAAAAAAAATTAAAAAAAATTGGAGTGGCGATTTTTTTATTTTCCCCAGCGGAATCCCCGACTTTCTTTAAAAGTATTTAAAAAAAAAAGAGATGTCCCAATACTTAAGGTGCAGAAATTATTGATTTTTTTTTTAAAATTGTGATGTGTCCCAAAACTTGTTTCCTAAAAAATAATTATTTCTCCCCAAAACGGGGGTGTCCCAATATAAAGGGTGTCCCAATACATAGGGTAAATATGGTATGTGTTACTAGGAGATATATACAGATTGTTTCACCCCCTAGAAGTGGATGGTACACACCTTTAAACTGCAGGACTGGCATGTGTTGGGGTATATGGCTATTTCTTGGAGAGAGTAGCACAGGATTGTGATGAATGATGAATGTCACGTCATAATAGTCAACGTCACATCTGGACATACATGTATGGAGCTCACATCAAAATATGTTGATTCAGTTGTGGGGATTAGTTGAAATAACAGTGTTATGATCCTTTAAGCAGGTTGTACTACTAGTAAAAGTGTTTAAAAACTATAGAGATAGCTTGTTGCCGCTATGCCACAGCTATGCTGTACTACATACTACGCCTGGTGAAAAGTGTCTTCTTCCCTTCAATGCATGACGTGGCTGCGATGGCTTCCGCATAGCATGCACAGTTCATGTTAGGGAACGCTGTCGTCCAACGAATCACTAAAACAGTACTATCAGGTACACGTAAACTGTAATACAGTAAGGCTAAACCGTGTATGTAACATATCAAATTAAATTATTTGGATCACACTGAATGATACAACTGGCAATGTATTACGCTCACAAGTCCTTGATTAGCATGCTCAAAACGAGAAACAAGCCATATCGACAACGCAAACATGACTCTCCATCAGCACGTAACTTTGACGGTGATGCTGTTCATCGATATGTTTTAATAAGTCATTATCTTCAAGATCACAATGCAGTAATTTGCAGGTAATTCAGCATGATCTTTGTTTTCATATTGAAAACATAATTATGTTCTTTGTTGGGTATAATTGTTTGAGATATCATTATAAGATTCAGTGTTAAATGAACATGACTTAATTTTAATCACAAGATAATGTTTGTTGGACAGTACAGTTATTGTAATGAATTTAAAGTAACCGACATGCGAACAGTACAATTTTAAGCAAATTATGTGCCCGTATTTCAAAATTATATTCGTCTAATCCAGAGGAGTGTTTGTTTCTATACATATGTCATATTGGGTATATGGTTATCTAATACTGCCCCGATCATTCTGATGGTGAACACATTGGTAGGTGAATAACTGAATTGTTGGTAGCAAATCATTCAACAATTTGTTTCACAATTCTGGTCTGACAACTATGTGCAAGATATATGAAAATTACTCTAACTATAGCCTTGAAAATGACTCACTGTGTTTGTTTCTTTGAAAATCATTTCACATTTTATTGCATATTTTGCAGTTTGGTGGCCATCTTGAATATTTATGTCTACATTACCTGGCTGATTACTAAATATATAGTATAGCAAATGTATAACAGGTAATGCTCAACACTATTTTGACATATGTTGTATGAGTTATGTATGCCTTCAAATAGTGAAATGCAGAAAAACAGCTTTTTGTCATGATTTGACCCATGAATTACCTTGCAGACTGCCCCCCAAAGAGTCCAACTTGAGTATAGATATAAAGGTATAGTTTTGAAAGGTATAACCCCCTTTGAACACTCATTTGTAAACAAAAATGTTGAAATGATAATTTCCTGTGTCTTCAGTGGATTCGCGACAAACTACAAGATATTCATTAGAAAATTGGCGGCCATCTTGGGATTCAAGTTAGTAAATGCAATAAGGCCAGACGAGATCCTGGTTGATATACACATCTCTATACATACCTCCCACACTGCATATACATCCCAACCAGCATGTCCTTGTATTCCCGTGTAGTCTATCCCGAGGTCACCGTATCTCCACCTGGGCCACTAACAGAAGGCGCTGACATCACACTACAGTGCTCCGTCCACAGTAAACCCGCGGGGAACATAACGTGGTACCACAGTGACCAGTTATTACACACAGAACAGCTATTGCCGCCATCGGGGGATAACCGCTACACCAGGACCCACCAAATAACTGCTGCCAGGCGGGAGGATGCCGGGGTCTACAAATGTGTCGCCACAAACACGATAGCGCCACCTGGTGATGACACCAGTAACACAGCCTCGGTCACGCTGACAGTCCGTTGTGAGTATTCAATCCATGTGGCAGCTGTGTACAGTGGACTGTAAATGGCTAGTGAAATTATTGTCCTATAGATGCCGTCCAATTATTCACTTCAGAAGCAGCTGCTTGACAATCCAAGCCCCAAAACAGCTTAGGAATATGCAAATTGACAAATTATATCAAATAAAAATTACTATTTCATTCCATGATTGGAACTGAAAAAAGCTATCGAAAATGTTCTTTATTGCAACTTTTGAAAGTGAAAGTGTTCCTTTAATATTGAAATGACAAATTAAGACATTTATACAAACTCAATTTTATTGTGAATTAGTTTGAGAGCCATGTTGTGTCTCAGTTTATTTACATCCATGAGAAAAATCAACTAAGTGTAACGTCACTACAGATCCATTTAGAACATGTAATAGAAGACACAATAATAATCCACATAATACAATCAGAATAGCTTATTATACCCCCCCCCCCGCAACGAGTTGTTGTGGGGGGTGTACTGGAGTCAAGTTGTCCGTCCGTCCGTCCGTCCGTCCGTCCGTCCGTCCGTCCGTCCGTCCGTCCGTCCGTGCGTCCGTAAACTTAACATCAGATAAATATTGTTATAACTTCTATTTCCTTCATCTAAAATGCTTGATATTTCACACATGCATTCATGTAAGGCTCTACTACCATGCTGTGCCAAATCCACGACCGTCCAACCCCCGCAGATTCCAAGGTCAAGGTCAAATACTTAGTCCGTAAACTTAACATCAGAGATACTGTTTATAACTATTTCCTTCATCTAAAATGCTTAATAATTTCACACATGCATTTCCTGTAAGGCTCTACTACCATCGTGCCAAATCCACGACCTCCAACCCCCGCAGATCCCAAGGTCAAGGTCAAATCTTCGTCTCTTACAAAATTAAAACATCAGAGAAATATTGTATAACTTCTATTTCCTTCATCTAAAATGCTTAATATTTCACACAGCATTTCTGAAGGCTCTACTACCATGCTGTGCCAAATCCACGACCATCCAACCCCCGCTGATACCAAGGTCAAGGTCAAATACTTAGTCTCTTTACAAAACTTAACATCAGAGAAATATGTTCTAACTTTCTATTTCCTTCATCTAAAATGCTTAATATTTCACACATGCATTCCAGTAAGGCTCTACTACCATGCTGTGCCAAATACACGACCGTCCAACCCCCGCTGATCCCAAGTCAAGGTCAAATACTTAGTCTCTTTACAAAACTTAACATCAGAGAAATATTGTTCTAACTTCTATTTCCTTCATCTAAAATTCTTAATATTTCACACATGCATTCCTGTAAGGCTCTAATACCATGCTGTGCCAAATCCATGACCGTCCAACCCCCGCTGATCCCAATGTCAAGGTCAAATACTTAGTCTCTTTACAAAACTTAACATCAGAGAACTAAGTTATAACTTCTATTTCCTTCATTGAAAATTCTAATTATTTCACTTGTGATTCCTCTAAGGTTGTACTATCATGCTGTGACAAATCTACGACTGTCCAACCCCCGCTGATCCCAAGGTCAAGGTCACATACTTAGTCTCTTTACAAAACTTAATATCAGAGAAATATGTTATAACTTCTATTTCTTTCATTGAAAATTCTTAATATTTCATATGCTGTGACACATCCCCGCTGATCTCGAGGTCAACGTCACATACATTGCGTATAACCTCGAATTAACGCCCCCTCCTAATAAACGCCCCCCCCCCCCCAAATAAAAAAAAATAAAGTTACCAATGACCGCCAATTTCAAACACAAATAATCCTTAAATCCTTATTTGTGTTTTGTGTTTGCGGTCCTTGGTAATTTTTATTTATTTATTTATTTTTTTTACTGGCTAATAAACGCCCCCCCCCCCTTTTGTAAAATGTAACGCCTCCGGGGGCGTTAATTCGAGGTTATACGGTAGTCTCTTTACAAAACGTAACATCAGAGAAATCGGTTATAACTTCTATTTCCTTGCTCGGATCTGCTTCACATTTCACACACTCATTGCTCCAATGGACCTCTACCACCCTGTGACAAATTCACGTTCATGCCGCTCGCGCTAATCCCAGAGTCAAGGTCACAAGCCCACACACATGGAATTTTTAAATATTTTAGGGGTACCTGGGCCCACGCGGGGGGTGTTCCGTAAGCCTCGCTTACTGACCAATCTAGTTTAATTAAATGTTGTATGCCAAACAATACCACCATTGCCAGTATAGACATGTATTCATAAACTATTTCACATGTGATGTTCTATACTTCAGTTCCTCCTCTATCCGCCACACTGACCGGTAATGAAGAGCTAGAAGCTGACAGCCAGAGACACCTGACCTTGAAGTGCACGGTCGGGAACTCCAACCCGGTGGCGACCATCACCTGGAGTAGGATAGGTAGCGTGGACATCAGCAATACCATCACCATGTCGGATGTGGTCGGGGATTACGGCGGCCACACGAGTTCCCAGGACCTGGTGTTGATGCCCACACGGAACGATGACGGCGACATCATCACGTGTACCGCCGACAACGGCTTCGGACCGTCGGTTACCAACGCCGATACTCTCAACTTGAAATGTGTGTCCCATTGTCCAGTATACTGTACACTATGTTGTTTATGTTACTTGCATCGAGTTTCGATAAACCCGGTGCTAGGGGTGTCGCAGGTCGTGCCAGTATATTAACAGTCCCTGACGTAAATGAACAAGTGCAATAAAACCACACATGCAATATATATGTTTCTGGTGACTATTAAGGGTCTCTACTCTCTGTCTTGTGACTTTACAGGTTCACCAATATAACGGTCTGTGCACACTGCATGTCATACTAAGGTTGTTAGCCTCCATAATATGTGCTTCATCAGTCCTCACTGGCTGGACGGAACACCCTAGTCAGTTATAAGCAGTGTCTACAACATGACCAAGCGAAGTTCCGATCAGCCAATGATTCAGTCACCATCATCAATAATTAAATAAGTACAGTGACTGTTCTAGCAATCTAACCCCCACCCCAACCCTACAACTTGCCCCTACTAAATGTTTGCAATACAGCATGCAACCCCTACTAACCATGATTACCTCGTTAAGTATAATCTCGAATGCCCATCTTTAACCACTAATTATACTTGCTCATATGCCACTTTACCACCATAAGATATTAGCTAATTCTGGCTATATTATACCCTACTCTACCTCCTTGGAACGGTCACATTGCAGGTTGACCTTGATGATTGCTTACTTGTTGTGCGACTAGAGATTTAATCTTAATTATTGTGATCAATCCCTGATGTGACAGTTACAATATGCATAGGTATCAAAATAATTATAACTGGCACATGTTACACATGAGCAAATTACCAATCAATCAATCTTATTGTATGCCCTCACTTGGAGAGTTTTATCACATCACTAAATACATTGTGGAATTTACGTGGGTGATGGTTTGGTTCCTAGACCGTTTACACCCAATAAATCAAATCGTATTGCATAAGCATAGATATAAAATAGAATTTGCGTTAAAGTTTTCACTAAAATGTTCAGATACCTACTATCTCTGTAACCGCAAGTCGAATTTGCTTGAAACTTTGTATGCTTATTGGGCATCATCCATATATTCATTATTTGTCCCACTCATGTGGCCCCTGTGCCTCAAGGTCAAGGCCAAATGACTTGGAAGTTTGCATTATTATAAAATCTGCGTTAAAGTTTTTACATATCTTATATCTCAACAATTGCTACTCCAATTTACTGCCAACTTCCAAAAATTCCTTTTCATCATCCATATTTTCATTCCATAGCCTGCCCATGTGGTCCATATGCCCAAGGTCAGGGTGAAATGACTTTAAAATTTGTGTTAAAGTTTTTACATACCTTATGTCTCCACAACACTTACTCCGACTTACTTCAAACTTCATATAATTCTTTATTATCATCCATATTTTCATTATATAGCCCACCCATGCAGCCCACATGCCCAATAGCAAGGTTAAATGACTTTAAAATTTGCGTTAAAGCTTTTACATACCTTATATCTCCACCACCCTTAATTAAACAAACTTCAAATAAATACAATCTGAGACCATCAAATGCCTTGACGGGCTCAACATGCGGGCCACGGCCATCTGGTTTATCAGATGCAGCTTGTGATTTCAGTGCATTTTGCTCTAATAATGTGTGTGTGCTTCAAACCAAGTATGGTCCCTGTATGTTTATGTAACCCATGCTGCAACATCAGTATAATGTAGATCTTACTGTGGTTACATTGCAGACAGCCCCATAGCATCTCTAACAAGTGAAAAAGTCACGGAGGAGGGCGCCCGGACTACTGCCCTGATTTGTACGGCCAACAGTAAGCCGGCCCCCATCTTCACCTGGTACAAGGTCGGCCAGGATACACCACTGCCGAGTGGACCAGGCACCGGGGCTGGCAACCAGTGGACAAACACATACAATTTATTGGATGTAGATCGTAGTCATGCCGGCCAGTACCGGTGTCAGGTCGATAACGGAGTCGGCTCAGCAAACACAGTGGACATGGAGCTGATCGTGCAATGTAAGTAACTGAGGATATGTACACACACTACATTATTCCCAGTGTGGTTATTGTATATGTGTGGGGGTAGTGGGGATTTCTGTACAATACGCCCCCAGTTCACCTGTAACTGATGATATGTACACACACTATATTATTCCCAGTGTGGTTATTGTATATGTGTGGGGTAGTGGGGATTTCTGTACAATACGCCCCCAGTTCACCTGTAACTGAGGATATGTACACACACTATATTATTCCCAGTGTGGTTATTGTATATGTGTGGGGTAGTGGGGATTTCTGTACAATACGCCCCAAGTTCACCTGTAACTGATGATATGTACACACACTACACTATTCCCAGTGTACTTATTGTATATGTGTGGGGGTAGTGGGGATTTCTGTACAATACGCCCCTAGTTCACCTGTAACTGATGATATGTACACACACTACATTATTCCCAGTGTACTTATTCTATATGTGTGGGATAGTGGGGATTTCTGTACAATACACCCCCAGTTCACCTGTAACTGATGATATGTACACACACTACATTATTCCCAGTGTACTTATTGTATTTCTGTGGGATAGTGGGGATTTCGGTACAATACACCCCAAGTTCACCTGTAACTGATGATATGTACACACACTACATTATTCCCAGTGTACTTATTGTATATGTGTGGGATAGTGGGTAGTTCTGTACAATACGCCCCCAGTTCACCTGTAACTGATATGTACACACACTACATTATTCCCACTGCAGTTATTGTATATGTGTGGGGTATTGGGGATTTCTGTACAATACACCCCCAGTTCACCTGTAACTGATGATATGTACACACACTACATTATTCCCACTGCAGTTATTGTATATGTGTGGGGTAGTGGGGATTTCTGTACAATACACCCCCCTTCGCCTGTAACTGAGGATATGCACACACTATATTATTCCCAGTGTGGTTATTGTATATGTGTGGGATGGTGGTGATTTCTGTACAATACACACGCATTTCACCTGTAACTGAGGATATGTACACACAATATATTATTCCCAGTGTAGTTATTGTATATGTGTGGGGTAGTGGTGATTTCTGTACAATATCGCCCAGTTCACCTGTAACTAGGATATACACAATATATATTATTTCCAGTGTAGTTATTGTATATGTGTGGGTAGTGGGGATTTCTGTACAATACGCCCCCAGTTCACCTGTAACTGAGGATATGTACACACAATATATTATTCCCAGTGTGGTTATTGTATATGTGTGGGTAGTGGGCATTTCTGTACAATACGCCCCCAGTTCACCTGTAACTGAGGATATGTACACACACTATATTATTCACAGTGTGGTTATTGTATATGTGTGGGTAGTGAGGATTTCTGTACAATATGCCCTCAGTTCACCTGTAACTGAGGATATATACACACACTATTATTCCCAGTGTAGTTATTATGCCCCCACCACCGAATGGTGAGGGGGGCATATAGTGTTACCGGCGTCCGTACGTACGTACGTAAGTCCCGAAACCTTAACTCTCGTGTAAATGGCTTATAATTTCTTCTGTTTCCTTGCTCGGATCTGCTTCACATTTCACACAGCATTGCTCCAATGGTCCTCTACCCTACCGCCCTGTAACAAATCCACATTCGTCCCGCCCCCACTAAGCCCAGGGTCAAGGTCACAGACTTGGTGCGTTCGAAACCTTAACGCTCGAGTAAATGGCTTATAATTTCTGTTTCTTGCTCGGATCTGCTTCAAATTTCACACACGCATTGCTCCAATGATCCTCTACCGCTCTGTGATAAATCCACATTTGTGCCGCCCCCGCTAATCCCAGGGTCAAGGTCACAGACTTGGTGCGTTCGAAACCTTAACTCTCGATTAATGGCTTATAATTTCCTTCCTCGGATCTGCTTCACCTTTCACACACGCATTGCTTCAATGGTCCTCGGCCACCTTGTGACAAATCCACATTCGTCCCGCCCGCGCTAAGCCCAGGGTCAAGGTCACAGACTTGGTGCGTTCAAAACCTTAACGCTCGCATAAATGGCTTATAATTTCTGTTTCCTTCTTCGGATCTGCTTCACATTTCACACACGCATTGCTCCAATGGTCCTCTGCCACCCTATGACAAATTCACAATCGTCCCGCCCCCGCTAAGCCCAGGGTCAAGGTCACAGACTTGGTGCGTTCAAAACCTTAACGCTCGCATAAATGGCTTATAATTTCTGTTTCCTTCATCGGATCTGCTTCACATTTCACAAACGCATTGCTCCAATGGTCCTCTGCCACCCTGTGACAAATCCACATTCATGCAGACCCCCTCTAAGCCCAGGGTCAAGGTCACAGACTTGGTGCGTTTGAAACCTTAACGCTCGCGTAAATGGCTTATAATAAAATATGCCTCGTTTTCTTTGGCTGCCAGCGGGGGCATTTGTGTGCCGACAGGCCACATTTATAGTTGTATATGTGTGCGGTAGTGGGGATTTCTGTACAATACGCCTCCAGTTCGCCTGTAACTTAGGATATGTACACACAAAATATTATTCCCAGTGTGGTTATTGTATATGTGTGGGGTAGTGGGGATTTCTGTACAATATGACCTCAGTTCACCTGTAACTGAGGATAAGTACACACACTATTATTCCCAGTGTAATTATTGTATATGTGTGGGGTAGTGTGGATTTCTGTACAATATGCCCACAGTTCACCTGTAACTGAGGATATGTACACACAATATATTATTAGCGCGCCTTCCGAAGGAAGCCGTGCTTATGGCATACCCTCGGCGTCGTAGGCATCCGTCTGTCCGTCCGTCCGTCCGTCAGTCCGTCTTCAAAAATGATAATGGCCTATATTTGATGTTTCCTTGCTTGGATTTGCTTCATATGTCACACACGCATTGCTCCAAGGGTCCTCTACTGCGCTGTGGCAAATCCACGTCCGTGCCGCCCCATCTAAGCCCAGGGTCAAGGTCACATACTTTGTGCATCTCGAAACCTTAACGCTCGGACGCTCGGGTAAATGGCCTATATTTTCTGTTTCCTTGCTTGGATTTGCTTCATATTTCACACACGCATTGCTCCAAGGGTCCTCTACTGCGCTGTCTGTCCACGTCTGTGCCGCCCCTTCTAAGCCTAGGGTCAAGGTCACATACTTTGTGCATCCTGAAACCTCAACACTTGCTTGCTTGCTTGGATTTGCTTCATATTTCACACACGTATTGCTCCAAGGGTCCTCCACCTCTGCTAAGCCCAGGGTCAAGGTCAAATACTTTGTACGCTCGAAACACACTCTGGTAAATGGCTCATAAATTTTCTTTCCCTTATCCAGCACGTTGTGTTTTCAAATGTGCCCTCGGTTCCTTTGCTGCCACCGGGCGCGCTTCGTTGTCCTCTGACAACTCTTGTTTCCAGTGTGGTTATTGTATATGTGTGGGGTTGTGGGGATCTCTGTAAAATACGCCCCCAGTTCACCTGTAACTGATGATATGTACACACAATATATTATTCCCAGTGTGGTTATTTTATATGTGTGGGGGTAATGGGGATTTCTGTACAATCCCCAGTTCACCTGTAACTGAGGATATGTACACACACTATATTATTCCCAGTGTAGTTATTGTATATGTGTGGGGTAGTGGGGATTTATGTACAATACGCCCCTAGTTCACCTGCAACTGAGTGGTGGTGGGACCCGGATGTCCCAGTATAGTATACCCCTGTTGCCGAACCAGTATCTGTGTATCTGACTATTCGTGTTGTTATGTGATTACTGGTGACCACTATAGTCCCTGGCAGTAATTGCTACAAACAGTGTATGCCCGGATCAGATTTGTAAAGGTTGAAATAACAGAAATGGATGAATCCAGCAAATTTTTTCAAACGTTTTTGAAATAATAAATAATTTAATATCTTAGTGTTTGGTCACACACAACTTGAGTAAGTCAATAGTGGAGGCCTATAATTACACCATTTTATTGAGCCAGATTTTCTAGAATATTCTAGTCTATTCTCAAGTATTCAATGCACTTTTTTTCATGATGTATAATGTTCTCCTCATAACTTTGCTAACATGTCCATCAACATTATTTTATGAGCCAGTTTTACAAGGTAACTGTACATCATTTTAGATGTCCACATGTAAGTAAATCTAGAAATTTTACTAATTACATTCAATGTCTCATAGATCACTCACATTTCAGTTATATAATGATGTGTATGTACATGTATAACATTAAAACTATATAAATATATGTCAATGAATATTTGGAGAAATATAATACAATGTAGATGTCAACTACAGAAACATGTTGACACCCTTCAGACCCACCAGACGTAACGGCAAAAGTTCACGGCAATCCGGTGATAGATGGCCAGATTACCGTCCTGTGTTCCCCAGTCGGAGTCCCGGATGTGTACCACTACGACAGCTGGGTCCATAAATGGTCGGACGGTACAGAGATATCCCAGGCGGGACTGTCGGTCGTGCAGAATCTCTCATTGACCAATCTCACGTACCAGGACTCGGGCATATACACGTGTCAGGCCAGTAACGGCGTACCCAATAACACTCACTACCAGGACGGGTCTACATCCGCCTTCACCATCAAATGTGAGTAGTGTTGCTAGTGTAGAAAACAGTCCTCTCACAGTCTGATTCTCGCATCAAGGATGCCCGGGAAATAGTGAGACACATACTTGGTGCTTCAAAAACTTTAACGCTCGGGTTAATATCTTATAATTGTATCCCCCGGACTCCGTCGGGGGATGCTATGGATTTGACAGCGCGCCGCGTCCGCGTCCGCGTCCGCGTCCGCGTCCGCGTCCGCGTCCGCGTCCGCCGCAGACACTTGTTGTCCGGAGCATAACTCGAACACCCTTTGGAATATTTTCATGAAACTTCACACATGCATAGACCACGACCCAAAGGTGTGTCGCGCACAAGAATGACAACTCTTGCATAGCTAATTTTTGAGTTATCTCCCTTTTTTGTTTCTCGCACTGATTTCGTGTCCGGAGCATAACTCCACCACCCTTTGGAATATTTTCATGAAACTTCACACATGCATAGACCACGACCCGAAGGTGTGTCGCGCACAAGAATGACAACTCTTGCATATCTAATTTTTGAGTTATCTCCCTTTTTTGTTTCGCGCACTGATTGACCATAACTCGACCACCCTTTGGAATATTTTTATGAAACTTAACACATTCAATTAGACCACGAACCGAAGGTGTGTGGTGCACAAGAATGACAACTCTTGCATAGCTAATTTTTTAGTTATCTCCCTATTTTTTGTTTTCGCTCACTGATTTCCTGTCCGAGCATAACTCGACCACCCTTTGGAATATTTCATGAAACTTCACACATGCATAGACCACGACCTGGAGGTGTGTCGCTCACAAGAATGACAACTCTTGCGTAGCTAATTTTTCAGTTATCTCCCTTTTTTGTTTTGCGCACTCTACAAACTGGACAATAATGCATGAAGACCTGTTTTTCTCGTCTGCTCTGTACAACCTTTTCTCGTGTGCTCTGTACACCTTACCTGTAGAGAGAACAATAGAAACTGGGAGAACCATGTGCTAGCATGGACTAGCATGTGCAGATGTCCAGTGCTTGACCACTGGTCTCCAATAGCAAGCATTATTATTTTTAAACTTTTTTTTTTTATTTTTTTTTTCAATTTTAATATTTTTTTTTTTTCATTTTTTTCATTTTTTTATTTTTTTTTCTTTTTTTTTTCTTTCTTATTTTTATTTTTAATTTTTTTTTTTTTTTTCATTTTTTTTCTTCAAATTATTTTTCAATTTTTGTCTAGTAACATAAGGTCGTAAGTGCTATATACAGACTATTCACCTGTGCATGTGCTAGCATGTGCAACTGACCACTGACCACTTACAGGTAATTTATACAGGTAAATGATTATATTACATTTCCGTAAACTGTGTTGAAAATATTGTGGCATTATGTGGACCTGTGCAGATATATGTAGATAAATATAGGACTATTAAAAAAAAAATCTGTGCTCCAGTAGCAAGCATTATCATTTTTAAACTTTTTTTTACTTTTTTTTTCCATTTTTTTTTTTCCATTTTTTTTTCTTATTTATTTTTCATTTTTTGTCTAGTAGCATAAGGTGGTAAGTGCTATATACAGACTATTCACCTGTGCATGTGCTAGCATGTGCAACTGACCACTGACAACTTACAGGTAATGTATCAGGTAAATGATTATTATTTTACATTTCCGTAAACTGTGTTGAAAATATTGTGGGAATATGTGGACCTGTGTATATATGATATGTAGATAAATATAGGACTATTAAAAAACATTCTGGGCTCCAGTAGGGAGCATTATTCTTTTTCTTTGTTTTAATTTAATTTTTGTTTCCATTTTTTTTTTTTCCATTCTTTTTCTTTTTTTAATTTTTTTAACTGACCACTAACTTATTACAGGTAATTTATACAGGTACATTAATTACATTTCCGTTAAACTGTGGTTGACAATATTGTGGCAGTATGTGGACCTGTGCAGATATATGTAGATAAATGTAGGACTATTAACAAAAATTCTGGGCTCCAGTAGCGAGCATTATTTAAAAAAAAAATAATTGTATATTACATTTCCGTAAACTGTGTTGAAAATATTGTGGCATTATGTGGACCTGTGCAGATATATGTAGATAAATGTAGGATCTTAAAAAAAAATTAAAAAAAAATGGGCTCCAGTAGCAAGCATTATTAATTTTTATTTTTCAACTTTTTTTTTTCAATTTTTCAATTTTTTTTAATTTTTTTTTTTACATTCTTTTTCAATTTTTTAACTGACCACTAACTTATTACAGGTAATTTATACAGCTAAATTATTACATTTACCTAAACTGTGTTGACAATATTGTGGCAGTATGTGGACCTGTGCAGATATATGTAGTAAATATAGGACTATAATATTAAAAAAAATTCTCGGCTCAGTAGCGAGCATTATTTTTTTTATTTACATTCTATATATATTTCCGTCAATTGTGTTGAAAATATTGTGGCATTATGTGCACCTGTGCAGATATATGTACATAAATATAGGACTATTAACAAATAATTCTGCGCTCCAGTAGCTTCACACATGCATAGATCCTAAAGGTGTGTCGCGCAAGAATGACAACTCTTGCATCACTAATTGTTTAGTTATCTCCCTTTGTCCGTCACCGATTTTGTCTCCGGAGCATAACTCGATCACCCTTTTTTCAAACTACTTGTGTATCTGGGGAGGGGGATACACATGCGCTTGTCGACAAGCGTCCATTTCTAGTTTCTGTTTTCTTTCACGGATCAGCTTCATATTTCATATACACATTGCTCTGATGGTTCACTACCGCCCTGTGCCAAATCCACGTTCGTCCTGCCCCCGGCAAGCCCAGGGTCAAGGTCACATACTTGGTGCTTCAAAAACTTTAACGCTCGGGTAAATATCTTATAATTTCTGTTTTCTTTCACGGATCAGCTTCATATTTCATATACGCATTGCTCTAATGGTCCTCTACCACCCTGTGTCAAATCCACGTTCGTCCTGCACCGCCAATCCCAGGGTCAAGGTCACATACTTGGTGCTTCAAAAACTTTAACGCTCAGGTAAATATCTTATAATTTTTCTTTCCATTCACGGATCAACTTCATATTTCATATATGCGTTGCTCTAATGGTCCTCTACCCTGTGCCAAATCCACGTTCGTCCTGCCTCCGCCAAGCACAGGGTTAACATCACATACTTAGTGCTTCAAAAACTTTAACGCTCAGGTAAATATCTTATAATTTCTGTTTTCTTTCACGGATCAGCTTCATATTTCATATATGCATTGCTCTAATGGTCCTCTACCGCCCTGTGCCAAATCCACGTTTGTCCTGCCCCCGCCAAGCCCAGGGTCAAGGTCACATACTTGGTGCTTTAAAAACTTTAACTCTCAGGTAAAAGAAAATTTTGACTTGGAATTTGGCCTCATTTATTATCAAAGCGATATGTGGGACATCCGTGTTCTATGAACACATTTTCTAGTTTATTAAACTTCACACATGCATAGAGGACGACCCAAAGGTGTGTCGCACGTAAGAATGACAACTCTTGCGTCGTTAATTTCTTAGTTATCTCCCTTTGTTGTTTCGTGCACTGATTTCGTGTCTGGAGCATAACTCGAACACCCTTTGGAATATTTTCATGAAACTTCACACATGCATAGACCACAACCCTAAAGGTGTGTCACGCAAGAATGACAACTCTTGCATCACTAATTTTTTAGTTATCTCCCTTTGTTTTTTCCGTCACTGATTTTGTCTCCGGAAGTAGTATATAGGGAGTCAAAATGATACCACCTAACGGTGGTATCATTTTCACCCCTATATACTACCACCACCACCCCCGATAAAACACAGTTTCATCCAATAACACAATTGGTGTCATAAATACATCATGTTTTTCCAATTGAACAGATAAAACTATAGTAATAAAAAGGATTTGTTTTCGTCTCGTTGCCATAAATACCTCATGTTCATTTAACGTCCAATTGAACAGATAAAATTAATAGGTTATAATAAAAATATTATAACAAAATGGATAAAGTAATAGAATGGGAAGTGGAATTTTGTAATGGCCTTGTTGACAAATTTTACTATAAAATGAAATCATTATGCAAAATAGATTACATGAAATATCAGCGTAATTTATTACGCGCCTATAAAAGAGTTGCATTTTCAATATTATCCCGAAAATTATGTAGAAATTATAAAAGCCAAATTCGCGAAATGAAGCGACTAAATAGGATCGACAAACGACTAGTTGAAGAGAATGGAGTTGCTTATGTCTACAAAGAGTTTGGGCACTAACGAACTTACAGGGGCATCTGGGGCATTGAAATTGTGGGGCGACACAAGGAAACTTTTTACGTCTCGATATATGTCTTCGTAGATAGTCTTTACAAGCAAAAGTCTTACAACAAGTAGCACACTCCATTTTATTTTTTTTGTATATATATGTATATGTTTATATTTAATTGGACATGAAAAAACATCATGTGTAAATGTTTCATGTCCAATTGAACACATAAATCTCATAGGTTATATAAAAGTATATTACAGAAAATATGATAACGCCAGGACTAGAAAGTTTGAGAAGAGAAGCCGAATCTCTAGGGGTTACTTATAGTAAACGGTTGAGAGTTAGGGGGTTGACAAATCTGATAACTCCACAAAGAATGAGGCGTTTATGAAGCGGTTTACCCGCGCCCACAAACGAGGAGCCTTTAATGATATATCCAAAGCGGAGGAAGTAGGTAACAGAATTCAAAAATAAAGAATTGCGGGGTTAAGGGCTAGTGTAATCAAACCTTCAAGCACAAATAATTTGTCCCAAATTAGACGCCAAAATAATAAGAAAAAATCTATCGTTAGCGCGATAATGGAAAAAAGGTGAAGAAATATTGGGGGCTCACGATGAAACATTGGAAAATTGGAAAAGGGGGAAGAAAAGGAAGACGGGTAGTTACATTATCCTTTCGTAAAACATTGACATTAACGAGTCTGAACGCATGTCCGATAAAATCGCTCCGTATCTAACAACATTAAATTTTTTATTTGAGATATTCATATTCTTACAAGCTAGAACATATGGAGGAAACTAAAAATGGAAAACCTAAAACTATAATATTTCACAAAAATCTCGGTGGTAGCGAACCACTATCATCAATGAAAACAGTTAAAAAATGGCTGTCAGATAAGGAGCAAACACGAATAATGTCCGATAAAATAGACAGACCGAATACAAAGTGGAAGTTTGTAAGATGGGTAGAGGTTTTTGTAAAGTTAATACAGGGTAGTAGGGTAATAGATTTGGGATTACAATCCAAAGAAGCGGCGGGAGGAGAACTTCCAGAATGGTTGAGGAATAGAAAAGGTATGTATTCTTTAGATAAGTATAATGACGACCTTTGTCTGTTCAGGTGTTTAGCTATGCACCTTGATAAAAAGATCAGACCTGACAGATGTACGGAAAAAGCGAAAGAACTTAGTAAGCAATATTTCGGTAGTAATGTGGTTTCACCAATTCCTTTTTTCAATCTGAAAAAGGTTGAAGAGTTTTTTTAAAATCGGTATAGAAGTATATCAACCCACCGAATGTGGCGTATGGTGGTTGAAAAAGGTACCAGCGCACTATGATGCAATAGGTAATAAACCAATGACAATAGGACTGTTTAATAATCACGCATTTCTGATAAAAAACCTTAAAAACCTATCTAAAATTTACGCCTGCAATAATTGCAAACAGAAATTCACGAAAGCGAGTAATATGAAGAGACACGGACCAACATGTATGAGAGGTGAGACAAAAGTAATATGCGATGGTAATTATTTAGAGCGCCCGCGTTCGTCGTTCGAGAAAGCTTTTTACCCAAAAGGTTCTAACAGTTATGGCGCGATCGATTGGATGTACTCTGTGGAAAAGCGGGAGGGAATTCACATTCACCACGAACAGTGTGGACACGGAGGTGAAAGATGGATTTTAGGGGCTCCGGTAGATGGATACTGTCCAGAAACCAATACCGTATATTAATATGACGGCTGTTACTGGCACGGGTGTGAGATTCATGCAAAGCATACACAAAGAAGAACGCGCATCCACAATGAGAAGAGATAAAGTTATTAGAAAAAGCAAAGAATTCAACCTAGTAGTTATGTGGGAATGCGAATTTCAAAGAACGGGTAAAGATATAAAGATTGGTTGCGACACTACTCTTTATCCATATCAGATAGTATACGATTTTGAGGCGTATCTCCAGTCAGAAGTTGAAACTACCGGTAATAGTTTAGAGTATGAAGCTGAGCACGTTCCGGTAAGCGTTAGTATAGGAGATAATTTATCAGGAACGGTAATTCATATTTGTGATAAAGATCCCGCAAAACTTATAGAAAAATTCGCAGAAGATTTGAAAGTCAGAGACACCTTAATTGGACAACCTTTTCTCATAGTGATGTACATCAATAACCCCTGATCTATATTTGACCTTGACCTACATTTCCTCTTGAATTACTTACTTAATTCTCTTTGGTTAAGGTTTTTAGTCAAGCTTGTAGATGGAATACTCATGGCCCTACACCAACCATACTTGGACAACTTCATCTCCTAGTGATGTACATCAACAACCCCTGACCTATATTTGACCTTGACCTACATTTAACCTTAAATTACTTACTTAATTCCCCTTGGTTAAGGTTTTTACTCAACCTTGGTTAAGGTTTTTAGTCAAGCTTGTAGATGGAATACTATTGTGCATACAGACACCATACTTGGATAACTTTTTCTCATATGGATGTACATCAATAACCCGTGACCTTTATTTTACCTTCACCTACATTTAACCTTCAATTACTTGGTTAATGTTTATAGTCAAGCTTGTATATGGAATACTACTGGGCCTACATCAACCATACTTGGACAACTTCATCTCCTAGTGATGTACATCAATAATCCCTGACCTATATTTCACCTTGACCTACTTTTATCCTTGGATTACTTACTTACCTCCCCTTGGTTACGTTTTTTACTCATGCTTGTATATGGAATACTCCTGGGCCTACAGCAACCATACTTGGAAAACCATGCATCTACGTCCAAGGCCAAGGTCACTGTTGAAGGTCAAAGGTCAAACCTATTCAAATTCCCTTCCGCTCTATATCTTCTACACCGATGCATATATTATCAAATGGCTTGGCACAAATGTTTCTCATGATGAGAAGGTGTGTCGCCATCAATAACCACGCACCTACGTCCAAGGTCAAGGTCACAGTTGAAGGTCAAAGGTCAAACCTATTGAAATTCCCTTCCGCTCTATATCTTCTACACTGATGCATGGATTATCAAATTGCTAACCACGCACCTACGTTCAAGGTCACAGTTGAAGGTCAAACCTATTGAAATTCCCTTCCGCTCTATATCTTCTACACCGATTCATGGATTATCAAATGGCTTGGCACAGATGTTTTCTCAAGTTGAGAAGGTGTGTCACAATCAATAACCAGCACCTACGTCCAAGTCAAGGTCGCAGTTGAAGGTCAAATGTCAAACCTATTGAAATTCCCTTCCGCTCTATATCTTCTACACCGATGCATGGATTATCAAATGCCTTGGCACAAATGTTTCTCAGGATGAGAAGGTGTGTCGCGATCAATAACCACGCACCTACATCCAAGGTCAAGGTCACAGTTGAAGCTCAAATGTAAAAAAATATTGAAATTCCCAAATGGCTTGGCACAAATGTTTCTCACGATGAGAAGGTGTGTCGCGATCAATAACCACGCACCTACGTCCAAGGTGAAGGTCACTGTTGAAGGTCAAAGGTCAAACCTATTGAACTTCCCTTCCTCTCTATGTCTTCTACACCGATGCATGGATTATCAAATGGCTTGGCACAAATGTTTCTCGTGATGAGAAGGTGTGTCCCGATCAATAACCACGCACCTATGTCCAAGGTCAAGGTCACAGTTGAAGGTCAAAGGTCAAACATATTGAAATTCCCTTCCGCTCTATATCTTCTACACTGATGCATGGATTATCAAATTGCTAACCACGCACCTACGTCCAAGGTCACAGTTGAAGGTCAAAGGTCAAACCTATTGAAATTCCCTTCCGCTCTATATCTTCTACACCGATGCATGCATTATCAAATGCCTTGGCACAAACGTTTCTCAGGATGAGAAGGTGTGTCTCGATCAATAACTACGCACCTACGTCCAAGGTCAAGGTCATAGTTGAAGGTCAAAGGTCAAACCTATTGAAATTCCCTTCCGCTCTATATCTTCTACACCGATGCATGCATTATCACACTATGCCCAGGGTCAAGGTCACAGACTTGATGCGTTTGAAACCTTAACGCTCGGCTAAATGGCTTATGATCAAAAATGCCTCGTTTTCTTTGGCTGCCAGTAGGGGTATTCGTGTGCCGACAGGCCACATTTCTAGTTTCCCTTGGTTAATGTTTTTAGTCAACCTTGGTTAAGGTTTTTATGTAGGCCTCAGCCACCTTCTTTGTCAAGCTATGTGTACATCGACACCCTCGTAGTCGAGCTATGCTGTTCTCCTACAGCTCTTGTTATAATTGATGACCAGCATTGTACTATTCGAATTGTTCTGAACAAATAGTGTGGTTTTCTACCGAGCTCACCATATAACACGGACAAATTTGTCGATTTTTTAACACCTAAAATGTGACGACAAAATTTAGTATGTACTTGTTCTATGTCTTTGGTGTCATGATAACCCCATACCTCATATCCGTACCCTAACACCAAGCGCACTAAGGTATCAAACAGCTTAAATGTATCATGTACGGGTAGCGTAACATTAATTAACACTCGTGTCAGATTTTGTAGTGCGTATGTGCCTTATTCACTGATCATGAATGATGCATTTTTGTGTTCTGTTCCAATTACCGTTCGTATAGAACATTATTCCCAGATATTTAAATTCATGCACCACTTCTAGTTCATTATCCCCATAGTATAGTTTTGTATTTGTTTCACGACCTCTTTCAAACACCATCGTATTTTGTGTGTTCACTTTCAGATACCAAGTATCACTGTATATTTTAGTCTGTTTTGTAACTGTTGTAGTTGGGTTTCACTGTTAGTGAATAGCACAGCGTCATCGGCATATAATAGCATAAATGTGTTGATGTTGTCCAAGGTAATCGTATCTCCGGCGGCACCCTCGCATAGACTATCTGCCATGTCGTTGAGGAATAATTTGAATAAAATTCCGGACATCGGATCCCCCTTGACCCCTTCATTGGACATGAACAAGTCGGAAAGCTTATTTTTAAGCTTCATACAAAGTACAAAGTTTCACTTCATTGTACATGGCTCGTATATATTTTGCCATGTGTGAGCTTACCCCTTGTGTGTAAAGTTTCTACCACAACATCCGCCTGTCAACGCTATCAAACGCCTTTTGATAGTCCACAAACGCAGTAAATAGTTTTTGCTTGTAGTTCATAACTTTGGAAATTATTGCATGGAATACAAAAATACAGTCAATAGTAGATTTATGCTGTCGAAATCCATATTGGCAATTCACAAAATTTTCATTCGATTCAGCCCATTGGCACCAGATTGATATATAGTGACCGGATTTAAATACCATATTCACAAGTTTCAGTATGTATGGGGAGACAATCTCAGACGTGTCTTCGAATATCTCTGTCACAAGACCGTCAATTCCGCAAGACTTATTCAATTCCAAAGGGGAGATAACTCGTTGTAATTAAGCAGGCGGTATTTCATTGTCTAATTCCGGTAGCGACCTCAATTCGTCCGTGCCGATATCATCCTCACCAGTATCTTCATTACCGCTAAATAAGTTTGAAAAAATGATCATAAACGTCTTTTTCGGATAGTTTACAATCATTTGTATCACCTTTTTAGTAGAATTTTCGTACGTTTTTCCAAAACGATTTCGGATTGTCTTTTGCTAATTTTGATATGCGTGTTCCTTCTTTCGATTTATGTACAGCCTTAGCCCTTCGTTTTGTCTTATTCAACAAATAAACTGCCCCAGTACTGATTCGCATTGCCCGCTAATGTATTAATCAATATTTTATTGAGTGAATTTCGAACATTGTAAACCATGACGATAATCCGCAAATTGATCTTCTAGACTTCCCACTGATGCAATAAGCCGTGTATTGTCAGGATAGCGGTCACAATCGGAAAACGCAAGCCGTGTGCGAATGACGTCAGCGATCGTGCGTATTAATCTTTGAAATTTCGGTATGACTAAGTGCCCACGGCATGCACTTTACACTTGCTTCACATTGACACCGCGGCATCTCTTTGAACTGGACAATGCAACAAGCTGACTTTTCACAGGCGTGTCACTTTAGACCAATCAGAGTCGGTTAAACAATAGAAGATAATGGTGTTGCAAATTTATCCCGAAGCTGTTTTGTACGATTTTTCAAACCGTTCATATAATATAGAATGATATTACCGGTACTACACGACACAGAACACGTACCAATATAGTTCATTCAAAACAACCAGGATTAACTTGTGTCACTAAATGACACCGAGATATATGGGAAAGGTAAACATAATTAAAAGGAGGCCCGACAAAATATTTTTAACAATATGCTAGGAAATGTGGAAATATTCGCGGAGATTTACATTCCCGATTTTCAATCCCTCGCGAAGAACGCGAAGAACGCGAAGGTATCTCGCGCGCGAAAATTAGTTGGTTTGCAGTATATCCTGTTGGCGGCCATGTTTAATTTTCGCACTCTGTATCCTTGTCCACACAATAACTCGAGTTCTACTTGACCGATCGTAACCAAATTTAGAATTTGGTATAAATGTTTATCACGGCAAGACGAAGAAGCCTATTTGTTTTCAGTGACTTATGTCCCATTGTTGAATGGCATTGTCACCTTCTTCACTCGTGTTGCATTGCTGCCAAACTTCACAGTTATGGTCCTTGGGTGAAGCATTTTCATATTTATTAAAATGAAGGTCATTGCATAACGCTTGATGGCCACCGTCTAAAAATAGCTTAAATTCTTAAAACATCTTCTCACAAACCGCCAGACAAGCCAGACAAGCATAACATAGGGTTTGTAGTACCAACTCAAAACTGCAATGATCACACTCACTTTATGCATATTCGTTGATGATATACAGCTTACTAAATGCATAAAAATATACATACACATATTATTTTGCATATTTAAGATATCCAGCGCGTGTCAAATTGGAACAGCAATTCACTGCAATTCAGACCTGTTCACGCATTACACAAAACATATAAGACTAGAGCATACCGATCAGCTTCGACGATTTAACCATTAGCATGCCGCAAATAGTTTCTCAATATTCGTTCGAGGCAAATACGATTTGCATGGATTCAAGATGGCCACCATTTCATATTAAATTTAACTACGTGCAATTAAACTAAATCACCATACACATTTTGTCAGTAGCGGCAGAATAAAAATGATAATTGTTTAGTATATACTTGTATCTGTTTTAGTATGACTAAAGCTGTAATATATGCCCTATTTTATATTCAACATACAGTGTAATGTGTGCTTATCATGCGATTTGCGGACTTTATAGATGTTTGTTTGATGATTAAATGTGTAATATCCACTACCAACGCTCATTAGTAATATTATAATTGTCTTAAGATCGTAACATTTCTAATAATGCACTTATGTCTGTGTTAAGATTGGAACATATTGTATCATGTATTATTCCATTTTGTATTTTATCTCATGCATTTACCATGAACGGCATACTGTGCAAGAAGAAACGTCTAACTGGGTAAGAAAATGAACAAAATTCATATGACAAATTATGTAATACAGCCAATTAGTATAATATAATATACATCATGTATGCACCCTTCAGCGACAATTTAATATATATCTATACCGCCAAATGCGAATAAACAAAAGTTAGAATTGTCAACATTTCATTACTGTTGTACAGTGTTCTGTTAATGCCACGTTGTATACGCAAACATTGTAATATAGATGGCAGTCCATACAACTAAGTATTGCCCGAGTGTGTATTTGTGGGACCGTGTACCGCTAATCATGGAATCCATTCTCATTCACAACTCGGTCTACCTGCACGTATTTGGTACATTATCCTTATTTTCTAGGCCAGGAAGTGGTGTTCAGTCTATCGGAGGTATTATTTTCTATTTTATATTTTCCATGCACATACATGTTTAACCAAACTTAAGTAGATCAATCTATGTCTAGTTTTAGTGCAGATGGGCTATTCCTAATTACAAGGATTTATTTTTTAGATGTAGATGTCTGATAATTACAACCCAGTATCAAATGGATATGCCATTCGATCATGTAGCACATTCGTTTACATAAACTATTTTTATACAGAGGCGAGTTTCTGATTACTTATTAACCATATTTATGTTACTTGTTCGACTTGCATGCCGTGTACCGTGATAATTATCTCTCATTGTAACTACCTAAACACATTCTGGTATTGTAGATGTTTTTCATAAGCATGAATTCCATGGCCAGCAGAGTATGATTCAGAAATATACCAAAATAAATTAAATCAATACTCCAACAGCTGGTCGTGGAATACATGTGTGTGCCATGTTGAAAGTCCGTCGACCACCGCTGTGTGCGTGCTATGTGTTTAGCCTGCTGTATTGCGTTAGTTTCTTCTATACATGGGTTCATGTGTCTTCTTAGCGTATCTTGCTATATATTTCCCATAGCATACCATGCAGAAAGATAATGAGATACGACCAAAACGAAAAATTTATGAAACGGCCACAACAATAATTTATTCAGATGGGTTATGGGTTGTTTATCATATCTGAAAAGATAATAAATATTACTTGGAATATAAACCTCGATCATGAAACAGAATAAATAGAATAATGATACTGGATGAACCACTATGAGTACCTACAGGTGTCGGTAATTTCTCGTGACTCAGTATGGTGGATGCTGACGTGTTGTAGATAACATGTATCACCATGCTTCGGTTTACCATACGCAGCTTGTCATATAGGGTACATCGGTTAACGATTATGTTATTACCACTGCATGGTGATCTATTATATCGGGTCTCATTTCGGTATGTTATCAATATTCTGAATAAAACAGCAAGTACTGACATTAATACTATTAATTACATGTATACAAACACAGTATTATGGTAGTGTTATTGTGTATCATAAACCAAAACAAAACTATTTTGATTATAATATAATATCTGCCCAGCATGTACAGCATGCCAAGGGGGAAACAATATCCGTTCCGTTCCGTTGTTTATTTTCGTACTTCCGCCCATAACATAAATTATAATATTTTGTAAATCTGTTGTATTTTCTGTTACCCATGACATAATATTTGCATATTTGCGGTACATATTATCATTCTATAGCTGCTCCAAGGTCAATAGTCAAAGTTCAATGATCTGTCTATTGGCTGCCCTGGTTATCCATTGATGTCAGAATACTAATAGCTGTTTTCTAGAGTTCATTTCCCTAAATATACAACGCATACACCACGTCGGTGTGCTGCATTCCTATTATACCGCATACTAGTAATATTGACTTGATCGAGCAATTGCCTACACACGAGGATGGCTGGTATACATGTAGCAGGGGTATACACATTATTACTTAATTTAATTACTGACAAAAAAAAGCATTAACAATATTACACAAACACGTTAAATAACTGGATCATTGTGCATGCATATATAACAGATACTGATTCCATGAGATTTGTATTGAATTTTATTTTCGGCAAAATATTAATGTTGGTGATGGTCGGGCGAATGAGACGGTGTAAATAAATTAACGGTATGGGTTCCTCCTTATAGGAATCACGATTTGCCTGGTTTGGCCCTCAGGTATGTTTTCATATTTGGCTCTTTTGTTACCTGGGAGTAGAATTGGGTTATTGCCCATTAGAAAAGTAGTAAGATTATTACTGATCCTACTGCTTTTGGGAGGGGCCAAGTGATCTGGTGTGGCGAGGACCTGGCATCAGATCAGGATTATTCTGATTTCAGAGCTGAGTATATAGTTTTGTTATTGTAAATATTCAGTTCTGATTTTGAGATTATCCCCCCATTTGTATATATACTTGAACATGTACATGTACTTGTACAGGTAATATATTGGATTTAGTACTGAAACCATTGACTCGGCCTTAAATAACCTTAGCTGTTGATGGGCCCTTAAACCCCAACAAACAAACACACAAACAAACAACATATTAATATCCGAATGTGTGGGTCGGTCTCCATATAAACACAAATTAAAGATATGGCCTTTCTGGATGTACACAAGTTGTACTTATTGACTGATATAATATGCACTTATTTTAAAGACGGGCGGACAGTAATGTAATATATATACAACTAATACTTCCAACGTATATGATTAGGACAAAACGGTATAAACAGCATTGAAACGTTTAGTTTCGGACTGGAACATTATGTACTCATTGGTATAGTGAGTATGCCAATTTATGTACATGTACAGACTTGACAAAATCCCGGAAAAATGGCGGTCATCTTTGATTTATACACATTATGTATTCCTTTATAATATGAGAAGCAAATATCTTGCAATGTGTCAGCTCGTATGTGTCAGAAATTGTTATCATTTCGCTTCCGCTATTAATGAAATGCATTTTTTGTTAGTAGATTAGCACTGGCCACCACCATTTGTCACATTTAATTAAACGTTCATTATCTTCTGACATCTGCCATTGTTAGCACGATTGTGTATAATCATCTTCTGAGTCGGAACATGTTACTTGGGACCGAATCTGATCATGACAGGCAGTGCTTGCCAACTGATTCACATAATCGACACAATTCGCATAAAATGGCGGCCATCTTGGATATATTGAACATGTAGATATCACAAAATAGTCTGGAAAACAGTTGAATAGATTGTAATTATTAAATATCCGAAGTCGGTTAGCAAATTCCCTTCGCCTATGCATGTACGATACCTCAATAGAGCAAACTTGTATAAAATATATGTAATTTTAAACAATTACAGCCATCTAGTTTATGGAACTTAACAAGTGTACACGACTGCCATGATGCTTCTAACACATGCTTCTAACGTTCATGATACATATATCTGGACGATTTGTGGTCATATTATTTCTGAACTATTGTTTGCACTGATATCATGCCTTTGTCAATTTATATACATATTTCATGAAATTCCAATAAAATGGCGGCCATCTTGGAGTTCCGCAAACTCGGTTCAGGCTGAAATCGATTGTTATATATTCGATAATGTACTAGCTATTAAATAAATTAAGATGTACTAAATTGTCCATTCTGATATTGGTTTCACAGTGTAACATGATCCTATGGTAGCAGATCATTTTTCTCACCGGCGGCCATCTTGTTTAGGCAAATTTGGGGGCTGAAGCTACTACTTTAAAAAGTATATCATGCAGAAATGAATACAGTATATATGTCTAAACACATTGGCACCAGAAATGTTTGGTGCGCTCTGATTGTACAGACACCCCTAGCGCGCTCAGGGCCTAAAACCAATTTCGATGAAACTTAGTAGAAATTATCGACACATGTAGCAGATGTTTTTTCAGATTTGTTAAAATAAAGACCCCGGGATAAAATTTGCAATTATAAAACTATTGTGTATGCATAATATTATGCATATGTATCACCTGTTGTCACCTGGTGTCACATGTTGTCACCTGTTGTTCGACTGAATACAATGTGTATTAGGGTGTGTGTGTATGTATGTGTGATTTAAATTTCGTAAATAGCCAGAATCCTTTAACTTGGAATGTCAACTTAAAGTGACTGTTTCTAAGATGGTATCTCTGAAAATTCATTTCGCAAAATGCGTAGCTATATATCAATGAATACTGTCTAAATACAGTCGCAACTGGTCCTTAGTAATAAACGGCTAATTATCGCATGTGAATATCAGCGTTCGATGTCGTAAACATCAAGTTGGTAAGATTCCATTCTAAATTTCACTGGACCATATTTCGCCATCTCCTGGAAAACCCGCTAGTGGTGACGTAATTCCTTTCAGCAATTCAGTTTTATAGTCAAGTAGAGGGGACAAAACATTTTGGTTAACCTTGCAGTAAGGTACTACTAACGTTTTTTGATTGGTGTTGGTAGATTGAGGTGTTAATGCTGACAGTGTGTCAATCATCATTCAGTTTTCGATTATCCACATCATCAGCTAACAGAATCAATCAAAAAACGTCAATAGTACTATACTACAAGGTTCACCCCCAATTCAACTTGACTATTACCACTGACTAATGCTTAATTTGCTGCAGATACAACACAAAAACAAACCCACGTGAAACTCTTCTAATACTTTATTACAAGATATGTTTAGCGTTACACACTTCTATATTATCATCATAAACTGAAATACTTTAACACACAATATACGTGCATAATTAGTAAAAATAACCAAATTTAACAATGTGAGAACTGAATGTTATCGCTGACGTAGTGTCCAGTCAAAACAAGTTTTTCACGTGAATACGCATGGCGAGTGCATCCGTGGGAACTGTGAATACTATGTTTAGCAAAACTAGCGTTACTAGCACTAGCTATTTTTTTGATATTAAAATATGTTTTTTTCATATATTTTTTACTTTCTCAGATCTCTCATAGGGGAAAATATATTCAGGAAACCAATATAAATATTCAGTTAAATGTTGTTTTCCTAACTTAATACCCCACCGTCCAACCTTATCTGAGACACAGTACCTTTAATGCATCTTGTCATTATTTCACCCTCACCAGTTCTCTTAAGTACTTGTTACCAATATCATGTTACCACAATCCTGGTATACCGCCTTTTTGCCACAATTACAATGTTACTGTTTTGCATTTTATATTACCTTAACCAATTATGGATATGAAAGGAAGATGCTGATGTACAGGTATCGGTATGTCGTATGTTACCATGTTTATAATCACCCTGTTTCAGACCAGCCGGTCATTATACGGACAGCCTGGCCGGTACGACCAGTGGCCATTCAGCTCGGCAAGCCATCCATCTTCAGTGTCACCTATTACTCAAATGTTGCCAACAGCACCGTGACCTGTCACCGGATTGTCAATGACGTAACACAGACGGAATCAGTCGGAGAGGTGACGAATGAGACGTCACAGATACAACTGCCTGTATATGGCAGCGTGGTGACAACACAAGGGACCAAAGCTACAGTTACCCTGACACTGAACAATCAATCTGAACTCGGCGCCTATCACGTGAAGATCACCAATACCGTGGGGACGACGGTCGTATATCTGAAGACAGTGCCTGAAGGTATACACTGTAGCGGGTAGTGGGCATGTAGTTTTCTACTATCTGAATATGTATTGTTTCGTTCAAACCCAGGGCTGTCACATTCGCTGGTAATAATATCGAACTAGCATGCGCCAAAATAAGCCTTTATGTTGGAAACTGTACACGTCCACCTGTCCATCTGTCTGTCACGTTTTCCATTCGGCTATAACTTGACCAATTGGCTTGATATTTCATGGGCATACATGTCATCATCCATACATTTATTTCCCTCCCCATCCATGCTCCCCCATGTCGAAGATCAAGGTCAATGACCCGGTATCATGGGTTATCTTCCCCTTTTGGACTTATATTTGCACTGTCATGCCTTGTAACTCGTAAAAGCTGAAGGCTTGATACTTGGTATGTAGCTTCCCTATGGTACGTAGATGAAGAAACTTTATTTTGATTCAAAGCACGTGTCATGGATTATCTCTATCTTTTGGACCTAGAATTTCACATGTTTGTGTTGTAAATCTTAAAACTAACCGTACTAGCTGGAGATAATTTGTATGTAGTGTCTTTATGATATGTAGATGCACAGAGTGAATTTCATTTTTTGATTTGACACCAGGCCATGGATTATCACCCACTTTTGGAATCAGAATGTTGTACTTTTGACTCATTTACTATCAATGCGGTAAGTGATTCTTGAATAACCTTGAGAACTTCAGTAGCCAAAAGACACATTTGTATTTGTTACAGTATGTATTACGAAGCTAAGGCCCCCTATAATGTAGTCATACTGGCATATCATATCAATTTAGTATACAATTGATATATAATGGATATAGTTGTTTTTTAAAATGTGCACATTAAAGGTACATGTACATGCCCACTCAGTAGGCACATAATGTTCTTTATAGGAATGGATAAGTGTGTCACTATTCCACCAGTTCTAAACATTACGAGTGTCCGCTATACAGATATAATCATTTATAAATAATTAGCTTACTGATAGTAACACGCGGTGGTATCAGGCTATTTTCATATGCAAATGAGGCATGCTATTTTTTAATTATTTATACTAATTAAATGCATCAACTGAACAAATTATATTTTCGACAGATTATAAAGTATGATCATTGCACATCAAAAAATAAATACAGATTATAAACTGTCATGTCTGTTAACATTTTAAGGAAACACGGTTATCGCCCCTGATATCAGTGTGGAAATTTACGTCTGATATAAAATGTATAATAATGACAATGTGGAGTAATGGTGAATGAATGTTTATTTTGCCAGAAAATGTCCAAGATGATGTCTCTGATATAAAGAACATTTTGTGCCTACTGTGTGGGCAGGTACATGTCCACTCAGTAGGCACAAACTGCTCTTTATATCTGTATAGCACTTGTAAGTTTTAGAACTGGTGGAATAGTGACACAATTATACACTTATTTAATTCCTATAAATAACATGTTGTGCCTTCTGAGTGGGCATATACCTAGATGTTCACAGGTTTAATAATACTTTCATTGTTCAACATTTGACCTAATTATTAAGAAACATGGTGACATTTTGTTCAGCCGGAGGCGATAATTTGACAGCAAACTGAAACTCCAAGTCGACTGAAAAAAATGGCCTTATAACATTGCAACAATTGTGTTTGTACTGAAAAATAGGAGCTACTCAATTTGCTGACATCTTACAATCGTTTCAGTAACTGAATGGCAAGCAGCATAAATTATCCTTGCAGTATTACTGGTACAATGTTATTTTCTTGGCCGAGGTAGTTCTGGTACGAATTGGAGAATCATTTCCGAAAGCCAACATAAATATAGCAACTATATATACAGTAGCGCTTTTCTGCTGGTCAACTATACGTACTATACCAATACTATACGTATACTATACCAATACGATATGTTTTCTATACGATAAGCATATAATATAAACGTACGGTATGTTTGTACCGTGCATACCAACCAATATCGTATAGATATACCATTCAAATCGTACGTTTATACGATTTGTGTACAGTACGGTATAAATGTACCAGAATTACACGGAAATATTCATCCGGTGTCAATAAATATAACTACAGCAAAAACGTATCCGCGTTCAAATCCAAATTTGTCACAATGCATTAGATTGTATCACATATTTAGTTCAAACTGACTCGACGGTCAACTGTATTGATGATCTTTTTTATTCTTCACAAATAATGGTGCGCGAATATAATCTACCGGGTTATTGCGTGAGAAACACGGTCGTGACCTTGAGCCAAGTTGAGGCTTCACAATTTCTCGGACAAAAGAATGTCGTCACTGGCAATGTCCCGCATTCCAGACATCAATAACAAATATACACCAGCATAATCATACTTATTTTGATATACAATCAAATTAATATGTGTGGTCTACTGTATAATATGGCAAAACTAAGCACCAAGTTAGCGTTTTGTTTCCGTTTTCGACGGTATCTAAGTGTTCCTATTCCGTTCACGTTATTTCGACGCGATCCTATAGTCGACAGGACACTTTCTGAGATCAGTTTCAACTCGTATATCTTTCAATTTCAAGCTGCAAGGAGCCTGTGATTGCAATTTAATCATTCATAATATAATAAGTGGGTGAATATATTGATATTAATTTTAAAAGAAAAGCATTATTTAATTTTCCAAATCTACAATGATTGAATGAATGAATGATATTGTCATCGATCAAATTTATTTCATAATTATTACAGCAACATTTCTGCTCTGTTGTCGTGTTAACTTCTATTGGTCTGAATGAAATGTTGTGAAAAAGATATTGATACCGGTGAACAAAACCGTTTACTTGTCTCACAGAGTGAGAAAGATGCATACCGGCCCGGAATCGAACCGGGGACCTCATGTTTCCCGTACCATGCCCATACTCTACCGACCAAGCTAACCAGGCACAGATCATACACACTTCCTTCCCATAGTCAGCTGCGTGCCGTGACATTCTTCCTCGCCAAATTGAAATTCGTCCCCGAATTCCATGTTTAATTTTGTGTCCGAATTCCATATTTTTGGGTACACTTTCAGAAGTATTTATCGGTCACGGTCCTTCGTTGGGCATCAATTGTCACTGCGGAGAAAAATGTCCACCCTGAATTCCATATTTGTGGAACATTTTGGAGAATTTTCATCAGTCACGACTCCACGTTGGGAGTAGTTGCGGCAAGTAACTCTGCAGAATACTCACTTATCGTCCGTACCTAGTTCTGTGTGACAAAATCTCAGCAACTTTGTGTTTGTTGTTGTTGGTGTGCAAATAAACAGAATAACAGATTGTAAAAATAGATTTGCAGCCGTTCTATCACATAGAACTACGTCCGTACCCAGAGTTACGGTGCTCCATAGGTTTCTCCTGCAGTGTACTGAATCGGATCTCATTCACGCTTTAGCTGTTAATTGTGACATATTTTTCTGTACTTATTCCACAGAAATGAATGTCAGTATAATACTGACATTTCTTTCAATTGCAAAATACAGAAAATATGTCTCAATTAACAGCTGAAGTGCGAATCAGATGTGATTTGGTACTTTGCAAGGGAAACCTACGGAGAGCACCATACCTCTACAGGAGTGTTCTGCAGAGTTACTCCCTGCAACTACGTTGGGCGCTAAATATCACAGGGTGATAAAGATGCGCACCAGCCCGGAATCGAACTGGGGACCACCAGTTTACCACACCATTGCTCTACCTACTGAGCAAACCGGGCACAGATACACACTTCTTCAGCATAGTGATCACTTCATTCAACCAAAAATTCACAAGCTAGAAGTTCTGCCAAATTATTAAAGTCGACATCACAGATTATGCTCTTGGCGACATTAGCGGACACAAATTTGTCAATCAATTTGATCAAATAAACAACGGAATCTGACAGATAACACTAGACGGCGCATGTAAACATCATTATTCTGGTACTTGGAATCAAAATGGTGGAGAGTAAGATCAATATGTGAGGCGTTAACAGAACCTTTTTTAACATTTTTGATCACGATAGCAGCTACAGGGATTGTTGGACACATTTATTTAGAGAAACAAGAGATTTCAACTCGCATTGGTTTACATTTACTAAGTGACATTTTGTTCATACACTAACATAGAGGATTTCATTTGCGACATTGTTGGATTCTGGATCTGGCAGACAGGTGACGGAAATCGGAGCTGGATAAGAACCGACAGACGTGATTCTGAATATGCGTGCTTGGTCTGTGGTTATTCTTCGAGATCATGTCATGCATGTTTTAATTTCACGTCGTGTCAAAGCAGCACTATTGACCATAATGAATAACATTAATATTCTACAAGTGGTGTGGTGAGAATGAAAGTTCATTCAGCGTCTGATGTGTAACTGATGAATTAAGGTAAGTTACTTGTATATGCCGGGGCATGCTAATGTTGTTTAGTACGAGTCCGCTTGTAGATAACTCAATAGTGATCACAATGATGTCCAGGTGCGCACGGGTTTGTCCTCAGCATTTATAACTCGAACACCCTTTGCAATAGTTTTACGAAAATTAGCGCATGCATAGGTCTCACGGAACAGTGCGGAGCTAGCGTTGAAGGTATAAGCCCAACATGTTCTTTATATCAGAGACATCATCGGAGACATTTTCTGGCAAAATAAACATACATTCACCATTACCCACGTATTATTTTGCATTATTATACATTTTATATCAGAAGAAAATGTCCACACTCATATCAAGGGCGATGACCGTGTTTCCTTAACATGTTAATGGACATTACTATTTATTCTCGGTATTTATTTTGTGATACATGCAATGATCATACTTTATAATATGTCGAAAATATTAATTTTTCAGATGACGCATTTAATTAGTATAAATAATTAAAAAATATACCTCATTTTCATATGAAAATATCCTGATACCACCGCGCGTCACTATCAGTAAAATTAATATTACCAAATGATTATATCTGTATAGCGGGCACTCGTAATAATTGTTAGAACAAGTGGAATAGTGGCACAATTATACACTTATTTAATTCCCATAAAGACCATTTTGTGTGTGGGCATTCACCTTTAAAAAGGGGTTGGACAATTTTTGTCGCGTCCACTTGCGGACAGCGCGATAAGATCTGCACATTGACGTTCATCCATAGTCTTTTTGCCGAGCCTGCTTGCGGACAGCAGGACATAGTGATCGCAATCAAGTCCGTGCATCCATACGTACGTGTGTCCCACTCGTGCGGCCCCTGTGCCCCAAGGTCAAATTACTTTGAAATTTGTGTTCAAGTTTTTACAAGTATACCTTATTATATCTCAACAACACTTACTCAGATTTGCTTCAAACTTCAAATAATTATTTATTATCATTCGTATTTTCATTATATAGCCCACACATGAGACCCACATGCCGAAGATCAAGATCAAATGACTTTCAAATTTGCGTTAAAGCGTTTACATACCTTAATTCAAACTTCAAATAAATATACTCCGAGAATATCAATTGCCTCGGTGGGCTCGACATGTGGGCCGCGGCCGTTTGGTTTTAGTAGTATATAAGAGTCAAAATGATACGACCCCCCTCTAGAAGGCACCGGCTACGTGCGGTGCCTCCCACCGCATGGTGGTATCATTGTTAACTCTTATATACTACTTGGATTTTCCCCACTGTTCGGCGGGTATGTATGAGAACATATTTTTCATCAACCGCGAGACCATATATTTCCTAGAGCAAACAAAGAAAATAACACCCTATTAAAGATAAAAATATATTGGTTATACTCAGTATAATGTCTACCATAAAGCAAATGAGAGAGCAAGCTAAGAGTTGGGGAATTTCCCTAAGAGGTTTGATACTCAAGAAAGATATAGCAGATAGGATAAGTGACGCGCGAGCCGTCGTCTACGAGGAGAGGCTGCGACGTTCGGTTTCGACCGGACGACTGCCCGCCGACCCTGAAAAACGTTCCGAGAAATTGGAGAACGAGACGACGGCCAGTCTGCGTGCCACTGCTTACGCGCAGCGTGTAAAAGAAGATCCCAGCGCACGTAGAAAACCACTATTCAAACCGTACTACAATAAGATTTATCAAGGGTTGATGGGGAGACCTCCTAAGAGTAGGAGAGATATCGCCAGAGCTTTGGTGGAGGAGGGTCCCAGGATTCTCGCCGAAGAAGCCGAAGTTAGGGAAACTGTTGATAGGGGTAGGAGGAAGATAGTATGGACTTTCCAGAGGGGGGTAGATGGGGAGATCGCTAATCGCATATTGAATAAAATTCGCCCAGAGATGACCACGGCGTGTTATCTGAGGTATTCGTGCTCGTATCGATTATTGGAACATCGAGAACGACGAAACGATGATCTATCACAAACAATCAAAGGGCAGTCCGTGGATAAACGAGATTTCCAAAGCGGAGAGTTGGATAACCGATAGAGAGAATGGTCGAATGGACATCGACAAAGTTGATAGACCAAACACAAAATGGACCTTCGTTCGTTGGATATCGGTCGAGGTGAAGATGATCATCGACGCTCAACAACTTCTCATGGGAGCAGGAAAACTCCCAGACTGGTTAAGACAGAAAAAGGGAATGTATTCCGTCGACACGTACGACGACTACTTGTGTCTGTTTAAGTGCATAGCCATCCACCGTGGAGGGAGACCAGACCGCTGTTGTGAGAAGGCAAGAACTCTAGCTCACGAATATCTCGGTCACGATAACGGACCGGATAGTAAGGGAATTCCCCTGGAAGATATTAAGAAGGTCGAAGAGCACTTCAAGATGGGCATTCGTGTTTACGAGCCCACCGACGAAGGAGTGTGGTACCTCATGAAGGTTCCGGCAAATTACGACGCTGGTTGGGGAGAGATCATGACGATATTGGAATGTTTGGAGGTCACTCATTTCGCATAACGAACCTCCGCAAGATGACGAACGTGTACGGGTGCACCGGATGTCAACAACGGTTCACAAAGTCGTGTAACATGCACAGGCACGCGACCACCTGCATGGGTGGGAAGACCGTGGTGACATGTCCAGGTAAGAGGGTAGAGAGACCGCAGTCGGCCTACGAGAAGGCGTTCTATCCTAAGGGGTCAGCGAGCGCGAGGTCGATTCAATGGTTGAACAGAGAAGAGGAGAGGGTGGGAAGGCACATACATCAAGCCGACTGTGATCACGGTGGTGAGAGGTGGGTGGCCGGCGATCCGGTCGACGGTTACTGTCACGAGACCGAGACCGTGTTTCAGTTTCACGGATGTTACTGGCACGGGTGTCCGACGCATTGCAGGAGAGGTCACGCGAGATCGCTGTACAGGCGGACGAAAATCCAAGACGCCAAGATAAGGGATGAGGGTTACGAGCTGGTGGTGATGTGGGAGTGCGAGTGGTTGAATGAGGTGAATACCTACTATCCACAATCGCCGCGCGAGGAGGAGACGACTCTGTACCCTCACCAGATAGTCTACGACTTCGAGGTGTATCTCGACAAGTCAAAAACCACGCGACCCACCAAAGACCTGACCTTCGAGGTCGAGCACGTTCCTATATCGGTGTCATTGGGGGATACGATGCATGAAGGGATCACACACATATGCGATCGAGATCCCGACACGCTAGTCGAGAAGTTTGTAACCGAGCTACAGGTGAGAGGCAAGGCAATCAGGGAGGGGGTTAGGAATAAGTATCTGCCGGCCGACATAGATATGTTATCGAAGTCTCAGCAAGCAAAGATTATCTCTTGGATTGACCAAGTCCCGGTGGTGGGGTTCAACTGTAGCAGGTACGACCTGAACCTCATCAAGCAGTACTTTGTAGAGAAGTTGGCGGCCACCGTGAATAAGGTGATGGTCGGAAAGAGAGCCAGCACGACGATAGTTCTGTTTACCCCGGAGTTTAGATTTCTCGACATCCAGTATCTGGAACCCGGTACCACGTACGACCGGTGGGTTAAGGCATACGACTGTAAAACGGTAAAGTCTCACTTTCCGTACGAGTGGTTCGATAGTGCGGACAAGCTCGACCATCCGGGGCTGCCTGACAATCCCGAGTGGTACTCGAAGTTGAAGGGTGAGTTCCTACTGTCGTTGTCCGAGTGGAAAGAGTGTAAGAAGGTATTTCGAGAAAATGAGATGAAGACGTTCAAGGAATGGTTGCAACACTACAACGACTTGGATGTAGGACCGTTCCTGGAGGCTCTGACTAAAATGACTGAGTTCTACAGGGGAAGAGGAGTGGACATACTCAAGGATGCTGTGTCTCTGCCCGGTGTATCCCTTCAGTACCTATTCCTACTTACAAGATGATGAAGCAGGGATTGGTCGGTGGTCCGTCCATAGTATTCTCCAGATACGCCGAGGCTGGAAGGTCAACGAGCAGGGGTCAGGTGGGGAGTCGGGAGAAGATATGCAAGGCGGTGCTGGGGTACGATGCCAATGCTCTGTACCTATCTACTCTGTCGAAGGACATGCCGTGTGGTGAGGAGCAGATATGGACGTGTGACGACCCGGAAAGACAGTCGTATATAGACTGTTTCGTGAGGAAGGTCAGGAGTGAAAAGTGGTTCGGATTTGCGGAGTTGGATATAAAGGTCCCGGAAACGTTGAGAGACAAGTTCTCGGAAATGTCACCGCTTTTTGTTAATCGAGAAGTCGATGAGAACGAGGTTCCACAGCACATGAAGGACTACCTGGCCGGGACCGGGAGGAAAAGAGTAGTAGTAAGGGAGTCAAAATGATACCACTTACCGTGATATCATTTATAACCCTTTATAATACCCCCACCACCCCCCAAAAATCAAAAAATTGGTTAACGAGGAAATTGTCTCCCGACAGCAAATTTATGAATTTTTGGAGAAATAATTTTGAAAAGAGGGAGTCAAAATGAGTCCCAATTATATTGGTAATTGACTTTTGAAAAAAGTTGAAATCATTAATGCAAGTACAATAGTTTATATTCCAACCATTCCCCATTTTTCTCCTCCGATATAGCTAATTTATTTCGCAGATCAGCAACTAATTCTACCAGCTCTAGTCTGCCACGTTCACCTTTAGCCACCGGACAGCGTAATTGCTTATGTCTACAAAGAGTTTGGGCACTAACGAATTTACAAGGCCATCTGGGGCATTGGAATTGTGAGGGGGCACAAGGAAACTTTCTACGTCTCGCTAGATGCCTTCGTAGATAGTCTTTACACGTAAACGTCTTACAACAAGTCACACACTCCATTATATATGTATATAACCTATGAAATGTATCTGTTCAATTGGACGTGAAAAAAACATGATGTAAATTTTTCACGTCCAATTGAACAGATACATTTTATAGGATATACAAAAGTATATATACAAAAGTATATACAGAAAATATGATAACGCCAGAAACTAGAGCAGAAATAGAAAGTTTGAGAAGAGAAGCCGAATCTCTAGGATTACTTATAGTAAACGGTTGAGAGTTAGGGGGGGGGGGTTGACAAAGCTGATAAACGCCACAAATAATAAGGTGTTTATGAAGCGGTTTACCCGCGCCTATAAAAGAGGGGCATTTAATGATATAGCCAAAGCGGAGGAAGTTGGTAACAGAATTAAAAAAGAAAGTATTGCGGAGTTAAGGGCTAGTGTAATAAAACCTTCAAGCACCAATAATTTGTCTCAAATTAGACGCACAGGTGACCAAATACCAAATAATAAGAACAAATCTATAGTTCGCGCGATAGTGGAAAAAGGTGAAGAAATATTGAGGGATCACGATGAAACATTGGAAAAGGTAGAAAAGGGAAGACGGGTAGTTACATTTTCCTTTCGCAAAAACATTGGCATTAACGAGTCTGAACGCATGTCCGATAAACTCGCTCCGTATCTAACAACCAATTTGTATTTGAGATATTCATATTCTTACAAGCTAGAACATATGGAGGAAACTAAAAATGGAAAACCTATAACTATAATAATGCACAAAAATCTCGGTGGTAGCGAACCACTATCATCAATGAAAACAGTTAAAAAATGGCTGTCAGATAAGGAGCAAACACGAATAATGTCCGAAAAAATAGACAGACCAAATACAAAGTGGAAGTTTGTAAGATGGGTAGAAGTTTTCGTAAAGCTAATACAGGGCAGTAGGGGAATAGATTTGGGACTACAATCCAAAGAATCGGCAGGAGGAGAACTTCCAGAATGGCTGAAGAATAAAAAAGGTATGTATTCTTTAGATAAGTATAATGACGACCTTTGTCTGTTCAGGTGTCTAGCTATGCATATGACAGATAAAAGACCTGACAGATGTACAGAAAAGGCGAAAGAACTTAGTAAGCAATATTTCGGTAGTAATGTGGTTTCACCAATTCCTTTTTCAGATCTGAAAAAGGTTGAAGAGTTTTTTAAAATCGGTATAGAAGTATATCAACCCACCGAATGTAATGTATGGTGGTTGAAAAAGGTACCAGCGCACTATAAGGCAATAGGTAATAAACCAATGACAATAGGACTGTTTAATAATCACGCATTTCTGATAAAAAACTTTAAAAATGTATCTAAAATTTACGCCTGCGATAATTGCAAGCAGAAATTCACGAAAGCGAGTAATATGAAGAGACACGGACCAAAATGTATGAAAGGTGAGACAAAAGTAGTATGTTACTATGTGATGGTAATTATTTAGAGCGCCCGCGTTCGTCGTTCGAGAAAGCGTTCTACCCACAAAGTTCTAACAGTTATGGGGCGATCGATTGGATGTACTCTGTGGAAAAGCAGGAGGGAATTCACATTCACCACGAACAGTGTGGACACGGGGGTGAAAGATGGGTTTTAGGAGCTCCAGTAGATGGATACTGTACAGAAACTAATACCGTATAGCAATATCACGGCTGTTACTGGCACTGGTGTGAGATTCATGCAAAGCATAGAAAAGAAGAACGCGCATCCACTATGAGAAGAGATACATGTATTAGAAGAAGCAAATAATTCAACCTAGTAGTTATGTGGGAATGCGAATTTCAAAGAACGGGTAAAGACATAAAGATCGGTTGCGACACTACTCTTTATCCATATCAGATAGTATACGATTTTGAGGCAATATCTCAACCCAGAATTTGAAACTCTCGGTAATAATCTAGAGTACGAAGCCGAGCACGTTCCGGTAGTATAGGAGATAATTTCTCAGGAACAGTAACTCATATTTGTGATAAAGATCCCGCAAAACTTA
>CM055270.1:109392530-109499980 GCA_029237695.1 Conchocele bisecta
ATGAAGCGTTGCGCTCAGAGGACTCTCTCATCAGAGAAGCGGCGGTTGCTGAACTAGACGGGAAAATAACCGAATTTCAAAAAGAGACCCGGTCGGGTGTTCAGAAAGCCCTAAAAGGCCACCAGGCGACCATTACGGAGGCTTATGATGCGTTGCGCTTAGAGGACTCTCTCAGTAGAGAAGCAGGGACTTACCGAACTAGACGGAAAGATAACCGAAGTTTCCGATAAACTGAAACATGATCGTATAGCACGACCAAAGCTCTTGAGGAGGCCTCTTATAATATTCGTACTGAGGCATATAACGCAAACAGTGCGCTTGCCGGAATAGTGCGAACAATGAAAAACGCTAAAACGTGCCATCACAGTTTGGGCTGAGAAGCGGGGCCCATTGGTTGAGGGGCACTATGAATATTCGTTCGGTGCCAAAGCGAGTAATAAATGTGGGGGATACACTATGACAGCCGCAGGTGAAGTTATCCAAATGGCGGTCTGCTCGGTTAATGGTAGTGGTAAACCTGTGGGCGCGGTCGCGATAAATCTTGTAGTAGATGGGGAAGAACGGGGGTTGGAGTCACTAAAATCTCTGGAGATAGTTCGAAACGGTGGTTTCGTTCTCCGGTTATGATCGAATTAGACTTTCCAAAGGTAGTGTTATTAACTTTGTTACGAAAACCGGTGACCTAGAGAGTTCTTCCACTATTGTCTCGTTGTTAATTGAACTTATTTTGTAAATACTAATATATTGAAAATCATGAACGAATCAACGCTTCCAATTGTCAATACCACTCCATCAACACTGTGTACAATTAACGAAAGAAGTTCAGATTTTAGGTTGAATAATATCGTCGCTATGCAGGATATTTTTAGTTAGAGAATATACAAATAGAAAAAGAAACGCTAAAAAATATAGACGCGCGGTGAACATGGCTGAAGTATCTAGCACGGCTCTGGCGAGTGTTTCTGTGTTGTGTGGGGCGGGGACAGCTGCAACTATATCCACCATTATAACGGTTCCTGTAGCGGGGATTTTATGTGCGGTGTCGGCCGTTTCTGGGTTCGGGTTGTTGTGTATGGTAATTAGGGCGTCGAGTGGAAAACTCGAGAAAAAATGTAGAAAACGTGATAGAATATCTGTTCTCGCCAGGTCTAAGAAAAATACCATCGACGTTATGGTGTCCAAAGCGTGGCCGATAAGAAAATATCAAATTTAGAGTTGAATCCGTGGTGGAAGGAAATGGGGAGATATGAACAATTAAAAATGATATAAGAATCAAAGCGCGCGCCACCATGCCCAAGATGAGTGTACCGATTGGGATAAATTTAGGGAAAAACTTGGACATAAAGTCGGAAGAAATGTTACAGCACCATTGTGATATTTTTAAAAAAATAATTAATTTTCTATATTGTGCAGTTTACAAATTTACATACCTATACAACATGTGTTTTTCACTGAGAATTACGCCGTAATCGCATAACAAATTCAGTCGAGGATTACACTGTAATCGCGTGTGTAAAATTGATACACTCGGCTATAAATAACTGTCTGTTTACCTCGGCTATCAATTTACGCATGGTTCATAACCCGTGTAATTGAAACATTGTCGTAATTGATAATTGTACAACACTAGGTAATGTGTATCATAACAGCCTACATGGTCGTGTGGGTTAAGGCGATACTCTATAGAGACGAGGGTCGTGTGTTCGCGCCGCGGTTGGAGCTAAAACATTTTTTATTTCTATCCCTACACCTGGTGGTCGCTATGGTAAACAACTGCAATGACAACGGCTGTTCCTACCCGACCGCTCGAGGTTGATAAAATTGATAAATTCAGATTGCCAGTTTACATACCTTCGATAAGGAAAAATACACTCGGCTATAAATTAATTAGTAGTTTTTTTTTTTTCAATAATAATGTTTCAATATCTTTATAAGCGATATCGTAGAAATGTACATTCGTAAACGAATCGTTGGGTTTTAATTTTTTTGTATAATACACCTTAGTTTCATATCCGATACGCATTATCTGTCTTAATGTTCGTATTTGCCTCTTGTATAGTTCACATAATTGCCGGTATAATATTGTAAATGCAACGTTTTTATCGGAGCGTAATAAATTACGCTGGTATTTCATGTATTCGATATCACCTAGTGTTCTCATTTATATAATTTAATATACAGGATTATAACCCCCGTAAGCTTCGTAAACTTCTTCAACACAGTCATTAATAATTTGCAATTCAAATTGTATTGTATTATCCATTTTCTCTAATAATATTGGTACTTGTTTTTTTTCTGTTCATTTCCAATTAGAATTTTCAAATCCATTACAATATGATTGTAGAAACGCATATCCGTAAACGAATCGTTGATTTTAAAATGTTTATAAAATTAGTTTTATGATGTTCCGGTAGTTGTTCTCCGATCCTATTTAGTCGCTTCGTTTCACTAATTTGATCCTTGTACCGGCGACATAATTGCCGGTATAATATTGTAAATGCAACGCTTTTATCGGAGCGTAAATAAATTACGCTGATATTTCATGTATTCGATTCTACATAATGTTTTTCAATTTATAGTAATATTTTTCACCAAAGACATTACAAAAATTCCAATTCCCATTCTATTTTATTATCCATTTTGTTATAATATTTGTATTGTTTTTTCTGTTCAATTTCTAATTTTATAAAATTAGTTTGATAATGTTTTTTTACAGTGTTTTAATGCTGTAGAAACACCGTGTCTTATTAGATCGATTCTATCTTTCTAACTGACTTCCGATTTGAATTATTACTAAACGATAATACTTTCGAGCACGTAATCCCTTGTTAACCATTCGATGAGTAGCCTGAGTGCCACCGCATGGTGGACATAGCAATGACTCGGCTTTGGTCCCTACCCCACAATGCCGACATGGGCGAGGTGAAACGGAACCTCTTCGCATCCATGCACGGTGATGTTTGCAATATTCGTAAATACCGGTGCGAAAACATCTCTCGTGACTACCTGTCTTCAACCACGCACACTTAACTAGAATCATTATGTTATATATATATACTGAGTATAACATAGGGATTTTATCTCTAATAGGGTGTATCTTCTCATGTCATAAATATATGGTCTCGCGGTAGTAGTATATAAGAGTCATAATGATTACAAGTTTCGTGTGGAAGCCACCACACGTAGTGGGGTGGCTTCCATATAAACTTGTATCATTATGACTCTTATATACTACTGGGTCAAAAATCATCACGTCACAACAGACGCAGAGTCGCATTACACTTCATTTACATGTGTCCTGCCACACAAAATAATCCATTCCAAACTGCAGATCTTGGCTGTGTACTAGAGCCCCTGTGCAAACACTGTCTCTGTAGGTTCATCCTTTTCTGAAAACAAAGTAATAAGTGCAGGTGTTCCACAAGGATCGGTTATTGGTCCTCTTCTCTTTTTGATATATGTAAATGATATTGCTGACAATCTAATCAGTACAACCAGACTTTTTGCCTATGACTCATCTATTGCAGTATCAACACCAGACATGAATATAATAGAACATAATATAAATCACGACTTAGATAAATTAGCGGAATGCTCAAACCAGTGGCTTGTGAAGTTCAACCCCTCTAAAACTGACGCAATGATATGTTCACTAGTAAGACATGTAGATCCAGCTCTATATTGTAATAACGTTCAACTCCAATTTGTCGAACATCACAAACACTTGGGGTTAATTCTTAGTCAGGATGGAACCTGGCATGAACATATTTCAAATATTATTGTATCAGCTTCTAAGGTATTAGGTTCTATGAAGATGCTTAAATTTAAACTGAATAGAAATACATTAAATCAAATATATATATATCTTACATGAGACCAATTGTTGGGTATGCAGCAATTGTTTGGGACAGTTGTACCCAATCCCTTGACAAACTGCAATATGAAGCAGCTAGAACAGTTACTGGTCTAACCCGTTCAGTTTCAATTAATAAACTTGTCCCAGAAATTGGATGGGTGTCGCTATCAGACCGAAGAAAAATACAAAAATTAGTGTTAATATTCAAAGAAAAGGCAGGTAAACTTCCAACCTATCTACACGAGCTATTCCCACAACTAGTCGGAGAAAATAATCCATATGAATTGCGTAATAGGAACAATTGTATTACATTAGCCAGGCGAAAAGAAATCTGCTCTAAATCTTTTGAGACCTCAAGAATTCGCGCGCCTGAAGGTACTGGTACCGGAGATTGGCAAGACCTTACCCGAATTGGACGCGATCGTGCCCTGTTATCTACAGAGTGACCACAACAACCAGATGGGGGCATTGCAATGCCCGGAATGCAGTCCGAATGATCATACGAATTGGTGAGAAGAACTATGCTCGGACTAGTGCTTACGATTTGTTCACTCATTGAGTGGCGTATACGAATACTAATACGAGAAGCGAGAGCAGCATCGAAGAGACTCTACGTGACAATGTTGGTAGTTGTGATGTACTTGTTTCACGAATACGTGGCCAAGAATTGCATACCGTATTATAAACTGAAATTCGAAGCGAGAGAAGCGGCCAATCGTTTCGTGTACGTGATACGGAATCAACCTGATCTACGATGATTACCAATATAGTGTGTACGTCGGACTGTAACTGTCTGATATACTTGGCGAGTCTGAGTTGTATATGTCCTGACATCAAATACGACCCACGAAGATTCAACGGTGCGATATGGAAAGATCCCGAACTCGGAGGTTGCTGCCTAGCGTTCAAGACGGGCAAGATCGTCGTCAACGGAAAGGCCGACTGCGAATCGAAGGGCATAATAAGGATTAACGCTTACATCGATCGCTTACGTCGTTTACGGTACGGCGTTAACTCGACCGAAGCGAAGATTGTCACCATGTCGGCGTATTACCGCGTCAACGGGAACCTAACCATGGAATCGTTGTGTACGAACATGAGAGCTCAGTACGAACCGGAACTGTTTCCAGCTGCCATGTTCAAGAGAGACACCGTTCACTTTACATGTTTTCATAATGGTAAGATTCTCATTACGGGAATCAAGAACAATATGTATGATGATGTGTACTTCCTACTCTTATAGAAATGGAATTATATACGTTGTGAATAAAATTATGTAAATACAAATTGCGTTACGTTATTCCCTAAGAGGTTACTCTGCACGCATCGTAAGAGATGTTCTCAGGCTTGTAACTGAGATGCTGCATTACCCTCTTCCCCCAATTTTTTTTATATATATTTTTTGTTTACAATATGTACAGTACAAACAATAATTCACATCACAATTTCGTCGTTAAGGACGTAATTTGTACTACTAAACTCGTTGACTATCGTTCTCATGCTCGTTCCTCGGCAACGTCCATATCCGTAATACAAGCAAAACTGTTCGCAATATACTGATTCGGGGCCTTGTAATCTCCGACAATTGTAAATGTATTGAGGTCCGTTGGTCAGTAAAACGTTCCGGAATCTGCGATGGTAATACTCGGGGGAGTGTCCCAGGGGGTCGAAGAATTCCGGGGGTCCTTTTGTCGGAAAATAAAACGACACCCAATGTTTACCGGGATAAGAACTGGTATCCGTATTGACTATATAAAGTCTAGGCCGACGTCGAACGATGTTAGGTATCATATCCGCCGAACACACTCCTCCGAACTGACTCCGAGTCGTTTGATTTGAGGTCAGTGCCGTACGAAGTTGTCGAGTATTCATCATTCCAGAGTAACGTTCCGACTGGCATCTATTTTCATCAATGCGGGGAACTTGGAATATACGATCACGGTACAAGCTTCTGGTAGAGCTTTGGTGAACTTTAGCTCTAGTCGAGTATGAGCTCTCTGACGGATCCGATCTCTGACGTCTCCGTCCGGGTTGAATACGTACAAACAATATCCTTCCGCGAATGATTCTCTAGTAATTGGTACGGCTCGTGGTCGATCGTCAGAGTACAATCTTTGGTAAGCCTCTAAAAAGAAACTACCGGCTTCGTAGTTCGGTTGTAATGGATGCGATGGCGTAGATTTGCCATCGACGAAGAATCCTACGTAGTTACAGTTAAAGTTTTGAAAGTAGAAGGGATTCTTGACGTAGGAACCGTGAGTTGCCGAGGAAGATACGATACCCAAGATCAGTTGTTTCGGGACTTCTCCTTGAAACAGGTCGTCGGTAATGAAGCTATATTGACCCCTGGGTACCGCGTACGTCTTTATATTAGTTCTCGTATACGGGTGAAGAAGCGCTGTAGTTCCTTCTCAATACGTTGGAATTGCGCTATGATAACGTTAGGATCAACTTTGACTAAGGACAACTTCAAACTGGCATCGGTGATGGCAACCTTGTACTTTTGTTCGGCCTGAGCCGTCATCAGTCTGAACGGATCCGGACTCTGCCACAATTTTAGGTTCAGCGGAACGCCATTCAGTAGTAGTCTGTCCTGTTGGCACAAGTCTATGGCTAGGGGTCCAATCATCTCGGCTTCTATGCCTCCCTTCGTATAGGTCGATCTAGTATAAAGACCACCATTTGGTCCGTTAGTCGACGGATCATCCATAAAGTTCCCGCTGGTATCCGTTGAGAATAGTTGCCACTCGAGTTTCCGAGCATCCACTTCGTCCAACACAGTATCCAAGTATGCCTTGTAAGGGTAATTACACCCCATTTCGCTGACGGGATGTTGTTGTACGTTGAAATCGACTTGAGAAAAGATAGTATGTAGAGGCGAGTTACTTAATCCCACTGCGTCATCGTCGGTTATAGCCAAGCCGTCGTTCTTGACAATTTTGAGTTTTATATACAATAGACTGTTCTTCAAGTCCACGTACTGTGTGGAAGTACCCGGAATGGAAAACTCTATAGCGGAGCCTTCCGTGAGCTGATTGATTGGCCGATGAGTTATCCATTCTTTAGATCGTATTCCCGTTTCGGTAAGAGGCATTTGGAACAAAGCCAATTCGTCGTCGTGAATTTCATTTATTGAGGCCATGATTTGTTTTTGGTGATCTTCTTAGAAGGTTTCTTCTTCTTAGATACAGTAAGTATCTTCTTCTTATAAGCTTGTGAGGTCTTCTTCTTAGATGATTGTTCGATCTTCTTCTTAGGTTTCTTCTTCTTCTTACAGGATTGTGTGAGCTTCTTCTTCTTATTAACTGTCCGTCTTTTGGGAGCGTACCTGGAAGCGTTCATGTCATCTTCTTGATGCTTCAGATCCGATTTCGCCAGTTCCACGGCGTGTGCCGTAGGTGTAACGAATTTGATCGACGGTTCAGCCGGTTTGTTACCTCCCGTTTGAACGGAACCAACGAAGTAGTGTCCGTATTTATCGGGTCTCATTGCCCCTTTCGACATGTTAGCGAAATGCCTCTGCCACACGTCGACATCGTGGGTGGTCATGTTTTCCTAAGATGAAAGAGTACAGTTCACAGAGTCAGAACCAGAGTCTAAATGTTTCAGATTGTCTCCTCTTATAAAGATTCGAACTCGTTGAAATTAGTCGGTTTTAACCGTTACGTACTGATACGCTAATGACGTTCTGTTTTCTCGAGTTGTATTGAATATGGTTCGTAGAATGGGATAAAACGTATCGCACACGTACGAGTCTTCGATCAAGTCGCAGCACACGTGTATAGCGGTCGTCTCTATGTCGTTGGGAAATACTAATTCAGCCAAACCGCATTCCCATATACCGTCTAAATATAATGGTCTAGGTATTTCCACCGTAAAGTCATATGCCGTATTTCCGGGATGACTAGCTTTCGAATCTTCACTGGATAAGTGTAGATAGTAACTCATGATCCTTCTTATAAATGTTCATCGATCAACCGTTTGAGTGTACGCCATCGCTAAGTGGTATTTCCTGACCGAAGACGTTTCTATGAAAGTTTCCATCTTCTTATAACAATTAATGGTGTAGGCAACGTTCTTACGAGTAATCTTTCACATCAATCTCAGGAATCCACGAGTCGTATTTTTCGGGCCAATGAAGCCACCTAACGAGTACTTCCTTCAGATTGCCTCGCTTTCGTCTTTTAAGGATCTTGTCAATCAGAAATGTTGTGTTCTCGTCTACACGTATCGACTGCAGTTCCTGTTCGTAAAACGTGCCCGATATCGCCTCTCCTTCCCAGTCATCCAATTTATATACGTGTATATTCTGTCGTAAATACCCGCTCTTGACTTTCGCCGGTCCATTTCTGGGAATATTCTCTATCGAATACTCCTCTGACGTGAGATATTCGAACGATATCTCCGACATTATACTTCATTTTATGAATGGGTTTAGCTTCGCTAGGTCGACGTATCAGATACTGGCGTAAACGCGACTCACCTAGTTGTATTTCGTCACGGAAGACGGCGTTGTACCCAGTGATCGGTGATCAGTATCGTTGTAGCTGGTCACTATATCTGGTAGAGCATCTACGTATCTATACGAATTGTTCTTCAGAATGTATCTATATATTTTGTGTTTGATAGTTTTAATAACCCTTTCCGCGTAGTTGGCTTTGGTTTCGTTTTGGGTGACGAAATGATCAATACCCTTATCCTTCAAGTACTTTTGCACGTCTCTGTTCGTAAATTCTGATCCTTTGTCCGTCCTGATGGACCCCGGTTGTCTTCCCTTTAGGAACGTGTCTGTCAGGGCTTTGGACACTTCCTTTCCCGTTTTATTCTTCAGAGAATGACACAATAGATAGCGAGAAAATATGTCAATCATCACGAGAACGTACTTGACGCCGTCGTTATACTTAGAAATATTGTTCATGTCCATCAGATCCGAGTCCCATCGGCTGTCTATACCATCGACGATCACTCGGGAACGTTCGAACTTTCTTCTGGCGTATCTGGTCAACGAATAAGCCTCTTGATCTTGTAACCATTGGCGTACGTCTCGTTTCTTTATTTTAAATTTTCCTTCCGATTTCACTATCTTGTAAAGTTTATCCGGACCTGATAAACTTCCCGGGTATTTCGGATCGAAATATATAGACGACAGGTAATCTTTCCAGTCAGACATTATAAACTAATCCACTTAGATAGTCTCTTCTTTTAATTGGATCTGATCCCGGGAGGAATTATTCGATCCATGTCCTTCTTCGTTCGTTGCCAATCGATTTCGTCAGTTTGAACAGCCTTTTCTATAACATCTCTACTAGGGGTCTCGTTGGATAGTCCAACGTATTTCTCGTAAGGTACCAGAACAGTCTTTCGTACTTCCTTCATGATAAAAAGTTATTAAGTACCGCCTCGACAGACTTGATAAGTATCACGATCATTAGGTCTCGTCCTCTCAGCAGATTTTGCTTTCTACGTAGACTGACTGATTTGTCTCCGAGAGTACGTATCCACGTCTTGTACTTTCCGAGTTCGCTTTTCTTTTTTTTTTAGGCGTGATCGGTAATACTCCCTCCAACAAATTGACGATAATTTCGATGAGGGACTTTAGTTGATCATCGGTAATGGTATCCAATAACGCTCTTCTCTGCTTCCTAGACGAGGTCGTTGAAATCAGTCGGAAGAATACGACGTTCTTCTTAACCAATTTACTCATCTTGTTATAATTTCCAGACGTCTCTGACCCTCTTATAAACTACTCGCCACGTATATGACGGGATCTTCTCCGACGAATACGTTCGTTCTCAGTCTATATTCATCGTCGGCGTAAGGAACGCTGTCGACTATTACATATCCGAATGGTCGTTTCGTCGCGTCCTGATACGCTTCAACGAGTATACCGGACTTTCTCGGAAATATCTGACGTCCTAACGTAGCGATCTGAGTCATATCTCTGACATTCTTGAACAAAACGAGGTACCCGGTGTTGAGAGCTATGGTACGAGCGGACTTGCCGCGACTGTAAAGGTTTTGTACAACAAATATTACGCTAATATTCTGGTGATGGCAGCCTCTCGTGAACAACAGTTCCATTTCCGGATTTTCCACCACTCTATGCATCAGGTCGTCTAAAACGATAAGTCCTTGTTCGCCGTCGGCAAACTCGTCTATTTCGGACCGATTCGGGAGTCCTTGATGTAGAGTGAAACTATGGATGTCCCTTTCGAGATCGTTGAAAAGTGGTTGGAATGACCCGTAACAGTACAGTATCTTTTTAGGAGGGTCCTTGGCGTACATCCGATTTAAATTCTTTAGTAATAGTACGATCCAATGAGTCTTTCCGACTCCAGTAGGACCGACCACACAAATACTAGAACGAGGCTCGAACGGAGTCAAACTCTCGACTTTCCACCAGGCCATAGTTAACAGTCATTCGATACATATCGGCTATTTATAAGTTTCTCATTTCTTCATCTTGGGATTAGGTAAAGCGTAACCTATACAACTACTCAATAAACTGATCCAAAGTTCCGTAGACCCATTTTGTAATGACAGATTAGTTATCGAAGCGATGATTATAATGTACACTATTATCATCTGACAAAAGTATACAATTTCTTCCCGCGGGACTCGTGTTCCTAGTAAATGCCAACGTTCTTCTTGGTCAGCGTCAGGTTTTGGGAAACCTTCTTCTAACAAGGTTTCAGAAGTATTTGCTTCCTCCATATTTGTGATTGAGATATATAAGCCTTCTTCTACTTATAAACATTACCCTAAGAGGTCACTCTGCATACATCGTACGAGATGCACTCAGACTTGTGACTGAGTCGTTGCATTACCCTCTTTACAATCCCCCATTGTTCTTGTTTATGTCAGAATTGACAAATAATGTCCCACAATACACGATATAATCAACACCAATACTGCCATAAACAAGAACATACATGACATAAACAAATATAGTAACAATGCAAGAACATACATGATAAAAACAACAATAATGATAAATCAATGACAGTTTACATGGAAAATACGAATAATAGTAATAATTTTTCTTTGCCCGTCTTCTGGTGACCATGTATGGCGTCTTTTTGTGGGGCCTTTGCCCTTCTTCTGGTGACCATGTATGGCGTCTTTTTGTGGGGCTTTTTTAAATAGTGTACATGACATAGTAAAAATGCAAGAACATACATGATAAAAACAACAATTGTACATGTAGTGACAAAAGCCGATCAACACCCTATGGGAATTTACATGTTAAAGGGTCGAAAACGATTAGACAATGATACTAAACTTGATCAATGTATGACAAAACTGATTTACTTAGTACGAAAAACTGTAGGACAGCTATTAAAACAAAACTCTTATTTACAAAGTTGTAACACTAAAAACCATATGGCACAGTATCATAATTGTCTATTCTTCGACGTTTAGTGTACAACATCCGATATGTCTTCTCTTCTTCTCCATTATACAGTTTTCGTTTTCGTTTGTCTCTGCATATCTTTCGAGGATTATTCACGACGATGTTTGGTCGACTCTTCGCGTCTGTCACTATGTTTTTTACTGCGTCAAAGTTAATAAGTTTACTATTGGTAAAGTTTAAGGTAAAACCTATCACTTTACATGTTTCATTGTTCGTACTGGTTTTATACGAGTAGTTTTTCGGCCCTCCCGACACGAACTCCGTAATGTATTCGCCTCCGTCTAGTTCGTCCGTCAATTCGCAGAGGTAATCTCCCAATGGTGGGTCGTATTCACCGGGCTGACTCACATATATGACGGAGTCCGTATCGTAGTAGAGGACCCTCCGGTCTAGTTCTTCCAGTACGCTGTATAGTTTTAATCTGGCCCAACATGTAGTGAACGTCGCCAAGTATATGTTGGTTTTATTGTCCTCGGGCGTGCAGTCCTTTTTGTATGTCCATTCTACTTGGATCGTATCGTCCGCCACAATATGAAAGTTTTGTACTTCTTTAGTTTGATCTGCGATGGTCTGGAAGAACCGGTCTACTTCAATTTCGTTGTAAAAGTTAGTTTGTCTCATGTTAAGTCTCTGGCCAAATTTTCCCCAAAACGAGTTCAGGCATAGTTTCGCCAGAGCTCTATGACCGGGGTTCGTGTTAATGTTTTCTTTATTCAACGTTACACCTTCTTTTTCAAAGTAATCTGTGATGTATTTTTCTTCATCCGCGACGGTCTTAATCCAGTCGGGCGGTCCACTGGCTTCTTACTTGAATTTCAGGAAGGTGTCTATGTAATCGGCAAACAAGCCACCTTCCTGAGTATCAGGGTCGTATTTGGTCGTTTCTTGCCAATGGTACACTTCGTATATTTTGCTAATTTCGTAGCCCAATCGAATGACCGTCTGTATTTCTGGTATACACCAAGTCCCCGTGATGGTTCTTTCATCTTCGGTGCACGTACACGGTAATTGATTCTCCGCATCGGCGCATGTTCGGCATAATGGGAATTTAAGTTTTCCGTTCGATCGATAGGGTATGACGGGATGATATAGTCCTCTAGGTGGTAATATCTTAACTTTGGCGATTCCGAAATATTCGTTTAGGTTTTTGAAGTCTTTAGTGATGATCTTCGGATGTCCTACGGGGTATTCGCAATATTTGTTGACCCACGGGTAGAGGCTCGTAAATTCAACGTATCTTATCTGTTCGCGGCCGTGAGTCTTATAGTAGAGTTGACTCACGTTGGTTCTGCCTCCGAAGAAACTTTCACGGGGATCCAATCGTTCGGAGACATCCAAGTTTTGAAGGAACTGTCGTAGTTATTCGTTTTGATTACGTTCTTCGAGGAATTCGTGTTCCCACTTACATATATATTTCATTCCTAGTTTGTGTATGTAGAACTTCTTCTTTTGAGTTAAAGCGTATAATTCAGACATTGATTGGTTGGTCATGGGGTGAAACGTCTCTTCCCGATCAACTGGAAAACAGTCTGGACATCCGTGGAACACGCAGCCGTGGTATTCGTAGACCGTGTTCGTTTCTTGACAGAAACCGTCCAACTTGTATCTGGTACCGGGAAGAGATTTGTCGCCTATATTCAGGGCGTGTTGAATATGTATACCCTTTTGACTAGCCACCCATTCTAGCCATTCTATGGACGATTTACTGTACTGGTCCTTGTAACCTCGGGTAGGGATTTTGGCGATAGGTGTCGAGTGGAATTTGCTCGCCGTTACTTCCCGTTCGATGTGTTCCGTAGCGACCCATTCTCCGTCTAGTAACACCGTTTGTTTTCCTCCGCGATTTCTTTCGCCCGTATCCACTTTTTCCCACCGTCCAGTTGTACTCTGAGTTTCTTCTTCTAGAAATTTTGTTCTATACGTATTCATACAAACTGAAGCGATGGTCACCGAGTTGAAGGGGTCTACGGCACCTACCCACTTCGTTTTCTTCCTTCCGTTATCGTCCATCGACTCAACTTGTACCCCGGTGGACGACATTAATAGGTGCCGGAATTTGAGACACGATTGACGCAGTATGTCCACGTCACTCCGGCAATATTCGTACATTTCCTTTCGAAAATCGAATTCCTTGTCTTTATTTTGGTCGTGCCACGTCAGGAACTCGTCCCTCTCCTTCGAACTCATGAATTCGTGTCCGTAATGTTTGGGTTCGGGGTAGAGTCCTACGTAATTCTGGTTTTCGCGCGTATTGAAGAAGTGAGGAAACCATCTTTTTTTCAATTCCTTCAATCCGAACGCTTTTGGTAGCGCCGATAGTTTCATCGGTAGGAAGTTGAGACTATCGATAACCTTGATGTGTAGATCTTTCTCTACCGTCATGTACATGATTTTTGATCCGGTGTAAATGATCTTATCCGGGCGCATGGCATTGTCTATCAAGATACTACCAATAGGAAAGGTACCGTCGTATCCTTTCATATTGTGAGCTACGCATTTAAAGTATTTGTGTTGTTGGGAAAATACCCATTCGCCAAATTTCTTCGCGGTAGCGTCACCTTGGAACACGGTCTCCCTTAAACCGCATGTACCGGGACACGGACCTTCGTATTCATCTTCACAATCGTACTCGCATTCTTCGCATCGCGTACCGCAAGACCGGCATACCGATTTTGGCGTTAATTCTGTGTCGATGCATCGGGGGCATACTGTATGGGCCACTACGTAATTGGGTGTATGGGTGGCCTTGCCGCACGATGAAGTCTTACAGTTTGTACATTTGGCACAGACTCTACACGGTTTGTCTTCAACGCAGTTTGGACAATTGTTCTTTTGGGACATCCGGTAACCCTTCTCGCATTCCATTAGTTCATCCTGGCTACACTCGAAATCGAAAAAGATGAATTTTGGTACGAAATCTTCTTCGGCGGGTATCGATCGTAGGTAGCACAAGTGGTCATCGAGGACGAACTCCGCGCACGATGTACAAAAGTACTCCCCGCATCGATGTTCTTCTCGTTTTCTCTTTTCGATATTGAGTACTTTGTAGCACGTCGGGCACTTCCACCATTTTTTACATTCCGAGGGTCCGATCACCTTCTCCTTGTTTTTCCCATTCTTGTACTTCGGTACTTCTTTATGCCGATTGTAACATTCCGTAGATCGACACGTCATGTTACAGCTGTTACAATCGACAGTGTTCTCGGTTTTGAAGCATTTGTCAGTTTTACATACGATACAATAGCTTTCGCACTCGTGTTTTTCTTTGTTGCTGTAATGTTTGAGGCAGGTCTCGCAGAAGTAGTGGGCGCTGAAGAAGCCCGTGATGCTGCTGATGGCGTGGAAATGGTCATCGTCCAGCAGGTATATGTATATACACGGTCGTTCGTCTTCACTGGGATTGGTGACAAATTTATTATTCAGTCTGGCGCTGACCACCATCACGCGTACGTCCAGTACTCTTTCGAACGCCGCTACATCATTCAGGCTGGCCGGACGATCCAAGGGTACTCTTGCCATCAGACTCAGGGCTACCGCCAGTTGTCCTTGTTCTTTTCGGCTACTGTTGGTTATGTGCCGGTAGTAAGTCAACGGAACTTTCTTGTGTTCAATCGCGAGTTGTAAATTGCTCTTCCCCTGTCTGCTTTTGGTAATCTCTTGCCACTCTTCTTTCGTACATCACTTCAACTTGGCCCAAGCCACCCCGATTGCCCTCGCCATACACAACTGGTCTTCATTCTCGATGGTCACGACCGATGTTTTCTTGTATAGGGAGTTATTTTTCCCTCGTAGTTTGGTGACTCTGCGCCTGACTCCCCCTTTAGGTAGGTCTATGGATCCTACCGTTATCTCGAAGCTATCGTCAACGGGTAGGTCTTGCTTACTGTTCAGTACTTTCTCTATGATACCCATCACAAAACACGTATATTTGTGGTAGATTATTGCATTCAAATGATTAAAATGATTAAAATGATCATAACACATACTAATTCAGTCAATTCAATGACAATGTATGGTATAAATATCCGCTAACGGACGTACAAGCCACTTCGAATAGCCTTTGTAGCCTTTCCCAGCCTTTCCCAGCCTTTGGGGTGTTTAGGGTGACTTAGGGTCACCCTAAACACCCCAAAGGCTGGAAAAGGCTACAAAGGCTACAAAGACTGTTCGAAGTGGCTTGTATGTCAGTTAACGGATGTTTATACCATACATTGTCATTGAATTGACTGAATTAGTATGTGTTATGATCATTTTAATCATTTTAATCATTTGAATGCAATAATCTACCACAAATATACGTGTTTTGTTAAATTATCTAAACGCGCACCTGTGCCGATCGCGCCGCGCGGAATTGGACAAAGAGTGATTAACACCTATTAACATATCGTTTAGCAGGTGCAGCTAAACACCGATTATAATTATTGCATTATTATTAATATAAGTCAATGATCAATCACTGACATTCATTTAAACATGCTTTATGTATCAATACATTACGTAAACATAGGACGAATGCCGAATTTTGAGACATCAGTTATCTACCTTGAAAATGGGTATCCACACGGTGATAAAAAATATGTTTATAAGCGCTACGTACGAAACTAGTAAAAAGATGACGCAAAATAATTCATTTGTAAATTTGATTTTATATCGTTTTTTTACTTATTATATAGACCACAAAGGCCGACTGGAGGGATCACACCGGCTATATGTAATTATTATATAGACGACACAGGCTGACTGGAGGCACCACAAAGGCTATATGTACTTATTATATAAACTAAAAAGGCTGACTGGAGGAACCACAAAGGATATATTTCTTTATTATATAGACCACAAAGGCCGACTGACGGGATCACAAAGGCTATATATACTTATTATATAGACGACAAAGGTTTGGATGTGCCGTGTTGATGAGCCTACACCTGGTCAGTGTGGTAATACACACATGGGTGAGGTAGGCTCATCTGTATTGTAGGGTAAGAAATTTAATGCGGAATTGAATTCCGCATTTGCTATGAAAATTTCGTCATCTTTCGACATCATTTACAGAAAATATGACCGTTATATTTCATGAAACATCGCACATGTTCGTAGGTATAAAATCACATGGAGTATCTCAGTAACTCATAGGCATTTGAAACTTGACCAATTCCGTGACACCTTCTTTGTTTCATCTCACCATATCTTGCCTTATCTGTAAACTACACACTTCCGATTATTGGCTAGAACATTTTATTTAATGTATGTATGCATGTATGTTTAATTGTATAGCATTGTATTGTATTACACCACCGCCTGTGCTAATTTTACTAATATTTGTCTTTTGTTTTATTTCCAAATACTTGAATATTGTGCTTAAAATCAAGCATCTTGATTGGCTGAGCCTGAGCTGTGCTACAGCTCAGAAACAGCCAATCAAAATGCTTTATCGCTAGTTGATATCGCCAATTATTAAATTGATGTGTTTGAATAGTGTGCTTACAATGAAGCAGCTTCACTGGCTGAGCCTGAGCTACAGCTCAGGTACAGCCAATCATAATGCTTGCTTGCGAGTTGACATCGCCAATAGATGTTCATATTGACAAGATTAACGCAGGCGGTTTTGTACGGGCTTTGTTTGCAGGGGGCCATTTCACTCAACTTCTACGACTAAAATGTTCGTACGTTCACAATTATGATAGTCTGTAAATTGCACATCAACACTGTTTTCTTGTAAACAATTATTGGATTTACATTTATTGAGTATAGGCTGCATATGTAGCCTATGCTCAATAAATTAAATCCATCAATTGACGTTTACACACGATCTTACATTTGCACTTACGAATATTTTAATCGTACGAAGTTTAGTGAAACGGGCTCCAGGGTCCTCCGGGACAGGCAGCAGCATTTTGGACAGCGTGATTGTCCCTTGTATTTATTAGCTGCACGTTTTCCTCTTTATAGACAACGGGTTGCATTATATCGTTACACCGCAGTCAACGGTATAAATTTGCGAACATTTCCATTTCGGGCTCTACAATATAGCAATACTCTGCATGTCATTGGCGATCATACAGTCACAGTCACATTTCAGCCTAAATATTCTGTTTGTTTTCATACGCGGGCAAATAGCAAACTACTAGAAAATAAAGGTTTGTATTATTCATAGTGTCAAGTCATCAATGACAGTCCGTCTACATACACTAGTGCTAATCTTGCCAATATTTGTCAATTTCAAAATAGTTGAATGTTGTGCTTTGACTCAAACAGACTGATTGACTGAACCTGAGCTGTGCCACAGCTCAGGCTCAGTCAATCAACTTGCTTGAATGCGATTTGGCATTGTCAATAGATGTCGACAAACGTTGATAATATTGGCCAGATTAACGCCGGCGGTTGTGTATGTACTCGTGCATGTAGTAGGTAAGAAGAATCGTAATCACTCAACCGTGTCATCTGCAAGTTTTAAACCTACATGTACCTGGTGAAATGTGTGGTCAGCATGTCTTTACAAGTGTATCAACACAGTGAGCTGATGAATGCATGTTTATACACATACGTTTCTGAGCCACATGCACTTTGTGGTATGAACGAGCAAAGCCTCTTTAAATCATACCCAATTTTACTCTGATATTAAATATCTAGAAGATAGGACACTTTTCATCTAACGGAAGTGGATTATTTATCTAGGGCCGGGCTCGCTAATTCAGTAATTGTAACGCGCGAGAAGGCCGGGACCCTACAAGTTCCGGCCTTCTAGCGCGTTACAATTAGTGAATTAGCGAGCCGGGCCCAAGGTACACTAGTACCATTTCCGTTGGTTGAAAAGATGGCGAGTGACCTTTTACACATTTAATATCATGGTAAAATTGGGTATGATTTAAAAAATTTTTTTATAACGTTCATACCACAAGTGCCTGTGTTCTGAGCAGGCTTGTCAGTTATCCACCGCTATGAAGCCAGTGTCATTATACCTATTGTTTACCCTACCACGTTCGAGTATTCCGACTTCAACGACTTACCGATGGCTACCAGATACGGTATTGTGCTAGTTCTGAGTACATAGCTCTAATTACATTTCATTACACTGCATTACATGATAGTTATGACGGAGTAGTCTTTCCAAATGTGTGTTTGAAGCGTTCTTTGTTTACTTCTGCTAATACACACTTTATTAGGTAAGTTGATGATAATATGTTGTGTTATATTGTATAATTGTATATCAATAACAATACAGCGAAGTATGAACGTCAAGGCCCCGCGTGCTTTTCTCTATATTTTAGTGCGCGAAGTGTAAATGCTCTTACGCACAATGTTACTGTGTAGCGTGGAGTAGCGATATAGTGCAACCTGTTGCCAGTAAAGCGGAATACGTGCAACTAAGTACTTATGTATTCTGTATGTATTTGTGGCTGAGACTGGAAACACGGGTCTTATGGGTTATGCGACCAGTGTAGCCAGATCAGCCGTATAGTCTGATCAGGGTCTACGGCGTTAGTAATTCAATTAATGAAACCCCGTCACGATTCTAATAAGCAACACACATCGTTATCAGCCTAACTAAGTGTGTTATTTGATTAGGAGTTGCACTGATCACAAATCCGCTGACCCCATGTTTTCCCAGTCAGTCACATTCAAGGTGCATGATCACTTGTTTACAACAACAACAACAATGGCTAAAAATGTTGAAAGCGCGCCCACTCCAAAGTAAGTATTATTTGATATGTCCTTAATAGGTAATGGATTTTGATCAAATATGGCGCAGCAAACGCGTCTTCATGAATTGCATTTGGTGGGGTCACGGGAGTTCGGCACATACTTATGTTAGCAGACACGGACATCGATACACCTTGACATTTGTTTCTCTGAGAACGAAAATGTTGTGAAGAAACTGGTTTCATAGTGAATGCAATACATGTATATGATTGACACCGGTAGTTCCACTTTTCATTTCAGTTACATGTTTCTTAAGAACATTTGCATAACGCTTAGACGCAGTTAATGTTTTCACAGTGATTAATGGTTGTCTGAGAACTGGAATGTTATGCACATGTTCATGGCGACTACAATATGTGACATGGATGGTACGCAGGGCTCCAGATAAGCAATTAGTAATTGAGTATTTGCGCACTCCATCATTTCAGAAGCAATTGATTATTTCAAAATTTTAATTGGGTAAAGTAAAATCTCACTACTGTCTACACATCAACATATACCAATTATTGACTAGCTTGCTTCAACACGAAAACATGTCTTGGCATTTCATTAGAAGTGTCTCCTTGGAGACAATTCTAATGAAATACCAACATGAGTTGTCATGGAAAATAAAAAAAAATGTTATATTTGTGGTCTGTTTATTATTTTCTGCATCATGATAAAGGTATCACAAAATTGTTATTGTTTTTTCATACTCGCTACTTCTGATTTCAATTGGGTTTTTGACAATTTTAATTGGTAGTTAAGCAAATACGCAGCTTATCTGTAGATCTGGGTACGTTTTATAAACATTTTCATAGCGACAAATGTTTGTTTGAAAACGGGAATGTTATGAACATTTTCATAGCGACTACTTTTTGTCTGAGAACGGGGAGGTTGTGACAATTTTCATACTAACTGCACTATGTGTTAGTAATGTTACTAATGTTACGGTTTATGCTTTTTTACGCTAGCGACTAATATTTGTCTGAGAACGGGAATGCTATGAAACCTTTCATAGCTTACTATTCGAGAGGGATGGTTCGTTTTATGAAACTGTTCATACAGTGGAACCCCTCTAAACCAACACCCTGGGATGTCCCCAGGGTGTCCGGTTTATATAGGTTCCAATGTACAGTCTAAAAACTGACGAATTTACTTGATGGACATTTCACACCACTCGATTAACAGAAATGACATATTCGTTGCAAAACTATGAATATTCTCTATATATCAATAAGAAATAGGGTAGTCCGGTGACAAATATGACATGTGGTATTGGAAGTATTGGTAATGCAATGTGTATTGCACTCTGGGTTAAGAGTTTCTGGATGTCCGGCTTAGAGAGGTCTAGAAAGGTTGTGTGGACAACCCGACCCTACCTATTCCACCATATGGGCACATAGCGCTGTCTAGTAGTGTTTTAAAGAAGCCCACCCTCCCTACCGAGATTATTCTGGACTGTTGCCCGCTGCCCGCACCACAGGTTTGTATACGCCTTACAGGGACGGATCTAGAGGGTTCCGGGGTTGCAACCCCCACCCCTGTTCAGCCACGGAGTTTACATAATCACAGCTTACCACCAGTTAGAGTCTGAATTTAAATGCCATAAAACACAGGAAAGTGCATTTCGAAGAGCTCACAAATAGGACAACCCCCTAGTTGCGAACGGTAACTCTTGCAATATACTCCCGTACCCGTCCGTAGCTAGCTACGGACGGTACGGAAGTAGATTTCAAGAGTTACCTTCGCAACTAGACAACCACCGTTCCCCAAATGATGGGTCCGCCCCTGTCTTAGTAAGCTCAACAAGTGGCAGGTATTGAGTGCAGTACGGCAGAGTATTCCGTGTGAAGACCCTAGTGGACAGATCACATAATCAACACGTTATTGAACGTAGTTATGAGTACACAACTCTAATTACATTACATTACATTGTATTACAGTACAGTGATGACAAAGTAGTATTTCCAAATTTGCGTTTGAAGCGTTATTTATTTACATTCTACTTCATGGAAAGTGACCTAATAATTTTGCTAATACACACTAATATTAGGTGAGTTTATGATAATAGTTTTGTCTCATATTGTAAACGTTTCTCCCTATAATACTAATATAGCGAAGTATGAATGTCGACGCCCTGTATATTGTTCCTATTTTTAGTGCACTAAAAAGAAAGGTCATTCCGCAAAGTTATACCGTTGACGGTGATGCAGAGATACAGTGCAACATATTGGCCTTAAAGTGGAAAACGTGCAGCAATATTGAACGATGTTTTACAATGCCGTTGATTTTCATTATGTAACACAGTTTGCATTGACTAATATAGCAAATATGTAACTATGTGAATAAAAAATACATTTGATACAAACAGACAGTCATACTTGTTTTTGCCACAAATGCATGCTTAATATAATTACTGGGAACAACTAGAATAGCTTATTATACATATAAAGGACGCATGCATATCATATCATATCATATACTATCATATATACATGTCCATATTCATTCCAAAGTAACTACAGTGGAACCCCTCTAAACCGGATATTTGATCAGGGTCTTGGTAATTTATCTCAGATGATAATGTATGTTCGTGATCGCATAGCACACAAGTATGGCTCAGAATGATCAATTGCCTGATTTACAGTGAAACCTCTCTAAGCCGGACACCCTGGGGACCTCCCAGGGTGTCCGGTTTACAGAGGTTTCACGGTAGTATGGTTGTAGCTTGATGTATATGTCATACCATTGGAGTTATCATATATTCATACATCATTCAACCACATTCGTATGTGGCTTTTATTTATATCCAATATGGACGTTGGGGACCGTACAAATAATATTACTGGGTACTTATTATACAAAGCAAACTTCATGTGTATTAGAAAGTCTTATATTGCACAGCATCGGGACTGACCAGGACCTACGCTATTGAGTTATCATAGTTCAAACTGATATGCCGTTCCAGGCCCGTACGCAGAGCGGGTGCGACGGGTGCGTAGATACCCCCCTTAACCCGGTCAACACCACATACCTGTATTGTGGTATTTGAAAAAAAGTGTAGATCCGGATGAGCCGGCTCGTGACGAGCCGTCTCATCAGGATCTGCACTTTTTGCCAGTAATTTTCATACTTTTGAGAATAAAAACACTTCATGTTCATAAATGGACTGGTCCGAAAATCATGTTGTGATGATTGGATTTGGTTAGTAGTATATAAGAGTCACAATGATACCACCACCCTCTGAGGCACCGGCTAACGCGCGGTGACCCCCCCCCCCCCCCCACCACCGCATGGTGGTATCATTTGTGACTCTTATATACTACTTGGTGGATTTCCCCCCACTGTTCGGCGGGTATGTATGAGAAGAATGGACCATATTTTTCATCAACCGCGAGACCATATATTTATGACACGAGAAGATACACCCCATTAGAGATAAGAATCCCTATGTTATACTCAGTATATATAATAACAATCTGTCATACATTTATTACGAATAAAATAACAACTGACACCCTATTAAAGATAAGAAATCCATAAGTTATACTCAGTATATTACAGCAATCTGTCATAAATATCAACTGACACCCTATTAAAGACAAGTTATCCATAAGTTATACTAAGTATATTACAACAATCTGTCATACATTTATTACAAATACAATATAAACTTACACCCTATTGAAGATAAAAATATATTGGTTATACTCAGTATAATGTCTACCATAAAGCAAATGAGAGAGCAAGCTAAGAGTTGGGGAATTTCCCTAAGAGGTTTGAGACTCAAGAAAGCTATAGCAGATAGGATAAGTGACGCGCGAGCCACTGTCTACGAGGAGAGGCAGCGACGTGCGGTTTCGACCGGACGACTGCCCGCCGACCCCGAAAAACGCTCTGAGTAATTGGAGAACGAGACGACGGCCAGCCTGCGTGCCACTGCTTACGCGGAGCGTGTAAAAGAAGATTCCAGCGCACGTAGAAAACCCCTATACAAGGCGTACTACAATAAGATTGATCAAGGGTTGGTGGGGAGACCTCCTAAGAGGAGAGATATCGCCAGAGCTTTGGTGGAGGAGGGTCCCAGGATTTTCGCCGAAGAAGCCGAAGTTAGGGAAACTGTTGATAGGGGTAGGAGGAAGATAGTATGGATTTTCGAGAGGGGGTAGATGGAGAGATCGCTAATCGCATAATGAATAAAATTCGCCCAGAGATGACCACGGCATGTTATCTGAGGTATTCGTGCTCTTATCGTATTAGGAACATCGAGACCGACGAAACGATGATCTATCACAAACAATCAAAGGGCAGTCCGTGGATAAACGAGATTTCCAAAGCGGAGAGTTGGATATCCGATAGAGAGAAAGGTCGAATGGACATCGACAAAGTTGATAGACCAAACACAAAATGGACCTTCGTTCGTTGGATATCGGTCGAGGTGAAGATGATCATCGATGCGCAACAACTTCTCATGGGAGCGGGAAAACTCCCAGACTGGTTAAGACAAAAAAAGGGAATGTATTCCGTCAACACGTACGACGACTACTTGTGTCTGTTTAGGTGCATAGCCATCCACCGTGGAGGGAGACCAGTTGTGAGAAGGCACGAGCTCTGGCTCGCGAATACCTCGGGCAAGATAACGGACCGGGTAGTAAGGGAATCCCCCTGGATGATATTAAGAAGGTAGAAGAGCGCTTCAAGATGGGCATTCGCGTTTACGAGCCCACCGCCGACGGAGTGTGGTACCTCATGATGGTTCCGGCAAATTACGACGTGGTTGGGGAGAAGATAATGACGATAGGAATGTTTGGAGGTCACTCTTTCCTCATAACGAACCTCCGCAAGATGACGAACGAGTACGGGTGCACCGGATGTCAACAACGGTTCACAAAGTCGTGTAACATGCACAGGCACGCGACCACCTGCATGGGTGGGAAGACCGTGGTGATGTCCAGGTAAGAGGGTAGAGTGACCACAGTCGGCCTACGAGAAGGCGTTCTATCCCAAGGGGTCAGCGAGCGAGAGGTCGATTCAATGGTTGAATAGAGAAGAAGAGAGGGTGGGAAAGCACATACATCACGCGAGATGCGGTCACGGTGGTGAGAGGTGGGTGGCCGGCGATCCGGTAGACGGTTACTGTCACGAGACCGAGACCGTGTTTCAGTTTCACGGATGCTACTGGCACGGATGTCCGAGGCATTGCATGAGAGGTAACGCTAGATCGCTGTACAGGAGGACGAAAATTCAAGACGCCAAGATAAGGAAGGCGGGTTGCAAGCTGGTGGTGATGTAGGAGTGCGAGTGGTTGAATGAGAGGAATCCCCACCATCCACCACCACCGCGCGAGGAGACGACGACTCTGTACCCTCACCAGATAGTCTACGACTTCGAGGCGTATCTCGACAAGTCAAAAACCACGCGACCCACCAAAGACCTGACCTTCGAGGTCGAGCACGTTCCTATGTCGGTGTCGTTGGGGGATACGATGCATGATTGAAGGGATCACACACATATGCGAACGAGATCCCGACACGCTAGTCGAGAAGTTCGTGACCGAGCTGCAGATGAGAGGCAAGGCAATCAGGGAGGGGGTTAGGAATAAGTATCTGCCGGCCGACATAGATATGTTATCGAAGTCTCAGCAAGCAAAGATTATCTCTTGGATTGACCAAGTCCCGGTGGTGGGGTTCAACTGTAGCAGGTACGACCTGAACCTCATCAAGCAGTACTTTGTAGAGAAGTTGGCGGCCACCGTGAATAAGGTGATGGTCGGAAAGAGAGCCAGCACGACGATGTTTCTGTTTACCCGGAGTTTAGATTTCTCCACATCATCCAGTATCTGGGACCCGGTACCACGTACGACCGGTGGGTTAAGGCGTACGACTGTAAAACGGTAAAGTCTCACTTTCCGTACGAGTGGTTCGATAGCGCGGACAAGCTCGACCATCCGGGGCTGCCAGACTATCCCGAGTGGTACTCGAAGTTGAAGGGTGAGTTCCTACTGTCGTTGTCCGGGTGGAAAGAGTGTAAGAAGGTATTCCGAGAAAATGGGATGAAGACGTTCAAGGAATGGTTGCAACACTACAACGACTTGGATGTAGGACCTTTCCTGGAGGCTCTGACTAAAATGACTGAGTTCTACAGGGGAAGAGGAGTGACATACTCAAGGATGCTGTGCTTCTGCCCGGTGTATCCCTTCAGTACCTACTCCGCGGGTCGATTGATGGGAAGGCGGACACGCCCGAGCTGTGGTCGCCGAAGTCTGAAACTTACGAGATGATGAAGCAGGGATTGGTCGGTGGTCCGTCCATAGTATTCTCCAGATACGCCGAGGCTGGAAGGTCAACGATCAGGGGTCAGGTGGGGAGTCGGGAGGAGAAGATGTGCAATGCGGTGCTGGGGTACGATGCCAATGCTCTGTACAATCCACAACCCACCACCCAACCCTTAGGTCACACATTTAACTTGTTCAGAAACTTAACGTTGGGGTAAATGTTGTGTAACTTCTGTTTATTTACAGGGAACGCTTTAATATTTCACACATGCATTCAACTGATGATTCTCTATTGTGCTACACCAAATCCATGACCCACCCCACCCCCCCCCTCCCCCGCCCCCACTCCTTTCCCCAAGATAAACTTCATCAACTTAACGTTGGAGTAAACGTCTTTTTATAACTTCTGTTTCTTTACAGGGAACGCCTTGATATTTCATACATGCATTCATCTGATGATACTCTATCGTGCTATAGCAAATACATGACCCACCCCACCCCTTTCCCCAAGTTCAAGGTCACAAACTTAGCACATTCATAAACTTAACGTTGGGGTAAATGTATTGTAACATATGTTTCCTTTCATGGAACGCCTTGATATTTCATACATGCATTCCTCATATGACCCTCTATCATGCTGTAGCAAATCCACAAACCCCCAACACAAACCATACCCCAAGGTCGAGGTCAGAAACTTAGCATGTTCATAACATTTACGTCGGGGTAAATGTTGTGTAACTTCTGTTTCTTTACAGTGAACGCTTTGATGGTTCATACATGCATTCATCTGATGATCCTCTATTGTGCTACATCAAATCCATGAGCCATCCCTTTCCCCAAGATCAACATCATAAACTTAACGTTGGAGTAAATTTTGTTTTATAACTTCTGTTTCTTTACAGGGAACGCCTTGATATTTCACACATGTATTCCTGTGATGACCATCTATCAAGCTGTAGCAAATCCACAACCAACCACCCCACCCTTAGGTCACAAACTTAGCATGTTCAGAAACTTAACGTTGGGGTAAATGTTGTGTAACTTCTGTTTCTTTACATGGAACGCTTTGATATTTCATACATGCATTCAACTGATGATTCGGTATTGTGCTACAGCAAATCCATGATCCACCCCACCCCTTTCCCCAAGACAAACTTCATCAACTTAACGTTGGAGTAAATGTCTTTTTATAACTTCTGTTTATTTACCCACCCCCACCCCTTTCAACAAGTTCAAGGTCACAAACTTAGCACATTCATAAACTTAACGTTGGGGTAAATGTATTGTAACATATGTTTCCTTTCATGGAACGCCTTGATATTACATACATGCATTCCTCAGATGACCCTCTATCATGCTGTAGCAAATCCACAACCCACCACTCAACCCTTACCCCAAGGTCAAGGTCACAAACTTAGCATGTTCATACAATTTACGTTGGGGTAAATGTTGTGTAACTTCTGTTTATTTACAGGGAACGCTTTGATATTTCATACATGCATTCATCCTGTATTGTGCTACAGCAAATCCATGACCCCTCCCCCCACCGCTTCCCCCAAGGTCAAGGTCACACACTTAGCACATGTATACATGCATTCCTTATGTGAATAGCTATCATGCTGTAGAAAATCATAAACTTATAACGTCGCGTTAAATTTTGTTTTACTTCTGTTTTCAGGGAGCGCATTGATATTTCATACATGCATTCATCTTAATATGCTATATTATGCTATAGCAAATCCACGACCCACCTTCCACCACTTACCAAGGTCCACTGCACACCCATTAACCCAAGGTCAAGCTATATAATATTCATGTTTTTTATACAACTGTGCCAAGTTTGAGTGAAGGCTGCCAACAGGCGAGCTTCGTTGTCTTCTAACAACTCCTGTTTTTATTTTCACACAAAAGCATGTACAAACAAGACATATTACTAGTAACATGTATGTGCATAATTACATTTAATTCCATATTTCTAAATTACTGAGTAAATATATATTACACATGTAATTACCTGTTTATATATGTATATGTTTGAACACAAATATAAAGAAATGACAAAATAAATGCAATAACAAAATAGTTATCAATTAATAATAGAGAGAAAAAAACCAATAGAGCAAGTAAATAAATACACACATAACAATTTAATTTGATAAGTACGAGCAGCATGATCATATGTTTGCAATATTTTGTGTTGGATTAAATATTTCAAGGGAAAGAATAAGAAGAAAATAAGTTAGTCTAGCGGTAAACCAGTTCATTTTCTATTGTGTATTTTAGCTTTGTTTCTATTTACTGATATTAATGTTCAAGCAAAAATGGAAATTTGGACTAATGGTTGAAAAGGCCACATACCCTATTTCAGTACTTACAGCCACAACTGATAAAGTACGACAAAATCACAGGGGCAATGCCATATATCTTTTCTATATATCACTAGTCTCAATAATTGCCAACGTTCAACTTTGCAAATGGTAAATTTGACAATACGTAATACTATAAATGTAATAAAACATTATGTCATCCCCGGTCCGACTTTCTGATAATGGAAATAAATAAAATATTACCGCCTGAGACACCACGTTTCTCTCACTTGCGTCATCTTACATTGACGATCGTTTTGAAGAGAACTCGATACGATTTTACCGGTCCAAAACGTTTAGTCTGAATGGAATTTTTGTTTAGCCATTAATTATTCTGCCAGATTAACACTTTTCATTCATAATTCGACAATCCGATAACGAATGACATGTCTTACTGCAAGAACATATCTGATTATGGTTGAGAAAACGTACTATTTGCATGTAAAGTGAGACCAGCGTTTGTTAGTTACTGCAGTAGACTGCATACAGTATCGTTTCTGGTACAACATACAGAGAAACATCTACAAACCGGACACCCTGGGGATGTACACAGGGTGTCCGGTTTAGAGAGGTTCCACTGTAAATCAGGTATAATAATAGAAAGAAAGTTGCAAAAGGAGCTGGAGGAGCTGCAGGAGGAGTCGAACTACGAACAATTTTGGAAATGTACTCGGAAACCTGTCTAGATTGCTTGGAAATGACGTAACTAAGAAACAAACATATTTCAATAAGTCTATGTTCTTAATGTTAAATATTAAATTCCCATAGAAAAATTGTATTTTCCCGATAAAACCATATTTCATGGAATTTTATCCAATACTTTTTTTTTTGGTGGGGCAGGGTGAAATTTTGGTTATTGATGAAAACATTACTTGCATTTAAATATTTGTTAGATTTAGTGTGCTTAGTCGCCAAATGTTTGTCGGGAGAATACACTTGGAACAGACAGCATATGCATGTTTGGGTTTCACGCACAATGCGTTGTTAGTATAAATAGGCATAAACTGCAAATCATCTTTAAAGGTACATGCTCAATCAGCAGGAACACAATGCTCTTTATATGAATTAAATAAGAGTATAATTGTGTCACTATTCCACCAAAAAGTACGGGTACCCGCTATACAGATATAATCATTTAGTAATATGTATTTTACTGATAGTGACTCGCGGTGGTATCAGGCTATTTTCACATGCAAATGAGGCATGATACTTTTTAATTATTTACGTGCGTCACCTGAACAACAAGATTTTCTACAGATCATAAAGTATGATCATCGCACATCAAAAAGTAAATACATACAATAAATAGTACTGTTCGTTAACATTTTAAGGAAACACGGCTATCACCCCGTATATCAATGTGGAAATTTACGTCCGATATAAAATGTATAATAATGTAAATCAATAAGTGGGGTAATGGTGAATGAATGTTTATTGATGTCTTTGATATAAAGAACATTTTGTGCCTATTGAGTGGGCATGTACCTTTACGTGAGTTATGTTACCTGTACCTAACTACAGTAGCGCTTTTCTGCAAGTCAACTATACTTACGATACCAATATTATACGTATACTATACCAATACGATATGTTTTCTATACGATATGCATATAATATAAACGTACGGTATGTTTGTACCGTACATACCAACCAATATCGTATAGATATATCATTCAAATCGTACGTTTATACGATTTGTATACATGTGTATAATTCTGGTACGTTTGTATCGTACAAATGTACCAGAATACCGTAAATGTATACGATATATTAACGGTGTTGCCGTGTACTATTTGCCCTAAAATTTCGTCCGCCCCTAATAGTTGGTCCTCTTTGGAGTCGAGAATTTCTTTAAAATGAGAGGTGTTTTCAGTAGAATGAAAAGCAACACTTCGAGTATACCATATCCGTACGGATATATCGTATATACGAACGGATATCGTATGTTTGTATAATAAATGTACTATACGATGATACGGTACAAACATACCAATATTATATGATCATACGATATGCTCATTAAATATACCAATACTATACGATTACGATATGTATACGATAATAGTATATACAAATAGGTAAGGAGCAGAAAATCGCTATTGTATCCTGACCTGATCGTTACGAGCCGACTCATCTGGATCTGCACTGTTTGCAAACCCCGCTATAGCGGGCTTTCGGTTTCAAAGGGTTAATTAACGATATTCCATGTACAATATACAATATTTAAAGAAAGTTAATATTTTCATTTTTTCCAAACTATGGACATCACCGTAAATACAATTTAGTAATCGTGTACTCACTTTAAATAAAATAACCTACATGTTATATATTACATTGGCATTGACACTCAAAGTTATAACCCAATGCCAATGTCATCCGCCAAGTAGACGGCCCGCCAGGGCATGAACAAAACACATTTGAATGCATTTTTTGTTACAAATGGGTACACATGCTAGTTTATATCTACGCTGGGTAACCTTTCGGATAGGGATGGGTACCCCCTACCTTTAAGAGCAAACATATATTTTAATATATTTTAATACACTAGACCAATGGTTGTCAAGATTGCCGCCGAAATTATTGTTTTGTTTTTAAAAAAGATTACATTCCATTTTACACTGCTGCGTTATACAAAGTTTTAATTATATAAATCATGCATTCCGATTTCGTTCCTGTATGCAACCTACCACGACACAAATGTTTTACGTATTGTAATTTTCATCCAATATGGCTGCCGTGACATTAAGCAAACTGATGTTTGCAAACATCGCTTTTTTTTTGGTGCTGATAAGCGAATCCCAAATTGTATTAATGACTCACTTTGTGCAGATACCTGATGTATTGAACTTCGTCAGTTTATATCCATTTCTGCCATCATTAGCAGACACGTGGCTGTGACTGGTGATATAGGGCTTATGGTTTTGCGACCAGTGTATAACCAGATTAGCTGATCAGGATCTGCACTGATCGCCGTCCCATCAAGGAAACACCAGTCATCCTTCAAAAAGCAATATAGATCATTGTTGGGCTACAGAAGTATGTTATTTGATCAGGAGCTACTTTGGTCACAAATCCCATAAGCCCTATTGCTCCAGTCACATGTTCAGCTTCTTGAATCATCTCGGCTGTATCCTCAGGTTCTCATACTCGGTCATCGATGTATCTGTATGAACATAAAACATAGAGAACGCATATAGGACACACTGCATACATTATCTAAATGTTAATAGTATTGTCTTCACGTGATTTGAAACATGACAACTAACTGCTGAGTGTCCACTCAGTGACGTTGGCTAACACCGTCATAATACATAAATGTAAATAAACGTTACTGTTTATATATTGGAGTTAAATTAATGTGAGGGTTAGCGACTGCAGAATTTAGTTTCTTAACCATTAACTATGTGAATAATAATGTATCATTAGTTAGCCCAGATTCCTTGTATTTTCCATACCCCACTGCCAGGCAGTACATGACATGCGTATGTTTCATTCACCAACACGCTAACTGGCTAAGAGTAAGTTTTATATCCGGCATCATTTGCATATCAAAATAGACTGATACAACCGCGAGTCTCTTATCAGTAAATTAAACATTATTACATGATTAAATATGTATAGCGGCCACTGGTAATATTAAAACTGGTGCAATATTTACACAAGTATACACTTATTTAATTCATATAAAGAAAATGTTGTGCCTAACAGATCGGACCCCAAATTTGAACACAATTTTCTAAATCATCATTGACGGCATAGGTGGTCAACATAATGCAAATAAGGATGATGATGTTATTAACAATCAAATGAAGTTTTAATCAAATCCGACTTATGGTAACAAAGATAGTTTGTCAAACAATTTAACTCACATTTAAAAATAAATGACACTAATTTTTAACTCATTGAACTTGACTGCCGTAATTTGGTAATACTTGTGCTTTAATTATGCTTATGCTGACTAAGTGATAGTTATATATGTGTATGGCATTGTGATATGCGAGATCCCATATACGGTTGGACTACAGACATATATTGTGACTAGACGTCATACTGCCGGTGAGGCTGACCGCGGTATATATTGCTATTGTAATCCATTGTATCTGCTGTGAGACTCACCAGGTCTTGCAATCGACCTGACGTCCCTAGTTTTTCTAACGACAAACGTTCCATAATCACAGGTAAATGACCATCAACACACTAAACTTCGTACGATAAAACATTTTGTACGAATATTTTAATAAATTTATCAAACAAATTACTGTAATTCACTAATGCTAACATTTACTACCTATATATCGGGTGGCCCAAGAAAAACGTATACCCACTTGAAATGTTAATAACTATAAAAACTAGTTATAGCATTAACATTGTATTTTGCCCATCTCATCTTATGCCTATTTTAGGCATTTTCTCCAAATTTCAGCCAAATTGGGTAAACAATCTCGAAATGGCAACAAAATGAAAAATTCAGGTGAAAAAACGTGATATCGGACAATTTTTTTATTATTTCTCACCATTTCTACTTAAACAGATGGTCAATATGTTCTACATTCTGTGTGCACACCGCCCTCAGTCGGGTTTTCCAACAAGTAATGCATTTCCTAATATCCTCGACAGGAAGTTCTGACCATTTTGCAATGATCCTGGCTCTGAGTTCAGTCTCGGTGAATTTACTTGTTTGACCAGTGTAGACCTTTTCCAATAGGAAGTCCCATATTGAGTAATCCATGGGGTTGCAGTCTGGAGACTGCGGTGGCAATTCGTTTTTTTTTAATAAATTCAGGTACAACCACTTCCAAATGCATTTGCGTGGCATTACTTGTGTGTGATGGGGCACCATCTTGTTGAAAAATGTAATTTTCCTGGGATATAGCCGCCTACAGTCTGGTAGTAAACCATCATCTAATAAGTTCATGTAACAATTTGAATTCACCTTAGTTTTAGATGTGTCAATAAAATGAATAGAAGTCTTTCCATTCCAAGATACCCCTGCTGACACCATAATTTTCTTGGTAAACCGTGATGTTTCATGATAAAGTCTTGTAAGGGGTATGTCTTTTTTACTTGTACCGTAAACTCGGTCATTTTGTCTATTCTTGGCGATTTCTAGGGTGAAGTCTTTCTCGTCAGTAAACACTATCTTTTTGACATCTTCAGCAGAGTATCTATCATGCAAGTTCCTACAACGAGTCTTTCTTTTTTGTTTAACATTTTCGTCTCTCCTTGAAATTCGAATCCTTTTGTAAGCTTTTAATTTGAGCTTTCTGGCTATCCTTTGCACACTAGAACGACTCACATTTAAATCTGAAGCAATTTGTCTCTTGTGACTTGTGAGTTCCAGGCTGATCTTCTTGAGAAACAATGGCATCATCAACAACATCAATGTTTTCATCTGTAGTAACCGTCCGGGGCCTACCACTCCCAGACTGTCTGTCAGTTGTCCCACTCTGCTTCATCCGTTTGATTAACCTCTGTACAGAATTGAAGTTCCATTTTTTTCCTGGAAATTCTTTCACTATTCGCTTACCACTCCATCCCTTTTCAGTTGCACATGCTTCAATGATAGCATTGTCTCCAACACTAAACACCATTTTGACAATCAAAACAATTTACTCAGTTTGTGGCAATCATAATGAGAAAACACAACACAACATTAACTTGGCAAAACTTCTTGCAGAAAACAAATGGCATAAATGAAAGCCAGGGGAGATAATTAACTTGGGATTGGCTATCCGCAAGGGAATATTGTAATAAATTATACACGGTGACACGGTCAGATCGCATTAGACCAGTTGCAATTAAACAGGAATGATATGATCTCACTATAGTCATGATAGTGTCGATATCCATGAGTGGGGAGCATATTGTTAGCAGACTAAAGAAATCATATTTGGAGAATTTTTTTTACCAAACACCGATATCGTTTGTTTTCACCTGAATTTTTCATTTTGTTGCCATTTCGAGATTTTTTACCCAACTTGGCTGAAATTTTGAGAAAATGCCTAAAATAGGCATAAGATGAGATTCGCAAAATAAAATGTAAATGCTATAACTAGTTTTATAGTTATTAACATTTCAAGTGGGTATACGTTTTGTTTGGGCCACCCGATATAGGTTTCATTAAATCTGAATATTGAAACAAAAATAAATCTCAAAATCGGCTATTACTAAGAACTTTGTGTTGTTTGCAAGTGTGCTGGGATTGGACATTTAAGGCCGAAATGTAAATAACGAATTGAGAGAACAAGCCAGTGTTTCGCTTAACATGTTCCACACTGGTATGAATTGTACAATACTTGTTCAAATGTTACGAGTCCTGATTATCCAGAAAAAAGTGTTTTTATAAATCAGTAATCTTTAACCTTTACTGTATAATTTCTAAACTAGTGACGTCCATGATGCTTCGGTAATGCTCCACATTTGTTTTATATGATGAATATCCACGAAATATTGAGTTTATTGCGAAACAACCTTCGTACGACTGAATATTCGTAAGAGCAAATTTAGGATCGCCTGCAAATTTAAATTGATGGATTTACAGATAAATCCAACAATCGTTTACACAAACACATTGTTAATGTGAAATTTAGAGACTATCATAATTATTCACTTTATACGAACATTTTAGTGGTACGAAGTTTAGTGAAACGGGTCCCTGGAGTTTGACCCTAACCCATTCGGTGCACACTGACGTTGTGCACGTTCTTGCTACCAATACGTATTTCGCGCCGTATAACAACGTTTCGAGCAAGCCGTTGTACATCATCTGTAACGATACCTGACATCCGATATATTATTTTAAAGGCCGTTATATCAATAACATAATGGTATATGTGTTAATTATATCGCTTATCCTTTTTAAACTATATTTACATCAAATGATGACTATGTAGACGCCAAAAACGTCTATCCCGCGTAGCATCGGTAACATTTTGTTATTGCCGAAAATCCCATATTTCGAAGACGGATCACGACAAATCCGCGGAATGATTATATGTAAACGCGAAATTATTGTTTTCAGTTACGTCATTGGGCTACTTGCGGTAACTGCCACCATTTTGCTGATTTCCTGTTTAGAAGAAGCTATGCTAAATTGTATCCGAGTGAGATGCACATGGCCAGCTAAAGTCACGTGCCCCGAAAACAGTAGTGATATATCACGTAAAACGTTTAGTTGTCAAAATGATGTTACGTTCATTGGTAGCAATAGCGTGCGTAAAGTCACTACATACACAATTGATGTGGTACACGGTACTCATACTGAACTTAGCCGACTTACCCTGCAGTGTTAATTCCTCGTAAGTCGAGGCGTTCTCGTCTCGTCTCGGCTCCAGTGATTCATACGGCCCTGCTCCGCTGAAACGGAATTCCGCCAATAGAAGTAACAGCAGTGAATACCGTGCAGTGCTTACGGGTTTATGTTAGCTGCTGTAATGCTATCTTTGTCAGACAGCATTTATATTAGACTATGTGTCATAATATGAAAGCCAACAACAGCCAAAATAAATATTTCCAAGTACATATTCAGTGTCTGCTGTCCCAATATAACTCTATAATCCTGTTACCCTGGCGTGTCCGTATGTGCCGTTGAAGGCGCGCCTGTGCTTTTACCATTTATATGGTCCAACGTGTTAGCTTCCATTTGTATAGGCTCGTCGGTCCCTTTAGGGTACGGTGTTCTCTTAGTATATTGCCTCTGTGCCAGCGAACCTTCAGACCAGGATATTATCCGCTTATGATGATCAGGTGTTTCATTGTACACCATTCGGTTGGGGGAAATACTTATTGTTTGTATCCACCCAGTCAGCGTTTCGGGTTGTTATTATGACGCATCATGATCTATACTACTGCAGTGTGGCTGTGAATCGAGACACAGGGCTTATGGTTGAATGTGTGACCAGTGTAGCGTTATGACGATGCCTCCATGCAGTCGGACCAGGGTGGTAACTATTACAGTCCGTGGAACGCCCGAAATTATTCTAACAAATAGCTTTCCATTATCAGGAAGGCGCTAGAAGATCAACAAGTTGAATATACACACATACCATAAGCTCCGTGTCTCCAGTCACGGTGACAGGTGACCAGGCCCTATATTGACCAACCAGGAACCGCATACGTATACTTACCTTCCTCCCAACACATTACCAGACTGGACCGTCTCTGAAATGGAAACGTATAGAACGAATGTCAGGCTTAATCAATATATCGCTGAAATGTACGTCCTTAGCTGCTTTTCATAGTTTCATTATTTCCCAATAAAAGTTTGTCGCAACTGGCATTCAACTTATACGAATATCTGGGTTACAACGAACTGAAAACTGACGTTTCTTTTGTCGAACGACGTCACATGACGTTACCGAAGGACGTCAGTTTAAAGACACAACATGGCCGAGTCCGCCTTCTTTTCAAAATTACCTACGTCGCCATTGCTCCTTCTGTAGCGTAAAACGTTTCCTGATAAATAGAACACCATGCTTAGCCTAGTGTATTTTGATATCGAGTTTATCATACTGGACTCGCAAACGGTTTGATTTTCTTGCGAGCTTCGGAGTTCCTACGACTGAAGATACATAAACTGGAAAACGCGTTCATAGAACGCCACCTACCGCTTTCAAGAAATGACGCAAAATTGCAACATTCCAAGTAGAATCGGAGGGCGTTTACCTTTGCTCAGTGACACATCATAAAGAAGCTACATTCCAATTATAATCTGAGGGCGATTACCTTTGCTCAGTGACACATCATAAAGAAGCTACATTCCAAGTAGAATCGGAGGGCGATTACCTTTGCTCAGTGACACATCATAAAGAAGCTAAATTCCAAGTAGTATCGGAGGGCAATTACCTTTGCTCAGTGATACACCATAAAGAAGCTGCATTCCAAGTACCAATCCGCCAGCTATATTGTGGTTTAAAGTGTTACGAGTGATAACTTTCAATATGAAAGTCCAATAGTGGGCAGATAATATATCAGCCGGAGGTCGAATTAATAATCAAAACTAACTTTGAGCATCTACATATTATACGGAAGCTACATACCAAGGGTGAAGCCTTCAGCGATTACGGTTGAAAGGTTTGACGAATTACAAGGCAATTCTGTAAATTTGTATGTCTCAAAATATGATATAATCCATGTCCGGTGGCCGAAACAAATTAACTTTGCGAATCAACACCATAAAGAAGCTGCATACCAAGTTTCAAAGGGCGGGATGGGCTGGTCTTTCCGCCCGTTAATGAAAATAAGGGTTAACCGATGTACCTCACATGCCAGATATCACGTATATCAGACACGGCTAAACGTGGCATCAACATACAAGAGGGCGGTGTTCTGGTCATCAGTTTTGTGGCACATAATGAGCAAAAACAAGGTTGATTTCCTGTAATAGAACTCAGACTTTCCTGTAGCGAAATTCAAACAATAAAGTATCAACTTCGAACCATTTGTGATCCGGATAAGGGTAGCTTGTCCGTGCTCGATATGGTTATTCGTTTTCAGTCAATATATATTTGGCAAATGCAAAGCTCAGGTCGGTACCTGATAAATGGGGGTTTCGACATACCAGAAACATTCAGCTCATCGTAAGTTGTGATAGTCGTCACACGTGTGGGGGTCAACGACTCGTACGGTAAGCTGGCGGCTTGGCTGAAACAGAATAAAGGATACGTATGATATATAAAATGTATAGCATATGTGTGATATATTACATGTATATAGGATGTGTAATATGCTACACGTGTATAGGATGTATGGTATATTACAAAGGATGTGTGATATACTACATGCATATAGATGGGTGGTATAATATATATATATATGATGTATAATATAATACATTGTACTTACATCTGTGATATACTACATGATATAGGGTATGTGATATATTTATATATATGATGTGGTATACTACATGTATACTGGAATGTGCGATATATTACATGTATATTGGATGTATGATATATACTACATGTATATAGGATGGTGTGATATACTACATGTATATAGGATGTGTGATATACTACATGTATATTGGATGTGTGATATACTACATGTATATTAGATGTGTAATATACTACATGTATATTGAATGTGTTGTGTGTGTATCGATCGTGTGATATACTACATGTAGATTGATGTGTGATATACTACATGTATATTAGATGTGTGATATACTACATGTATATAAGATGTGTGATATATACATGTATGGATATGATGCGATATACTACATGTATATTAGATTGTGTGATATACTAACATGTATATTAGATGTGTGATATACTACATGTATAGGATGTGTGATATACACATGTTTTTTATGTGTGATACACTTGTATATTGGTATGTGATAATACGACCTAGTATATTGGATGAAGTGATATACGGACATGTATATTGGATGTGTTTGATATACGACATAGTATATTGGATGCGTGATATACTACATGTATACTGAATGTGTGATATACTACATGTATATAGGAGTGTGATATACTACATGTATAATAGGATGTGTGATATATACATGTATATTGAATGTGTGATATACTACATGTATATTGGATGTGTGATATACTACATGTATATTAGATGTGATATACTACATGTAGTATTAGATGTGTGATATACTACATGCATATTGGATGTGTGATATACTACATGTATATAGGATGTGTGATATACTACTTGTATATAGGATGTGTGATATACTACATGTATATTGAATGTGTCATATATTACATGTATACTGGATGTGTGGTATACTACATGTATATTGGATTAGTGATATACTACATGTATATTGGATGTGTGATATACTACATGTATATTAGATGTGTGATATACTACATGTATACTGGATGTGTGATATACTACATGTATACTGGATGTGTGACATACTACATGTATATAGGATGTGTGATATACTACATGTATATTGAATGTGTGATATACGACATGTATATTGGATGTGTGATATACGACATGTATATTGGATGTGTGATATACGACATGTATATTGGATGTGTGATATACGACATGTATATTGGATGCGTGATATACTACATGTATACTGAATGTGTGATATACTACATGTATATAGGATGTGTGATATACTACATGTATATAGGATGTGTGATATACTACATGTATATTGAATGTGTGATATACTACATGTATATAGGATGTGTGATATACTACATGTATATAGGATGTGTGATATACTACATGTATATTGGATGTGTGATATACTACATGTATATTGGATGTGTGATATACTACATGTATATAGGATGTGTGATATACTACATGTATATAGGATGTGTGATATACTACAGGTTAATAGGATGTGTGATATACGACATGTATATTGAATGTGTGATATACTACATGTATATTGGATGTGTGATATATTACATGTATATAGGATGTGTGATATACTACATGTATATTGAATGTGTCATATACTACATGTATATAGGATGTGTGATATACTACATGTATATAGGATGTGTGATATATTACATGTATATAGGATGTGTGATATACTACATGTATATTGAATGTGTGATATACTACATGTATATTGGATGTGTGATATATTACATGTATATAGGATGTGTGATATACTACATGTATATTGAATGTGTGATATACTACAAGTATACTGGATGTGTGGTATACTACATGTATATTGGATGTGTGATATACTACATGTATATAGGATGTGTGATATACTACATGTATATTGGATGTGTGATATACTACATGTATATAGGATGTGTGATATACTACATGTATATTGGATGTGTGATATACTACATGTATATAGGATGTGTATATACTATCATGTATAATAGGATGTGTGATATATACATGTATATAGGATGTGTGATATACTACATGTATATAGGATGTGTGATATATTACATGTATATAGGATGTGTGGTATACTACATGTATATTGGATGTGTGATATACTACATGTATATTGGATGTGTGATATACTACATGATATAGGATGTGTTGATACTACATGTATATTGGATGTGTGATATACTACATGTATATTGGATGTGTGATATACTACATGTATATTGGATGTGTGATATACTACATGTATATAGGATGTGTGTTATACTACATGTATATAGGATGTGTGATATACTACATGTATATAGGATGTGTGATATACTACATGTATATTGGATGTGTGGTATACTACATGTATATGGATGTGTGAAATATACTACATGTATATAGGATGTGTGATATACTACATGTATATTGGATGTGTGATATACTACATGTATATAGGATGTGTGATATACTACATGTATATAGGATGTGTGATATACTACATGTATATAGGATGTGTGATATACAACATGTATATAGGATGTGTGATATACTACATGTATATTGGATGTGTGATATACTACATGTATATAGGATGTGTGATATACTACATGTATATTGGATGTGTGATATACTACATGTATATAGGATGTGTGATACCTACATGTATATTGGATGTGTGATATACTACATGTATATAGGATGTGATGATACTACATGTATATAGGATGTGTGATATACTACATGTATATAGGATGTGTGATATACTACATTGTATATAGGATGTGTGATATACTACATGTTATATAGGTGATGTGGTATACTACATGTATATTGATGTGTATATACGACATGTATATTGAATGTGTGATATACTACATGTATATTGAATGTGTGATATATTACATGTATATTGAATGTGTGATATACTACATGTATATTGAAGGTATGATATGATTATTTTATGTATATTTAATGTGTGATATACTACATGTATATTGAATGTGTGATATACTACATGTATATTGGATGTTTGATATACTACATGTATTTTGGATGTGTGATATACTACATGTATATTGGATGTTTGATATACTACATGTATATTGAATGTGTGATATACTACATGAATATTGGATGTGTGATATACTACATGTATATATGATGTGTGATATACTACATGTATACTGGATGTGTGATATTCTACATGTATATTGGATGTGTGATATACTACATGTATATTAGATGTGTGATATACTACATGTATATTGAATGTGTGATATACTACATGTATAGTGGATGTGTGATATACTACATGTATATTGGATGTGTGATATATTACATGTATATTGAATGTTATATTGGATGTGTGATATACTACATGTATACTGGATGTGTGATATACAACATGTATATAGGATGTGTGATATATTACATGCATATAGGATGTGCGATATACTACATGTATGGATTGATGTGATATACTATATGTATATTGGATATGTGATATACTACATGTATATATGATGTGTGATATACTACATGTATATTGGATATGTGATATACTACATGTATATATGATGTGTGATATACTACATGTATACTGGATGTGTGATATACTACATGTATATAGGATGTGTGATATATTACATGCATATAGGATGTGTGATATATTACATGCATATATGATGTGCGATATACTACATGTATATTGGATGTATGATATACTACATGTATATTGGATGTGTGATATACTACATGTATATTGGATGTGTGATATTACATGCATATATGATGTGCGACATACTACATGTATATTGGATGTGTGATATACTACATGTATATAGGATGTGTGATATACTACATGTATACTGGATGTGTGGTATACTACATGTATATTGGATGTGTGATATACTACATGTATATTTGATGTGTGGTATACTACATGTATATTGGATGTGTGATATACTACATGTATATTGGATGTGTGATATATTACATGTATATTGGATGTGCGATATACTACATGTATTTTGAATGTGTGGTATATTACATGTATATTGGATGTGTGATATATTACATGTATATTGGATGTGTGGTATACTACATGTATACTGGATGTGTGATATACGAAGGCTTATTGCTTTTAAATAGACCCGTTTATTTCAGCGCAGAACCCTTTCGGATTGGTGGGCCTAAAAGTTAACGGCTGAATGTCAGACTTACAACAACAAGAAAATGATTATAACAAATTATTTTTCAAAGTCAAAGGTTATAATTTAGGATTATAAGCTAATTACATGGCTCTAAAGCATGCCAAAAGCACATAGGAAGACGAGACGTACACCGGCGAGGCCGACAGCGGTGCGACGGCGTCCGGCAGCGGCCACCACGACTGGAAATCCAGCGGTAGTGCAGCATCACGTGGAAGAACCAGAGATTGTTCGCCTTTCCTCAATGGTTGAGGAAGAGTCAGGTGCGAATGAGCAGGTTCAGACTCCCGCCAACATTTGGGATGGGCTCGTCCCACAGCCAACCCCATCAACTCATGATATTGATTTGCCCCCATTGATGCATTGTGTTGATGATATTATGACGCTACATGATCTCCTGAAATTTGTTCTAAGATTTGGCGAAACGACTACATCAACCTTGCATGTTTGTTAAAAAATTATGAACAGGTACGTCGTCGTCGCCAGCTGGTAATTACGGACACTGGCGAGATTGAATCACGATCTCGTCAGTCCAGGACCATCAATTCAATAAGGGAATGGACTGATGCGTTCATGATATTCATATCAATATATATTCAAAAACATAGCCAGAAAGCATCTGAGCTATTGCAGTATATGTCGGTGATCCGCGAGGCCAAGGCCAGGAATAAATCCATGGGATGGAAGGCCTATGACGAACAGTTTCGTTTACGTCAGGCCCAAAATCTGCAATCGTGGGCCCAACTAAATTCTGATTTGTGGCTGCGTATCATGACATCTAGTCAGAATTCCGGTACTAGTTTCCGGACAAATTATAGGTACTCCGGCGGTCACCAAGTTCGTCGGTCGGTGGGCACATGCTTGGATTACAATCGAGAGGCGTGTATGTTTAGAATTTGCAAATACAGCCATGCTTGCTATGCCTGCAGGGGAGATCACTCCGTATCCAGATGTCCCAGATCAGTTGCATGCCAATCCTACCAGACACCCCCTGCACATCTGAATAGTGTGTCACCCAGCCAGCCTTTTATGCCAAATACTTCGGCCCAGGCATTTCCGATCCCACAAGCCACCAGATTTTCTTTCTCCCGCACACCAGGTAGAAATAGACCTTACTTTCGGGGTTCCCGTGGGACAGCCCGACGACCTTCATGGATCACCGGGTAATTTGAGTACTGATAATATAAGTCAGTTTACTGAACTGCCGAAAATAGGTTTGGAGCAATGCACCCCATATACCGGTAATAATGACAGTCGATTAGATGTTGCCAAAACACAAGTAATTGTACCAGAACTTTTAAAAGGATTGTGTCTTTACCCCGATAGGGAGGCAGCTCAGGAGTTGGCCAGCGGGTTTCAATACGGGTTTCGTCTGGCGTTCGAATGCCCTAGATGCAGTTACGAGGCAAATAATTTACCGTCCGCCAGGGAGCACCCAGAAATAGTTAGAGATCAAATCTTAAAAGAAATTGAGGCTGGTCGAGTCGGTGGTCCGTTTACATCACCCCCATTTGAACACTTTAGGGTGAGCCCATTGGGGCTAGTTCCCAAAAAAGGAAACGGCGAATATGGACTTATTCATCACCTTTCATACCCTAAAGGGGAATCGGTTAACGACTATATTGACCCACATTTGTGCTCAGTCCAGTATACTCGATTTGACGAGGCTGTCAAAATGATTCAAGAGTTAGGACAGGGAACTTTGCTTGCAAAGGCAGATATGAAATCTGCATTTAGAATTATGATAGTATCTCCGCTTGATTTTGAATTGCTAGGGTTCAAATTTGATGATAAGTATTATTTTGACAAATGTCTCCCATTTGGCTGTTCTGTGTCTTGTGCCTTATTTGAGAAGTTTGCGACATTTTTGCAATTCCTGGTTCGGAGAGCTTCAGCAGTGGGGCGTATTGAGCATTATTTAGATGACTATCTCGGAGCCGGTGGAGCAGGTTCAGCTGACTGTTACTCTATTATGCGGGTCTTCGCACAACAGTGTGCAACATTGGGTGTGCCTTTCGCCATCGATAAATGCGAAGGTCCGCAATCAGTTATAGTTTTTCTGGGTCTGGAATTAGATTCAGTTTTGATGCAAGTGCAAGTTCCTGCAGATAAAGTTCAAGCAATGTGTCATTTAATTTCCGACGTGCTTGCCCGTAGAAGTATACAGCTTAAACCACTTCAGTCACTGATTGGATCATTGAATTTTATGTGCAGGGCCATTTCACCAGGTCGTCCGTTTTGCAGACGTTTGATCAATGCGACATGTGGACTCACAAAGCCACATCATCATTACCGTATTTCACCAGGAATGCGACAGGACCTCAATATGTGGCTGCGCTTCTTTCAGTCATTTAATGGTATATCTATGTTCCATGACAAATTCTGGAGTTGTAATGAGGATATTTCGTTATATACGGATAGTGCAGGGAGTTGTGGGTTTGGTGCCTATTTTGGGGTCAAATGGACATACAGTTATTGGCCAGAGGGGTGGATAATGCAGAGGATTACCAAGGACATAACAGTTTTGGAATTATTTCCAATGTTGGTCGCTGTGTCAATCTGGGGTCCAGAGCTTGTGAATAAGAAGTTGTTATTCAGGTGCGATAATCAGGCAGTTGTGTGCATTATTAACACTCGAACTTCAAAATCGCCATTGGTTATGGTAGTACTCAGAGAACTTGTCCTCAAATGTTTATAATTTAATATTGTATTAAGAGCTGAACACATTCCTGGTGATAAGAACATTTTTGCTGATGCTTTGTCGCGTTTGCAGGTAGATAAATTTATGCGGCTGGTGCCGCATGCAGAGCCAGCACCGACTGAGATCCCAGCGCAGCTCTTCCACATCTTCAACGGGGTGCACAGCAGCTGCTGAATGCGAGCATTTCTCACAATACACATAAGACATATAGAAATGTGTTACAGCGATTTGCTGAATTTCGGAGTGGTTACTCGTTGCTTGATATTTGGCCCGTCCCAGTAGAGCAATTATTGCTATTTTTCACTTATTTCAAAACGGCTATGCCCCATCGTCAGCCAGTTCATATATAGCAGCCATCGGTTGTCAGCATAAATTAATTGATGCGCAGGACACAACAAATGTTTTCAAATTAACAAAAGCACTTGAGGGTTATCGCCGTCTCAGGTCGACATTTGATGCGCGTATTCCTATCACCTACGATACCTTACTGAAAATCGTCAATATACTACCTAGAGTTTGTTTCTCCCCATATGAAGCTTGTTTATTTCGCGCAGCATATGGCCTGGCAATTTTTGGACTTTTTAGAGTGAATGAACTGGTCCCAGTAACCATGCAACAGGGAGAACGCGCCCTACGTCCGGATGATATTTCAATGTTGTCCTATGGGGGAAAAACTGGAGTTAATGTCCGTTTACGCATATCAAAAACATGTCAGTCTGGAGCATCTGTGTATGTACCCATTTACCCAATGGCTGGGTTGATTTGTCCTGTGAAATATTTGTTACAGTTCATTGAAATCAGGTGTCAAAAATCACCTTATCTGTTCTGTCACGCAAATGGTAAACCACTAACGAGGTACCAGTTTGGTGCAGTTTTATCTAAATGTGTCTCTGAATTACAGCTACCAAGCAAATATTACCGTACACACTCATTTCGCATTGGAGCAGCTACTTGGCTGTCCTCTCGAACGCAACCATCAAACAGATGGGCAGGTGGAAATCGGATGCTTTTAAAAAGTATATCCGATTGTAGGCTGTGCTATATATAACGTATGTGAGTAGCAAACGGAACAAACAACGTTTATTCAATTTTGCAGGCCCATTATGTTGCCACTAGGGGCCTTGTGGAGAAGCAAACAATATTTATTTCAACTTTGCATGCCCATTATGTTACCACTAGGGCCCTTGTGGAGGAGCAAACAATATTTATTTCAATTTTGCAGGCCCATTATGTTACCACTAGGGGCCTTGTGGAGGAGCAAACAATGTTTATTTCAATTTTGCAGGCCCATTATGTTACCACTAGGGGCCTTGTGGAGGAGCAAACAATGTTTATTTCAATTTTGCAGGCCCATTATGTTACCACTAGGGGCCTTGTGGAGGAGTAAACAATGTTGATTTCAATTTTGCAGGTTTGCAACTAGGGGCCTTGTGGAGGAGCAAACAATGTTTATTTCAATTTTTCAGGCCCAGTATGTTACCACTAGGGGCCTTGTGGAGGAGCAAACAATGTTTATTTCAATTTTGCAGGCCCATTATGTTACCACTAGGGGCCTTGTGGAGGAGCAAACAATGTTTATTTCAATTTTGCAGGCCCATTATGTTACAACTGGGGGGCCTTTTGGAGGAGCAAACAATGTTTATTTCAATTTTGCAGGCCCATTATGTTACCACTAGGGGCCTTGTGGAGGAGCAAACAGTGTTTATTTCAATTTTGCAGGCCCATTATGTTACCACTAGGGGCCTTGTAGAGGAGCAAACAATGTTTATTCAATTGTGCAGGTTCTGTATGTTACCACCAGGGTCACAGGATTTAGATATATGTGATGATTTATATTACATATAATGTGTGTAGTTTCACAGTGGTGTCTTAATAACATGTTTTTGATTTTATTGCAGATGTTTGGTTTATTGGTGATTCGTACGTATATTGGGCCAAACAACGTGCTGTGCGTCAGGGTATTTCTGTGAACATGGGTCTGGAGCAAGTAAATCTCATCACATGGATGGGCAAGAGGGGCATGCAGTGGAGTGAATTGTCTCCTCGTATTCAATATGAACTAATTCACAGATCGCCGCCTGCCGCAATTATCATTCATTTAGGTGCTAATGACCTGTGCGATGTTGGAGGGGCGACGCTGGAACACCAGATTAGGAATGATATTGCTGCCATTGCGGATATGATCCCCAATACACATATTTTATTTTCTGGGATGGTGCAGCGGTCTTCTTGTCGTGGTGCGGTATCGCTTTCAGCCATCGAAAAGAAGCCCCTACATGCCAATAGGCGTGTTAGAAACTTTATCAATTTCGGGAAGGGCACTTTCATAGATAACTATCGGATTAGCACTCAAGAACCGTCTTTATACCGCGAAGACCGGGTGCATCTTAGTGATGAGGGAATAGACCGCTTTCTAATGAACATTAGAGAGGCACTTAATGCCCAACTGACATAAGTTTTGGCGGAATTTTGGGGCGAACTTGTGTTCGGATGGCAAGAAAATTCCGGGGGCGATAGGAATTCAAGTATATTTATAAATAAATACATATATAAATTTCCTAATAGTTATGACATAATTTCGTAATCTAGTAGTGACTGCGGGTGGTCTGCTCCACTGGGTTATCATCTGGACGTACGACCATCTGTAGTCGGTCAATTAAAAGTTATTTGTATTATGCTCGAATATTTTCCCCCCGTTCAATTCCTCTGGAATTTTACTGCTTATTGACCAATCCGCCACACTATAATGTTAGTTAGATCATTTCACACTATATTGCTGTTTAGGTCATTATCATAGGGTCCAATAAAATATGTATTGATCATAACATGTGTTTGTCTAAGTTCTGCCATCTTGAAATAAGAAGGCCTATTGCTTTTAAATAGGCACGTTTATTTCAGCGCAGAACACTTTCGGATTTGTGGGCCTAAAAGTTAGCGGCTGAATGTCAGACTTACAACAACAACAAAATTATTAGAAAAACATATTTTTCAAAACCCACCCACCCACCTCTAATGATAATCTTGAGTCTCATGTAAATCTTAGTTGCATTCCATTACGATTGCCATCATTAAATGTATTTATTATGTTTATAGTAAATGCACCTGGCACCAGATCAGGACATTCTACCGTTGATATTGTAATTGGGTAATTTCGTGGCTGAAATGCTACCATTATTTAAGGCATTACATGTACATCAGGCCATGGAACTTATAAGAAACATTGAATCACGATCATTCAAGATACTTTTATTCATAATTTAAGGCTAGTTTACAGATATGCTGGTGTTGAACACTTGTGAAATGCATATCAAACCAGTACGGAGTCTTCAATAGAATCATTGACAATGTTGACCATTGCTGATAAAGCATTTATGTATCGGTTTATGGCAAAATTTAAAACAATTACCTAGTAGGTAAAAGGCTAGATTCACGAATTCATGTAGTATATTACAGTGGTTGACATTCCCAGGCTGTTAAAGGCCTTGTGTTTACAGGACGCGGTTGTATGAACGTATTTGTACCTTGCCTTGTGTATACTACATGTATATAGGATGTGTGATATATTACATGTATATAGGATGTGTGATATATTACATGTATATAGGATGTGTGATATATTACATGCATATATGATGTGCGATATACTACATGAATATTGGATGTATGATATACTACATGTATATTGGATGTGTGATATACTACATGTATATTGAATGTGTGATATACTACATGTGTATCGGATGTGTGATATACTACATGTATACTGAATGTGTGATATACAACATGTATATAGGATGTGTGATATATTACATGCATATATGATGTGCGATATACTACATGTATATTGGATGTATGATATACTACATGTATATTGGATGTGTGATATACTACATGTATATTGAATGTGTGATATATTACATGCATATATGATGTGCGATATACTACATGTATATAGGATGTGTGATATACTACATGTATATTGGATGTGTGATATACTACATGTATATTGGATGTGTGGTATACTACATGTATATTGGATGTATGATATACTACATGTATATTGGATGTGTGATATACTTCATGTATATTGAATGTGTGATATATTACATGCATGCATGATGTGCTATATACTACATGTATATAGGATGTGTGATATACTACATGTATATTGGATGTGTGATATACTACATGTATACTGGATGTGTGATATACTACATATATACTGGATGTGTGATATACTACGATATACTACATGTATATTGGATGTGTGGTATACTACATGTATATTGGATGTGTGATTTACTACATGTATACTGGATGTGTGATATACTACATGTATATTGGATGTGTGATATACTACATGTATATTGGATGTGTGATATACTACATGTATATTGGATGTGTGATTTACTACATGTATACTGGATGTGTGATATACTACATGTATATTGGATGTGTGATATACTACATGTATTTTGGATGTGTGATATACTACATGTATATTGGATGTGTGATATACTACATGTATATTGGATGTGTGATTTACCATGCCGTGAATGCCTCTTTAAAACCAGAACCGCACTTCACATAAGCGAAGTGTGGTTCCAAAATAGCGAATTGCCATCACCCCCTGTGGCGACGCTTGTTGATTTGACGAGGTTACCAGGCGTATTGTATCAAGATCAAAGGCACAACTGATAACAGTCTGCTGCAATTAGAGAGTGGAAATTCTGTCTGTTTTTACAAAAACTGCATCATTTTCATCGGAGAAACAAACGACTATCATATATATCTTTTTCAGAAAAAAATAAATAATGCCATTTTTTTAAATTTGTAAATCGTCCAGAAATGAGAATTGTAAAGTATTTATGTCATCCGACATCGGGTCAGTTTCAGTAGTTCCACACACAGTCAACACACGCGTATGAATATACTAAATCACACATGCAATAAAGGGTGGGCATTTTTAAATATGAAGCAATGTGTTTTTTATCACCAAAAAAATCAACATTTCTTTTGTATATTTTATTAATTTGTTGAGACACTCTATCAACATGTATATTCGGATAATATTTAAACTGCAAACACACTCGGGAAGCGGGACTATTTTATGTTCCGCACTGCCATTCCACACATGTGTGAATCGGCTGTTGCATGCATATTCCATGGTTTTGGAACATGTGTTAATTCTGAAAATTATTGATTGATTGGTTTATCAGTGTAGATCAAGATGAGACGGCTCATTATGATCAGCCAGTTCATCTGGAACTACTTTATTGAAAGCATGACAATTCATCAATTTTGGAACCATGAACTATGTAAATCTTGGGGAGTATGATTACTGCTTCCTGGTAAAATGTACATGTACACGTATACAGAGATTATCACTAAATGGAGTCTGTGTTATGTGTAAACATGTGTGTAAATACCACTTGACCAGCTGGTCAACTGGAAACAAAAAGAAAGTAGTCCGGCAAATTGGTTCTGGGGAAATAAAGATGACCACTGGTCACTGCCCAGTGGTTTTATCGGGTGTTATCTCTTAATAGCCTTTTTTATAGCATTGCACAGTGGGTGGTCACTATGGCTAAACGCTGTTTGTATCCAGCAATTTTGTTTTAAAGGAAAGTTCATGTCATGCTACATGTATACTGGATGTGTGATATACTACATGTATATAGGATGTGTGATATACTACATGTATATTAGATGTGTGATATACTACATGTATACTGTATGTGTGATATACTACATGTATACTGTATGTGTGATATACTACATGTATACTGGATGTGTGATATACTATGTATACTGTATGTGTGATATACTACATGTATACTGTATGTGTGATATACTACATGTATACTGTATGTGTGATATACTACATGTATACTGTATGTGTGATATACTACATGTATACTGTATGTGTGATATACTACATGTATATAGGACGTGTGATATACTACATGAATATTGGATGTGTGATATACTACATGTATACTGCATGTGAGATATACTACATGTATACTGGATGTGTGATATACTACATGTATATATGATGTGTGATATACTACATGTATATTGGATGTGTGATATACTACATGTACTGGATGTGTGATATATACATGTATACTGGATGTGTATATACTACATGTATATAGATGTGTGATATACTAACATGTATATTGGATGTGTGATATACTACATGTAAATAGGATGTGTGATATACTACATGTATACTGGATGTGTGATATACTACATGTATATAGATGTGATATACTCATGTATATAGGATGTGTGATATACTACATGTATATGGATGTGTGATATCTACAGTATATGGATGTGTGATTATTACATGCATATATGATGTGTGGTATACTACATGTATATTTTGATGTGTGGTATACTACATGTATATTGGATGTGTGATATACTATGCATATATGATGTGCGATTATACTACATGTATATTGGATGTATGATATACTACATGTATATTGGATTAATGATATACTACATGTATATTGGATGTGTGATATACTACATGTTTATTGGATGTGTGATATACTACATGTATATTGGATGTGTGATATACTACATGTATACTGGATGTGTGATGTACTACATGTATATAGGATGTGTGATATACTACATATACTTCATTTCGAATTGAACCTTTTATTAACTCCCACATAGTGTTTGGGTTACTCCCGTTATTATTGGTAGCAGTTTCGTGTATTGTATCTTTTATTTTTTGTTTAAATTCATTTTGTAGTAGTAAACTATTATTTAATTTAAAATAGCCACTTCCTCTGACTGTTTGGCATAAATTCAAATTTAAAGTAATTGCCGAATGATCTGAAAGAAATCCGGAAATTATGTCGCATTCTATGACCATATTTAGCATATTCGCTGTTATAAGGAAGTAGTCTAATCTACAAAATATGGGTGGTTTGTGGTTAGAATGTGTCAAGGTCATTACCAAGGTCAGGAATGATCGAGACAAATTGTCTCCCCCAATTATCATATGAACCAAGTATACTTCAATTGTTATGACGTTATGGCCAATATAGCTTGATCTGACGAACGAAAAGTGGTAACAATGCAGTTGAAGTGTAAGGGATAGGCCAGCGTAGATAAGTACACGTAGTCACTTAATCACTTATAATGTACACTATATTACATGGGGAACACACAGGAATATATGATACATTGATATGCGAACATCACTGTACTGTGCATGATACTATTCAATTACTACAAGGTTGTAAGCCAATCGACTGTTATACTTTAACGCAACTTAAAAGCTATAGACGAATAAACTCGGTATGTGGTATCTCAATGGTCCCGTAGTGGACAATAGTATGAATGCACAAGTATGTTTGATGATCGCTAATCAAAGTGAAATAACATACAAGTATAACATGGCATAACGAACATTGGAGGACAAATGACAATCATCTGAGCTACCCAGTGCTGGCGTATCTCAATAGATAGTGTAACCTCTGAGTATCAAGGTCCAAAGGTCTGCCTCACCCGCAATATGAGGTCTAGTCAACAATATGGCTATAATCCAACTTCAAGTGGATTAATCCATAAACAATATATGTAGTCTTACTACAATCCTTTAGCCATGATTTGCCATGATAGGAGTATTACCATATCACTATCAAAGTATACTATGTATTGCCTATGCAATATATTTCCAAAGTATGAATGTCAAAGTCAAAGCCGGATGTGGTTACATCACATGATAGTCAATAACGATAATGTTCCGGAAGCTGGTTCCCGGAAGTAAAGTTCCACAGGTAGTATTATCTCCGGAAATGGTGGACCAGATGTAAAGTTCCTATGGTATCACTCGACTGTAGCAACCCGGATGTGGTAGACCGGATGTAAAGTATCCATGGTGAATCAATGGGTTGTAATACCGGAAGTGGTAGACCGAATGTAAAGTTCCGATATAATACAAAATGGCGATTATCACGTTGGCTAAGACGCCGGGAAAAGTTTCACTTAGGTGACATTCAACTTGGTGGTAGTATAATGATATGATATGTGTGTATGGCGTTTCACTTCACTAAACTATGGCTGTGACTGTCTGCTGAACGCGAGGTAGCTACACACACTGCTCTATACAGGCCTGTACCCGGAGCTGCTACACACACTGCGCCAGACAGACGTACGGACACTCGGACGACCCGATACTCTGCACTGACTGGGGTCTGCCCTCAAACGAGTGGACCAAAACGTCCAATGTGGCTCGCTGGAGCGTTCTCAAGAGGCTACAAAAATGAAATGAATCTCCAATTACTGGACGAATACGCACAGACAGACAGACAGGATGCACAACAGACTAAAACGGGAATCGAACAACGGCAAATCACAGCTGAAATAAAATTAAAAGTTCTAGGTACATACCAAAATCCTCCGTGTCACTGGTGAATACAGTACTAGTCTGTAACCAGAATATATGTGTCCCGCCAACACATAGCGAGACATCGCTTATATACGCACCAGTGAAACCATGCACGGAATAATGGATATGCCTACCCTCGTACGACATCTCACATAAATACTACAAAACCATGGCTTTTGCCATGTCACCCATGGGTTATATTTGGCATAAATATATGTTCCCACGCCTTAAATTCAAACCAAACCAGTGTACAGCCTCGTGGAATAAATACCATCCAACATGGTATACCCCACACTACCATAAATCTGCACACTATAGACCCAGATCTCATAATCCGAACTCTACTCGACTGGTCTCGACAATGCGAAGGTCGCTTCTTGGCCCCGCCAAACCCCTCCATAACGGTCTACGGCTATACACTCAATGAGAGTGTAGCACATACTAAACTCAAATATCGTGGTCATTTACGGAAATATCACGACACAAAACATCACCATTATGGGATCTGATATATCCGTGTTGGCCAGTACCAGGCTATGATGAAACACTAACCCGTAGCATACATAACAGGGCAGACCATGGTATGGTCTGCGCTGTATACTGGCTTCACCTACAGAAGGTCCCTTATATGGTGAAACACTGACACGCGGACACAAACTCGGCTGGCACGGACAGTGGACATCCGTAATACTAAAAGGTATCTTTTCCCTAGCGAAACCAGCACACGCAGTCAACGAGTTCTCTACCACACACATGCATAGTCTGTGGCAAATATGGCGTGACATCAGTAAAACATTGCTCATAAAATAGACGTATATTTAAATCCGCAAATAGGACACGCATAAACGTATCTCCACCAATACAACATAAGCCCCCTTATTACACGCACATTGCACATGGCAAATGTACATGCCAAACCACAGGTGTGCAAAAACCACAGGTGTGTGAAACCACAGGTATGTGGAATCACAGGGATGTGAAATCAATAATACGCACAACAATACAACACAGTACCACACATCACAAATATACAATTATACGGATTCCAGAATGTACAAGAATGCACGTGTCACGCGACATATCTCCCCCCTAAACAAAAAGTGTTTACACTTTCGTGCATAATCGCGAGACACGTTGGCACAGCTGAATCTACCCAGATATCCTGCTCAGGTAGTCTGCCCCCAGATTGTCGGCCCCTTTTATCGCAACAATACGCATTCTGGCTGACTGTTTCCCTGACCTTAAATGGGATAGGGTACCCCCTAATTCTTAATGGGTCTTGCGTTGACAAATTTATCTCATGTTTCTATATAGGGTGTGTCCCGGTGCGTCCCTCAGGACATGGGTGAATTCCCGTAAGATCTCTTTGACTTGCGTCTTTTGTTTCTTGCCTAAATCAGGCGACAGGTCAACTTTGCTCTCCGTATCGGACTCTAATCCCCTGGGACATAACATGTTTTCTTCGGCACTACACCCACTTGGACTAGGATCCCCCTCTACTGTGTCTTCTATCACGGCCGCATTTATTACAGTGAGTATTCCCTTCCACGGGTGCTCAGGCCTAGTCTCGTACCTCTTTAACATGTTTGCATGAAAGGTTTTCAACTTCCCTCCCATGTCAACTCTATGATCCCACTCATTAACTACCTCTGTTATGGGGTATGGTCCCTTCCACCTAAGAAGCAATTTGTTGTTGTCTGTCGGTAGTAGTACAAGTACCTGATCTGCCACTGCATACTGCCTACTACGAGTCTTACGGTTGTAGTACTTTGCGTACTTTTTGGACGCACTCTTCAAGTTCTCATGCGCGATTTCGCATGTTTTCTCGAGCCGTTCGCGCAAGTCGAGGACGTACTGATACGTCGTTTTGACGTTGTCCTCTATGTCCTTCTCGGACCACAGATCTCTTAGTATGCTCATCGGACCTCGAACGGTCCTTCCGTACAATAGTTCAAACGGTGAGAAAGCCAAACTTTCTTGAGGGACTTCACGATACGCGAATAAGAGCGCGTTAATGTATTTGTCCCAATCTTTGGGACGTTCGCTTGCCATTCTACGAAGCATTTGCTTTAACGTACCATTGAACCGTTCCACGAGACCGTTACACTGTGGGTGGTACGGTGTCGTGGTTAATTGTCTCAGCGATAACAATCTACTAACTTCCTCCATGACTGCCGACGTAAATTGACTACCCCTATCGGTGAGCATCTCCTCGGGGATACCCAGTCTACTGAACATATCCACGAGAGCTTCCGCGACTCGTTCGGCCTCGATGCCTGGTAGTGGTACCGCTTCTGGGTACCTAGTTGCATAATCAACTAACGTTAGTATATGTAACGATTCTTCCGATCGGTAGCTGGAAAAATTGGCCCTACAATATCAACTGCGACTCGTTTGAACGGAGTGTCTATCAACGGCATAGTTCCTAACGGAACCTTGGTGATGTGTCCCTTTGACACAGTCTTTTGACATATGTCACAAGACCTACAAAACCGTGTAATGTCACTGCCCACGCTCTGGCCAATAAAATTCTGATAACACTCGATCAGTTGTCTTCTTAACCCCTAAATGGCCTGCCATGATTGATTCATGTGCCACTTTTCATCACGGTAGTCCTAAGTGTTTTTGGGACTACCAGCTGATGGTACATCCTACCTGACGCTATCGATTCGAAATTACGATACAACAAGTCTTTTCGGTATGCGAATTTCGATTTGTTTCCGTTCTTACTTGACCGTACCGTTCCGTCTTTTGCATTATTTCGAACTGACGTCAATGTGACGTCATGTGCCTGCGCCTCTTTGAATTCATCGCGTGATACGCTCGCGATTGCGGTAGGGACTTTGAGGGTCTTATACGATTCGTCTCGGGCTGTCGTTTGTGACCTAGTTTCAACTGCGCACGATTTAGCGCCTCTAAAATCGGATATCACCGGTAACTCTGACCCGTTCTACATTACCTATGGTAACATCATACATTGTATCTGTCATGCAAAGGGCTTCTACCTGACCTTTAAAAAAAGGTGTATCTAGATCTACCCGGGCGGTAGGAATTCCACTCATTTTGCTCCTATTTACCAGCATGCATGTTGAAACTTTGCTTAAAAAACTGATCTGGTTGTACTAAGCTTTCCCTGACGACCACCCCGGTACACCCAGTATCTCGCATTACTGTGACCTTTTTCCCATTTAATGTGCCCTCTGCTACGGGTAGCCTATCCATACCAAATGTACATCCGTTAATCAACTCCGGCTGTATCTCGCTACCTGAACATACAATTAGTGGTGTCGGTACCAACCACACAGAAATTTCCTTGGTTTTCCCCTGGTTGTTCCGTGTTTTGCCATCTACCTCTACCTCTGCCTCTAGTGTGCCTTCCACTTCTACCTCTATTTCTACCTCTGTACCGACCTCTCTGTTCTTTATCTGCAAAACTTACATGTTTCTCTTCCTCGACTGCTGCTGCTTTGTAAGCTGAGGACCGGTCACGCTTAGGACAATCGTAGGACATGTGACCTTCTTTGCCACAATGGTAACATGTCTCGCGATGCCTATCGTAGCCGTTCCTGCTGGTACTTCTGTCATAACTGCCTCTACTCGGGCTTCTATCATAACTACCCATACTTGGGCTTCTATTGTGGTCTCTAATCTGATATCTGTCCCTATCTCGACTCCTATCTCTGGATCGATTATCCGCACTACTTACCTTGCGCCTCTGGTTATCTACTGACCTGTACTCAGTTCTGTTGCTAGTACTGTTCCTCTGAACTACATACTTGCTACCTCCTCTAGCTTCTGCAAAGTAATCTGCCTGAACCGCCATCTGATCTATCGAGTCAAATGTTTTCTCTTTGAGATATAAGTAGAGCTCCCGACTGCATATACTTAACATCTGATCTCTGATCATGTAGTCTAGTACTCCTTCATATGTTCTATTCACCTTCCTTACCTAACTCAAACCATCTATCTAAATAGTTCTTTGACGACTGACTATTGCACAAATGATTCACTGTGATCAGGTTTGGTGTTTTTGAACATGCGTCTGAAACCATCTTCTGTTAGATCAAAACATTTCAACAATGCGGATTTCAACTTATCATAGTCAAGGAGCATCATCAATAGGTAGTCTAGAATATACATCTAATGCCTTGCCCTTCAATAACGCACTCAAGTGTAGTGACCACTTATCTCTCCCCCACCTTTGAATTGCTGCGTACCGCTCAAATCTAGCTAAGTAGCTATCCATGTTGTCATTATTCTGATCAAAATGTGGCAGCTTCGGACCGAATGCTCTGCCATAGTCCTATCAGGTCTCTCTTCATCTATTACTTCTCCCTTTCTACTTTGCCATTTCTACCTGATGCTTAGTGTCTAGTTCTCGTTTGCAATATTGAATTCTAGAGCTAACTGTGCTTCATTGGCATCTCTATCTTTCTTTCCCCATCTGTCGCTCAACCTCTTTAGCCAACGCTCAGCCTCTATTTTGCCTTAACCGCTCAGCAATCTAATAACCTATCTTTCTCGCCTTGCCTAGCCTCTGTCTTTCCAATGTCTTTCTCTCTCCTGCTCTTCTTTTACAAAGGCCCTTAACTCTGAATCTGCTAGCCCTAAGCTATTTTGCCTATGTCCATTAGCTCCTTAATGGACGACATTCTTACTCTCAACTCAACTCCGGATTATCGATTTACACGCTTTACCCGACGGTACACAAGGTCTCTAGCACTCAAATCACTTGGTGATTTGTGCGAGTCTCTTGCTTCACGTCTATAAGGTTAAGGTAAATCAATCCGGTCTCTACTCCTAACGACGGTATAAGTTTCTCAATCGGGTAAGTCAATCCGGTATATGTATGGTATAAGTAATGGTATATTTACAATTCCCCCTCTATGGTATCTGGACACAAATATTGGGGACTGGTTATAGACACCTGGCAGGATATAGTATTGTTCATACACTATAATAGTGGTAGTAATCTCGCCTCAGATGCAGAAGTGTCTAGTGCTAACCTAGAACACCCGCTGTGCCATCATCACAGGGAGGTACTGTTGACAAATCAAAAATTACAATGACGCTTACATCCACTATCTCACCAGATCGTCTCAACTCTATACTTCTGTACCTAGGTAGTCCAATCATGTATGTGGTGATGTATTAGTGCCTAAGTGTTGGAGTGCATCTTACATTAACTCCCAAGGCAAACAAATACAAGATTGAATCTTGACGACGCTAGGGGTACAGCTATTTCTAGCCTCCTTACTTCAATCTGCTTTGAAGAAACTGATTATAAAAAGAGGAAACAAAACCCCACTTCTGACACCATTGTCAAGGTCATTACCAAGGTCAGGAATGATCGAGACAAATTGTCTCCCCCAATTATCATATGAACCAAGTATACTTCAATTGTTATGACGTTATGGCCAATATAGCTTGATCTGACGAACGAAAAGGTGGTAACAATGCAGTTGAAGTGTAAGGGATAGGCCAGCGTAGATAAGTACACGTAGTCACTTAATCACTTATAATGTACACTATATTATGGGGAACACACAGGAATATATGATACATTGATATGCGAACATCACTGTACTGTGCATGATACTATTCAATTACTACAAGGTTGTAAGCCAATCGACTGTTATACTTTAACGCAACTTAAAAGCTATAGACGAATAAACTCGGTATGTGGTATCTCATGGTCCCGTAGTGGACAATAGTATGAATGCACAAGTACTTTGATGATCGCTAATCAAAGTGAAATAACATACAAGTATAACATGGCATAACGAACATTGGAGGACAAATGACAATCATCTGAGCTACCCCAGTGCTGGCGTATCTCAATAGATAGTGTAACCTCTGAGTATCAAGGTCCAAAGGTCTGCCTCACCCGCAATATGAGGTCTAGTCAACAATATGGCTATAATCCAACTTCAAGTGGATTAATCCATAAACAATATATGTAGTCTTACTACAATCCTTTAGCATGATTTGCCATGATAGGAGTATTACCATACACTATCAAAGTATACATATGTATTGCCTATGCAATATATTTCCAAAGTATGAATGTCAAAGTCAAAGCCGGATGTGGTTACATCACATGATAGTCAATAACGATAATGTTCCGGAAGCTGGTTCCCGGAAGTAAAGTTCCACAGGTAGTATTATCTCCGGAAATGGTGGACCAGATGTAAAGTTCCTATGGTATCACTCGACTGTAGCAACCCGGATGTGGTAGACCGGATGTAAAGTATCCATGGTGAATCAATGGGTTGTAATACCGGAAGTGGTAGACCGAATGTAAAGTTCCGATATAATACAAAATGGCGATTATCACGTTGGCTAAGACGCCGGGAAAAGTTTCACTTAGGTGACATTCAACTTGGTGGTAGTATAATGATATGATATGTGTGTATGGCGTTTCACTTCACTAAACTATGGCTGTGACTGTCTGCTGAACGCGAGGTAGCTATCACACTGCTCTATACAGGCCTGTACCCGGAGCTGCTACACACACTGCGCCAGACAGACGTACGGACACTCGGACGACCCGATACTCTGCACTGACTGGGGTCTGCCCTCAAACGAGTGGACCAAAACGTCCAATGTGGCTCGCTGGAGCGTTCTCAAGAGGCTACAAAAATGAAATGAATCTCCAATTACTGGACGAATACGCACAGACAGACAGACAGGATGCACAACAGACTAAAACGGGAATCGAACAACGGCAAATCACAGCTGAAATAAAATGTTCTAGGTACATACCAAAATCCTCCGTGTCACTGGTGAATACAGTACTAGTCTTCTGTAACCAGAATATATGTGTCCCGCCAACACATAGCGAGACATCGCTTATATACGCACCAGTGAAACCCATGCATGCGGAATAATGGATATGCCTACCCCTCGTACGACATCTCACATAAATACTACAAAACCATGGCTTTTGCCATGTCACCCATGGGTTATATTTGGCATAAATATATGTTCCCACGCCTTAAATTCAACCAAACCAGTGTACAGCCCTCGTGGAATAAATACCATCCAACATGGTATACCCCACACTACCATAAATCTGCACACTATAGACCCAGATCTCATAATCCGAACTCTACTCGACTGGTCTCGACAATGCGAAGGTCGCTTCTTGGCCCCGCCAAACCCCTCCATAACGGTCCTACGGCTATACACTCAAATGAGAGTGTAGCACATACTAAACTCAAATATCGTGGTCATTTACGGAAATATCACGACACAAAACATCACCATTATGGATCTGATATATCCGTGTTGGCCAGTACCAGGCTATGATGAAACACTAACCCGTAGCATACATAACAGGGCAGACCATGGTATGGTCTGCGCTGTATACTGGCTTCACCTACAGAAGGTCCCTTATATGGTGAAACACTGACACGCGGACAAACTCGGCTGCACGGACAGTGGACATCCGTAATACTAAAAGGTATCTTTTCCCTAGCGAAACCAGCACACGCAGTCAACGAGTTCTCTACCACACACATGCATAGTCTGTGGCAAATATGGCGTGACATCAGTAAAACATTGCTCATAAAATAGACGTATATTTTAAATCCGCAAATAGGACACGCATAAACGTATCTCCACCAATACAACATAAGCCCCCTTATTACACGCACATTGCACATGGCAAATGTACATGCCAAACCACAGGTGTGCAAAAACCACAGGTGTGTGAAACCACAGGTATGTGGAATCACAGGGATGTGAAATCAATAATACGCACACAATACAACACAGTACCACACATCACAAATATACAATTATACGGATTCCAGAATGTACAAGAATGCACGTGTCACGCGACAGAATGCCACGTGAATCGTTTTTTGTCTGGATGCCTGACTCTAAATATATCATATAAATCATTGTTGTTGATAATATCGTTTATTTTTTGCGAACATTTTCTATATGTAACAGTATTTCCATTTAATTTGTCGACTTCGAAATTGAGTACATTGTTGAAATCCCCTCCTATAACCATACTTTCACTGTTATTCTCTAAAATTAATTGATTCTATTCTTGAGAAAAATGTTACGTCATCATCATTTGGTCCATATATATTTTTTAATAATATTATTGTTGTATCGAATAATTTAATTTTTAATATCTGTAGGCGCCCCTGTATTACTTCTTTATGCTCAAGTACTTCGTATGTCGACGTTAGATTAAGTAAAATACCAATGCCTTTGCTATTGGAGCTGTCTCCACTTATAAAAATGTCTTGACCCATTGTTTCTTCCAAATTTCTTTATGTTCATGTGTACAGTGGAGTTCTTGGAGGAAACATATCGAGAATTTCTTTTGTTTTAGCCAACTAAAATACTTTTTTACGTTTAGTTTGATGTCCAAGCCCATTCACATTAAAAAAACTGCATAATTTTATTTGAGTACCCATAGTTTATTGGAGTTTGAAAAACATGATTTAATTTTCAGAACTGCTTGTGAAACTTGTTTATTTGTATTATTCACCCAGATATTACGAGTTATGTTTGACCTACTTTTGTATTGCCATATTTGTACCATTTGTGAGTAAAAAATGGGGATGGAGACGGGGACAAGGAATGAATACGAACGTGTCTTATGTCGTGGAGTAGGTGCATATTCCGTTGGAAGAGGTTGTCGTGTGTGTTTTTTTACTACAATGGTATGACATTGTGTCTTATACAATTAAATGGTCTAACTGTGATGTTATGTGTGATAATACAACAGTTTAATATTTTTTTTCACAATGAAGTAGTTATTTTACATGCAAGATGTCTAAGTATGATATACTGTGTAGGCAATACATATTATTTACTAGTAAGATTCATATGTATTGTTTACAAGACATGCAGTGTTGAAAAAATATAGATACCAACAAGCGTTGTGGACATAATTCATGCAATATCATTATTGATTACGTATTTAATTTATTTTGCGATTGCTGCTGTGATGTGTAATATACTACATGTATATTGGATGTGTGATATACTACATGTATATTGGATGTGTGATTTACAATGCCGTGAATGCCTCTTTAAAACCAGAACCGCACTTCACATAAGCGAAGTGTGGTTCCAAAATAGCGAATTGCCATCACCCCCTGTGGCGACGCTTGTTGATTTGACGAGGTTACCAGGCGTATTGTATCAAGATCAAAGGCACAACTGATAACAGTCTGCTGCAATTAGAGAGTGGAAATTCTGTCTGTTTTTACAAAAACTGCATCATTTTCATCGGAGAAACAAACGACTATCATATATGTCTTTTTCAGAAAAAAATAAATAATGCCATTTTTTTAAATTTGTAAATCGTCCAGAAATGTGAATTGTAAAGTATTTATGTCATCCGACATCGGGTCAGTTTCAGCAGTTGACACACAGTCAACACACGCGTATGAATATACTAAAATCACACATGCAATAAAGGGTGGGCATTTTTAAATATGAAGCAATGTGTTTTTTATCACAAAAAATCAACATTTCTTTTGTATATTTTATTAATTTGTTGAGACACTCTATCAACATGTATATTCGGATAAATATTTAAACTGCAAACACACTCGGGAAGCGGGACTATTTTATGTTCCGCACTGCCATTCCACACATGTGTGAATCGGCTGTTGCATGCATATTCCATGGTTTTGGAACATGTGTTAATTCTGAAAATTATTGATTGATTGGTTAATCAGTGTAGATCAAGATGAGACGGCTCATTATGATCAGCCAGTTCATCTGGAACTACTTTATTGAAAGCATGACAATTCATCAATATACTACATGTATATTGGATGTGTGATATACTACATGTATACTGGATGTGTGATATACTACATGTATACTGGATGTGTAATATACTACATGTATATATGATGTGTGATATACTACATGTATATTGGATGTGTGATATACTACATGTATATAGTATGTGTGATATACTACATGTATATAGGATGTGTGATATACTACATGTATATTGGATGTGTGGTATACTACATGTATATAGGATGTGTGATATACTACATGTATACTGGATGTGTGATATACTACATGTATATAGGATGTGTGATATACTACATGTATATAGGATGTGTGATATACTACATGTATATAGGATGTGTGATATACTACATGTATACTGGATGTGTGATATACTACATGCATATATGATGTGTGGTATACTACATGTATATTTGATGTGTGGTATACTACATGTATATTGGATGTGTGATATACTACATGCATATATGATGTGCGATATACTACATGTATATTGGATGTATGATATACTACATGTATATTGGATTAATGATATACTACATGTATATTGGATGTGTGATATACTACATGTATATTGGATGTGAGATATACTACATGTATAGAGGATGTGTGACATACTACATGTATATAGGATGTGTGATATACTACATGTATGTAGGATGTGTGATATACTACATGTATATTGGATGTGTGATATACTACATGTATATTGGATGTGTGATATACTACATGTATACTGGATGTGTGATGTACTACATGTATATAGGATGTGTGATATACTACATGTATATAGGGTGTGTGATATACTACATGTATATAGGATGTGTGATATATTACATGTATATTGGATGTGTGATGTACTACATGTATATAGGATGTGTGATATACTACATGTATATAGGATGTGTGATATACTGCATGTATATAGGATATGTGATATATTACATGCATATTGGATGTGTGATATACTGCATGTATATTGGATGTGTGATATACTGCATGTATATAGGATGTGTGATATACTGCATGTATATTGGATGTGTGATATACTACATGTAAATAGGGGGTATGGTATATTACAAAGGATGTGCGAAATACTACATGCATATAGATGGGTGGTATAATACATATATATATGAGGAATAATATACTACATGTACTTACATCTGTGATATACTACATGTATATAGGGTATGTGATATATTACATTTATATATGATGTGTGATATACTACATGTATATGGATGTGGTGGTATACTACATGTATATAGGATGTGTGATATACTACATGTATACTGGGTGTGTGATATACTACATGTATACGGGGTGTGTGCTATACTACATGTATATAGGATGTGTAGTATACTACATGTATATAGGATGTGTGATATACTACATGTATATAGGATGTGTGATATACTACATGTATATAGGATGTGTGATATACTACATGTATATAGGATGTGTGATATACTACATGTATACTGGATGTGTGACATACTACATGTATATAGGATGTGTGATATACTACATGTATATTGGATGTGTGATATACTACATGTATACTGGATGTGTGATATACTACATGTATGTTGGATGTGTGATATACTACATGCATATAGGATGTGTGATATACTACATGTATACTGGATGTCTGATATATTACATGCATATTGGATGTGTCATAAACTGCATGTATATATGATGCGTGATATACGACATGTATGAAGTATGTGCAATATATTACAAGTATGTAGGATGTGCGATATACTACATGTATATTGGATGTGGGATATACTACATGCATAATGGATGTGTGATATACTACCTGTATACGATATGTAAGATATACTACGAGTATAAAGGATGTGTGGTATACTACGTGTATATAGTATGTGTGATATACTACATGTATAAAGGATGTGTGATATACAATGTGTACAAAGGATGTGTGGTCTACTACGTGCATATAAGATGCGTGATATATTACATGTATATATGATGTATGATATACTACATATATATAGGATGTATGACGTAGTATAAGTGTATAGGATGTGTTATATACTAAAGGCACCTTGGATAAGTGATATACTACATGTATATACAATATCTGATAAATACATGTATATAGTATGTGTGATATGCTACATTTATATAGGATGTGTTATATCATACATGTATATAAATGTGTGTATTACTTAGTATATAGGATGTCTGATATAATTTATGTATACTGCATGTATATAGGATGTGTGATATAATACATGTATATAGGATGAGTGATATACTGCATGCATATATGATGTGTGATTAATTCAAGTATATAGCATGTCTGATATAATTAATGTACACTACATGTGTCATATACTATATTGTATATAGTATGTGTGATATACCACATGTATATATGATGTGTGATTAATTCAAGTATATAGCATGTCTGATATGATTAATGTACACTACATGTGTGATATACTATATTGTATATAGTATGTCTGATATAACACATGTATATATACTGTCTGATCTAATTCATGCATATAGTTTGTGTGATATACTACATGTATATTGGAATATGTGATATACTGCATGCATATTGGATTTGTGATATGCTGCATGTATATTGGATGTGTGATATACTACATGCATTTTGGATATGTGACATACTGCATGTATATATGATGTGATATATAATACATGTATATAGGATGTGTGATATAATACATGTATATAGGTTGTGTGCTGTAATACATGCAAATATAATATGTGATGCACAACATGTATATTGAACGTCTGATATAATACATGTATATATGATGTGTGATATACTACATTGATGTACGAACTGCGATATACTACATGTATATATAATATGTGATATACTTCTTTTATATAGAAAGTGTGATATACTAAATGTATGTAGGATGTATGATATAATACATGTATATAGGAAATGTGATATATTACATGTATATATGAAGAGTGATTTACAACATACATATTGCATTTGTGATATACTACATGATGTGTGGTATACTACATGCATATAGGATGTGTGATGTATTACATGCATATATGATGTGCGATATACTACATGTATATTGGATGTATGATATACTACATGTATATTGGATGTTTGATATACTACATGTATATTGGATGTGTGATATACTACATGCATATAGGACGTGTGAAATACTACATGTATATTGGATGTGTGATATATAAATGTATATTGCATGTGTGATATACTACATGTATATAGGATGTGTGCTATACTACATTGATATAGGAACTGCGATATACTACATGTATATATAATATGTGATATACTTCTTTTATATAGAAAGTGTGATATACTAAATGAATATAGGATGTATGATATGATACATGTATATAGGAAGTGTGATATATTACATGTATATATGAAGTGTGATTTACAACATGCATATTGTATTTGTGATATACTACATGTATATTGGATGTGTGATATACTACATGTATATAGGACGTGTGAAATACTACATGTATATTGGATGTGTGATATATAAATATATATTGCATGTGTGATATACTACATGTATATATGATGTGTGATATAATACATGGATATTGGATGTGTGATAATATACTACATGTATATAGGATGTGTGACACAGTATTTAAATATATGGAAACTAACGATATTGGTATCTCCAGATCAGCCAGTGCATCCGCACAGTCTTATTAGGTACCGTACTGTTCGCCATTCCATCATTGAAACCCCCGCTATGCTTCTAACAAGCAATATATATCGCTATCAGGCTACAGGGCTGTGCTATTTGATCTACACTTTACACTGGTAAAAAATCACATACGCCAGTTATATTCACATATTGGTGTACTTACCCTCCATGTTGTGCCGTGGTCGCAGCCTGGACTTGAGACATTGCTGAAACACAAGTAACACTTAGTGCACAGTTGTGCATATCGTTAGAATGACGCGTACATGTGCGTGCATTTATCAGGGAACGAACTTTCTATTGGCCGAATACGTACCTGTACTGACTGATAACATATTGCATTTACCTGATACCAATATCCGGGTTACAACAAATTGAAAACTTAAATTTCATAGTTCTAACGGCGTCACACAATGTTTCCAGATTATGACTCAGTAGAATTACGTGACGGATACAAGTCCGCGTTATTTTCAAGAAGAAAAAACGCCATAATTGCTCATGTGTAGCCAAAACATGTTACCGGTACTTGATAAATAGCATAGCGTGCTAGTATATTTTGATATCAAATATATTAGACGCTATTTGGAAATGGTAGGAATTCCTCGGTGAGGCTCTGAATTGCTACGCGTTTCCTAGCCTTGCCCGGTAAACTTGATATCAAAAGACACGAGCCTGGAATTCTCTATAGCATGCGCAGACTAGTCGATGGGTGGGTGGGATATACATGTTTTACACATGCTAAGCTGTTGAGAAGACTTGTTCAGAGTCATGATTGGCCATAAATAAACTACAGGGTGGATTTACAAATAAGTTCTGCTTAACTTTTTCTATATAATTGCTAAACAACTAGACTAGTGACGTACATGATACTTCCGTAATGTTCTGATGATATAGTTACTTAAAGTTCAGCACCCTCTCCAAATTCTTACAATAACTCCGCCTCTATACTTCTAACGTAGACATCATATGCCACGGCTTAACGTATGTTTTCCAATCTCTGATCTGGGCAAGGTTCCAAGACCTGCCCAAACAATACCACTTCCATTATTATGCGGTGACGTCAGTCCATGCTTATTCAATATAATTTATCTGGTAACTTTACTACGACCATACATTGTACATTGGTGTTAAGCAAGTTTTCAATTATATATACAAACATTTATCAACAAATGCATGCAGTCTTACTGGCAGAAGCTTGCATGTGACGACATCCAATTGATATTCATGGGCATTATGTTACCAATTAGATGAACCATGCAGAGGTCTTATTCATGTGCAAATATTTATGATTTAGAAATACAAGCTAGAGAAACACTATTATGTAACATATCAATTGCCGTTTGTACGGTGTTCATATCGTTAAGAATTCCGATATTTTAAGATTATCGAAAATGATCAACAATGACCACTACATAATTCATATTCATTGCATTCAATGACCCGTAAACATGACCACCTTGTCCAGCCTGATTTGATTGACGACACCGGATTCCTGCTAAGTATAATTGAACAGCACGTCATTATAGCCGAAAATAATGTTTAAGCACACATATAGGTGTGTGGGTCATGGTGAATGATGAAATGTGGATGTACTGGGCAATGATCATTAACAGGCCAACTGTTGTGGAAGGAAATCGTTAATGAAGGATTTAGTTGCATAACATTGCTAAATCTGTTATGTCATTAAGTGGGTTGTGGTAAATTAAGCAAGAAAGAAATCATGATCAAGTGTCCTTAACATATGACAAGTAGTTGTTGTGAATCTGCCCAGTAATTCCAGGAGACAAACAATTGGCCAATGCTACGAACGAGTTGTTTATGGTGAGTGATACAAGTGGACGTTGTGACAAATTATATCCATTGTATATCAGCACATATATATAAACGAGTTGTTAAATAAAGAGGTATGCATTAAACACAAGAATTAACAGAAGTCCGAACGACAACATAGACGGCGCCAGAGTGGTGACAGTAGTTCTAGTCTTCGAACAAATAATAGCTAAACATGATAGGTTATCGTTAGGTAATATTGGATTAAGGAAATAAGCTGTACATATCCAGTCACCACATATTGACATACGGCTGGGAAAATGGATAGTACTACATTTACGGCCAGCATATGAACAAGTTTATGATGGTCGCACACAGTGTAAGTTTGTCTCATCCAGTGACATCCAGGGACCTCGTGGCTCTACATAATATCGGCAGTTACATGTGTGTTACCTACCATGTTGATCAATGGCCGCCATAGTGTTGTCATACGTATGATCGCTGAAATGAAAGGTAAATCTTCTATACTTACCAAGCCTAGAATGATGCGAAACTATTCTGAATCTGACAGGCATTAAATGTTTAATGTCAAATTTATTTATTTGTCATATTTAAATCGTAAATTAAGACACATATGTTTTATGAATTCATATAGAAAGATTATAGCGGCATACGCCGAAGAAATAGTGAACTATATTGTTATCTTTCCATTAAGTATCAAGTGCAAACACGAAATGAAATATATATGTACACGTGTTTTAGCGAGCGTCTGTGTTGTCGTTGTTATTTAAGGAAACATGGACTGTACTCACCGGTACTTGTTATTCTTCTTACCTGTGGAATTGACAAAAACAACATGGATGTGTGATATAATTCACATATATATAGGATGTATTATTTACGACATGTATATTGGATGTGTGATATACTACCTGTATATAGGATGTATTACATATTAAATGTATATAGGATGTATGATAAATGGGATACACTACAAGTATATAGGATGTGTGATTTACGTCATTCATATTGGATGTGTGATATACTATATGTATATTGGATGTGTGATACACTACATGTATATATGATGTATGATTGACTACATGTATATATGATTATGATATACTACATGAAAGATTATGTGTGATATACTACATGTATATATTAGGTGTGATATACTACATGTATAAATGATGTTTCATATACTACACGTGTAAAGTATATGTGAAATACTACATGTATATTGGATGTACTACATAATTATATAAAGAAAGTGTCATACATCACATGTAGCTCGTTTGTAGTATATGTATATCAGATGTGTGATATACTACATGTATACAGGATGTTTGGCATACTACATTTATAAAATATTTGTGATATACTACATGTACATAGGATGTGTGATATACTACATATATATAGGATGTGTGGTATACTACACGCGTAAAGGATGTGTGATATACTACGTGTATACATGATATATGATATAGTACATGTATGTAAGATGTGTGATATACTACGTGTATATATGATATATGATATATTACATGTATGTAAGATGTGTGATATACTACATGTATAGAGGATGTCGGATATGCTACATCTATACAGGAGGTATGAAACACTATATACTTTCTAAACAACAAGTGACGTCCATGATGCTTCGGTATTATTCTGATAATATGTTTAATTATCATCATCCTTATGGCTAAAAGCCACTCGTTGCATATTACACTACATCTCAGAGTTGTTACTTGTTATCTCTCAAATCCCGGACTGATTTTGTATTTTATGATTTGTCAGAAGTTGTACAATAACTCCGAAATAGACATCATCATTGCCACATCTCAACGTGTTTTTACCAATCTGTGATCTGGGCAAGGCTTTCAGTATTATGTGGTGACGTCAGTTCATGATTATTCATCATATCTGGTAACTTTACTACGACCATACATAGGTGTTATAGTGTATACTGTTATGTAGATTTGTAATCAATGTTTTGTTTCATCCTTAGAGCAAGAATAACAAAATTTGGGATGGTTCCATTTTTTTCGACAATTCCTTTGGCTATAATCACACTCAAAATATCGCCAAAGGTGTCGCTTAAATAAAATATATACCGTATATAAACTTGTATGCAGGAAAGTGTAGAAGCAATGTCGAAAAGGCAGTATGTATGTGATAAAAATACTTTTTCTGCATTAAAACACCATGTGCACATGTTCAGTATGTGTAGACTGTGTGTGTAAAATGTCAGATTGATTGTCAAAACACAGTTGGAGAGGTTGAATACACTCTATACCTAATACATAATTGTATGCAGGAAACTAGAAAAATGGCCACGTTGAATGGTCATTATCATTATTTACGATTACCATAATTACCTACGCATGTAAGTCTGCATTATGGTCTGCCACAAAGGCAAGCCAATGGCTAATGCCTTCATATCATTGATTGAATACTGAGGCATGTTATTTGGCCAGAAACAGTTTCGTTATGTGTACAGACTGACTGTTCAAGTGGAGTAAGATCACTTGCCTCTCACGTGCATGATATAAATAGTCTATTCATGTCGTCATAGATAATTTACTGCTGTTGAAGCAGTATGGCCTGTCAATGAAACACGTTTCTGGCAAAAACATACTAGTTACTGATACGCTAAACCACGAGTCAGTAGCATACATATATTCTAACGTTATTACGGGTATAAATGCGCAGGTACATGAGTATTCGCGAACTTACCCGTCAGTGATCACGAGTTGTAAGAAATTTTCAAACTTGACTTGAGGAAGATGCACAATTTATTCTGCTAGAAAAACGAGTCTAAAGGGATAACACAATTTCAGAACGCACTGTCTCCAGAAAATAGTGTCGTTATGGGAATACGGAGATAACCTGAAAGGTTCTAAACACATAATTCCAACTCCATTAGAGTCTAAAATATTGCAAGCAGTGCACAATGGCCATCTCGGCATTCAGAAATGTCTTAGACGAGCGCTAGATATTATGGTAAAATGGTAGGAAGATTTTCAATTGAAGATATAAACTGAAATGCCATAGAGACAGACTCTGATATCACACTATGTACCAGACGACCACCCATGACAAACTGTTGCTATAAACATTTCCACATGGAATGAAAATGAATTTCTGGTAACTGTTAACAACAATAGTCACACAGCATGAAATATGAAATGGCCATTGGACAATTGTAAGGGATTTACAGTAAGCATGGTATACCAAGTACACATGTGTCAGATGAAGTCTGCAATTGGCCTCAAAATAATGATATTTCCTTAACACATGCTCTATGTAGCCAATGTCCAGTGTATTAGCTGGGCGAACAGTAATCATTGTGAAACACTGTTTCTGAAAAACAAAAGATGAATTAACAAACCTATATGTGGGTACACTGTAATATCGAAACTCCCATAAGTTTACTGACCATTGTGGGCAGGTATTGCCAATAAATTTGTCGATTTGTGACAAGATCAGATCCAGTGATAAAAGCAGAGTAGCATTAAAATTAAGAGAGATGAACATTGGCGACCAAGTTTGACTCCATAAAGACAGCAACTCGTTGAGACCAGTTCAGTATGCTTGCAAAATGACATATATTAAATTGTACAGAATGCAGATGGTGCATGACGCTTTCTCATGACAGCAAGGGAGAATATGAATATTTAACTATGCAAAGCAATATACAAAACATTCATATACACTTTATTGGATAAAATGGATAATTTTCCATATTTAATCTTCTTATTTTAAAGTAAAACATATGTGCTGACCAAGATATCATTTGAAGAAACATGACTATAAGCCACAACAATACGTATTGCATGTAAATACGTAATACAACAATACATGCATGCAAATCCTTGAAGTGGGAATGTGTTTGGCACACTTATTTCCAACGGTCATTTTGAAGATAATGGTGTCTGTTACTACAGTACTGGTTAGCAATAATCTCAACAGTTTGTGTTCATTGTATTATGAGTATAAGCAGAAGAAACATACAACATATCGCCACTACATTAAACATGCATAATACAAATTAGATTATCAAGTTTAAATGGCGGCCATTTTAAAAATAAAATGGTCCCCATTTCAAAATATACTGAAATAATGATGCCAATATTTCTTATCTATGATAAACAATAATAAAATAAACACAACTAATGACGTTTACGTTAAATATAAATTAATATCAATGGCGGCAATTTTAATAATTGGAACAAACTTCAGTTTTGATATATGTTGTATATAAATAAGTTTTCAAGTAAGCACACACGTTCAAATCACAATATCATTTGAGAGAACATAACTACAGCCACAGAAATTCTAGAATGTGTAACAAATCTTTGATGTGGTGATGTACATAACACACTTAGTTTTAGCAGCCATTTCAAAGATAAAGCACAATACCAGTTAGCAATAATATAAGCAGACTGTATTCAAATAAACACGAGCATAGCCAGAAGGAAAATACAAAATGTAACCACGACATTCCAAAATGTACAATAAATACTGGATTTCAAAGTTTGAAATGGCGGCCATTTTGAAAACAAAAATGGCTGGTGTCTCAAAGTGTATTGAACTCATTCTGCAAATATTTATTGTCCGTAATAATGTGTTTTCCGCTTCAAAGTAACCACACATAATGACCTTGACCTCGAAATATAAATTTAATGGCAGCCATTTTTACTTTTAAGATGGCGCCCATATGGCTTATAGAAAAAAAGGAACCAACCCCAGATTTGTTGTATGTGGTCTATGGATTAAAAAAAACCTCGGTTCGCACAATGTAGCAAAATATTACACAAAATACCTAAAATTAAGACATAACAGTATACACTATTAAGCACGTGTCCAGTTATATATATAAACGTTTATCAACAGATGTATCCAGTCTTACAGACATGCAAGACAGCCAATTGATATGCATTGGCATTGTGTTACCAATTAGATGAACAATGCATAGGTATAATTTATAAGAACACATTACACTTTTATGATTTAGAAATACAAACCAGAGCAACACTATTAGGTAACACATGGTATGCATATCAATTTATGTTTGTACAATGTTCATATCGTTAAGAATTCCGATACTTTGAAGATGGACGATATATATCAACATACCACCATTACATAATACATCTTCAGACTTTTGCACTCAATGACGCGTACTCATGTCCAGCTTGGTTTGTTTGACGACACAGGATTCCCGCTAAGCATGATTAAAAACACGTCATTCTAGAAGAAAATATTGTTCAAGCACACATACAGGTGTGTGGGTCATGGTGAATGTTGACATGCGGATGTCCCGGGCAATGCTCATTAACAGGCTAACAGTTGTGGAATGAAATTGTTAATGAATGATTTAGTTGCATAGCAATGCTACACCTGTTATTTCATTAAGTGGGCTGTGTTGAATAATGCAAGAACGAAGTTCTGATCAAGTATCCTTAACATATGACACGTATCTGTTGAGTCATTTCAGCTGACAAAAGATAGACCAATGACACGAACCACATGTAGTTGATTGTGGTGAGTGATACAAGCATAACGTTGTGACAAAACTAATATATATATCACCAAATATATATCAACTTGTTGTTGAATATATGATGTATGCATGGAACATGAGAATTAAGTCCCAACGACAACATGAACGACGCCAAAGTGGTGACAGTAGTTCTCGTTTTTCGAAAATAAATACTGGCTAAACATTGATAGGTATATCTTTTGGTTATTTTTTATTAAGGAAATCAGGAGTACATGTCCAGTCATCACATATTGGCATGCGGTTGAGAAAATGGACGTTACTACATTTACAGCTATGCTGGTCGCACACAGTGTAAGTTTGTCTCATCCAGTGACATCTATGGACCTAGTGGATCTACATCATCTCGGCTGTTACATGTGTGTTACCTACCATGTTGACCATGGACCTCCATAGTGTTGTCATACGTATGATCGCTGAAATTAAAGGTAAATGTTCTATAATTACAAAGCCTAAAATGATGCGAAACGCTTTCGAATTTGATAGGTATTACATTTTTAAAGCCGCATTTAATTATTTGTCATATTTAAATCATAAATAAAGACACATATGTGTTATCGACATATATAGTAAGACTATACGCCGGAGAAATAGTGAATATACTGTTCTGCTTCCATAAAGTATCGAGCGCAAACCTCGAAACGAAATCCGTTCAATGTACACGTTGTTTTAGCGAGCGTCTGTGTTTTCGTTTGGAGAAAAGCCGCTGCTATTTAAGGAAACATTAATCAACATCGTCTACTGGACTCACCTGTACTTGTTCTTCTTCTTACCTGTGAAATTTGCAATGCAACATCAATTAATGAGACGACTATAATGAGGCCTATATGATTTGTGACCAGTGTAACGTCTGGTAAAACAGCACACTCCTGTAGCTTTAAAACGGTCTATGTTGCTTGTTAGAAGCATGCCAGGTGTTTCATTTATGGAAGTACAAATAGTGTTGATGCGGACACCCCAGCCAAAAAGAGTATCCCACGTATGTAACACGTAACTCACATGGCTCCATGATGGAGTATACCACATGTATAACACACAACTCACATTGTTACATGATGGAGTATCCCCCATGTATAGCACATACCATGGGGTATCTCACATGTATAACACATAAATATAATGGCTTCATGATGGAGTACCCCGCATGTATAACACATACCTCACATGGCTTCATGATGGAGTATCCCACTTGTATAACACATAAATAACATGGCTTCATGATGGAGTACCCCGCATGTATAACACATAAATCTCACGGCTCCATGATGGAGTACCCAGCATGTAAAACACATAACTCACATGGCTTCATGTTGGAGTATCCTTTCCTGTGGAGGACAACGAGGCCGACAACGACAGCGATGACAATCAGTGCCGCTACTGACCCTCCCACGGCTGGACCTGTAGCCAAGGCTGTCTGCCCATGCCCATCTGTGGTGTAGCCTAGACATGATATGTGGCAGTCACTGGAGAAATGGGGCGTATGGGGTTTTCAACCAATGTAGCGGAAATAGCGCACTCATGCAGCCTGACAGCGATCTATATTGATTGTTAGAAGCATTACGGATGCAGGCCCTGATCAGACTGCGGTGATAATTGGGGCTACACTGGTCAGAAAATCCACAAGCACCAGTTATCCAGTTACATCACATATGGAAATGAATACGTAGCAATAAGGTATAATTAGAACAAGGTATATAAGTTGTAGCTGAGAGTATTTCCCGCTCTGCAAGCGTTTTTCTAAGCGGGTGAGCTACATAGCGGCTTAGAATAACAGCCATTTGGCACCCATAAGTCGTACAACAACAACAACAATAACAACAATTATAACTCCATTTGCTCGATAGAACAGGAGTGCTGTCCTATGTGGAATGACGTGATGAAACAGATGAGGAACAACTAGTTTAACTATATATTTGTATCGTATTTTTGAACCCTATGAGACGAAGTAGTATATAGGGAGTCAAAATGATACCACCTAACGGTGGTATCATTTCTCCACCCTATATACTACTCCACCACCCCCCGAAAAATCAAAAATTGGTTAACGAGGAAATTGTCTCCCACCAACCACGAAAAATCAAAAATTGGTGTCATAAATACATCATGTTGTTTTCACGTCCAATTGAACATATAAAACTATAGTCTTAAAAAGGATTTATTTTTGTCTCGTTGTCATAAATACATCATGTTTTTACGACAGTAAATTTATGAATTTATTCTATTAAGTTTCCGATTTAAATGCGTCCTCGCACAATAGTCTATATTCCAACACCATATTTTCCTCCTCCGATATAGTTAATTGATTCCGTAGATCAGCAACTAATTCTACCCAGCTCTAGTCTACACGTTCACCTGTAGCCACAGGGCAGCGTAGTTGCTTATGTCTACAAAGAGTTTGGGCACTAACGAATTTACAAGGGCATCTGGGGCATTGAAATTGTGGGGGGGCACAAGGAATTTTTCTACGTCTCGCTAGATGCCTTCGTAGATATTCTTTACGCGTAAACGTCTTACAACAAGTCTCACACTCCATTATATATGTATATGTTTATGTTTATATTCAATTAGAAGTGAAAAAAAACATAATGTTTTCAAGACCAATTGAACAGATAAATTTCATAGGTTATACAAAAGTATATTACAGAAAATATGATAACGTCAGAAACTAGAGCAGAAATAGAAAGTTTGAGAAGAGAAGCCGAATCTCTAGGATTACTTATAGTAAACGGTTGAGAGTTAGGGGGTTGACAAAGCTGATAAATTCCACAAAGAATGAGGCGTTTATGAAGCGGTTTACCCGCGCCCACAAACGAGGAGCCTTTAAAGATATATCCAAAGCGGAGGAAGTAGGTAACAGAATTCAAAAAGAAAGTATTGCGGGGTTAAGGGCTAGTGTAATCAAACCTTCAAGCACAAATAATTGTCCCAAATTAGACGCCAAAATAATAATAAGAAAAAATCTATCGTTAGCGCGATAGTGGAAAAAGGTGAAGAAATATTGGGGGCTCACGATGAAACATTGGAAAAGGTAGAAAATGGAAGACGGGTAGTTACATTATCCTTTCGTAAAAACATTAACATTAACGAGTCTGAACGCATGTCTGATAAACTCGCTCCGTATCTAACAACCAATTTTTATTTGAGATATTCATATTCTTACAAGCTAGAAACATATGGAGGAAATTAAAAATGGAAAACCTAAAACTATAATATTTCACAAAAATCTCGGTGGTAGCGAACCACTATCATCAATGAAAACCGTTAAAAAATGGCTGTCAGATAAGGAGCAAACACGAATAATGTCCGATAAAATAGACAGACCAAATACAAAGTGGAAGTTTGTGTAAGATGGGTAGAGGGGTGTTTGTAAAGCTAATACAGGGTAGTAGGGGAATAGATTTGGGGACTACAATCCAAAGAAGCAGCAGGAGGAGAACTTCCAGAATGGTTGAGGAATAGAAAAGGTATGTATTCTTTAGATAAGTATAATGACGACCTTTGTCTGTTCAGGTGTCTAGCTATGCACCTTGATAAAAAAGATCAGACCTGACAGATGTACAGAAAAGGCGAAAGAACTTAGTAAACAATATTTCGGTAGTAATGTGGTTTCACCAATTTCTTTTTCAGATCTGAAAAAGGTTGAAGAGTTTTTTAAAATCGGTATAGAAGTATATCAACCCACCGAATGTAATGTATGGTGGTTGAAAAAGGTACCAGCGCACTATAAGGTAATAGGTAATAAACCAATGACAATAGGACTGTTTAATAATCACGCATTTCTGATAAAAAACCTTAAAAACCTATCTAAAATTTACGCCTGCGATAATTGCAAGCAGAAATTCACGAAAGCGAGTAATATGAAGAGACACGGACCAACATGTATGAGAGGTGAGACAAAAGTAATATGTGATGGTAATTATTTAGAGCGCCCGCGTTCGTCGTTCGAGAAAGCGTTTTACCCAAAAGGTTTCTAACAGTTATGGGCGATCGATTGGATGTATTCTGTGGAAAAGCGGGAGGGAATTCACATTCACCACGAACAGTGCGGACACGGAGGTGAAAGATGGATTTTAGGAGCTCCGGTAGATGGATACTGTCCAGAAACCAATACCGTATATCAATATCACGGCTGTTACTGGCACGGGTGTGAGATTCATGCAAAGCATAGAAAAGAAGAACGCGCATCCACTATGAGAAGAGATAAAGTTATTAGAAAAAGCAAAGAATTCAACCTAGTAGTTATGTGGGAATGCGAATTCCAAAGAACGGGTAAAGATATAAAGATCGGTTGTGACAACTACTCTTTATCCATATCAGATAGTATACGATTTTGAGGCATATCTCCAGCCAGAAGTTGAAACTACCGGTAATAGTTTAGAGTACGAAGCTGAGCACGTTCCGGCAAGCGTTAGTATAGGAGATAATTTCTCAGGAACAGTAACTCATATTTGTGATAAAGATCCCGCAAAACTTATAGAAAAATTCGTAGAAGATTTGAAAGTCAGGGGAAAAGCTATAAGAGAAGAAGTGTGGTCAAGATATAGGTTTAATACAGAACATTTACGTAAAAACCAAATCGCCAAGATCGAACAGTGGATAGAGCAAGTACCGGTTATAGGTTTTAACAGCAGTAAGTACGATATAAACTTAATAAAGAAATACCTAGTAGGCGAACTGACATCAACAACAAAGAAAGTAATGGTCGGAAAACGTGCAAACGCAACAATATTTCTATTTACTCCAGAATTTAGATTTCTTGATGTAATACTTTATCTAGGACCTGGTGTAAGTTACGATAGTTGGATAAAAGCCTACGAATGCAAAGGACAGAAATCTTTCTTTCCTTATGAATGGTTCGATTCTCCAGACAAACTGGATTACCCAGGACTACCGGATATAGAGAATTGGTATTCCAAACTATCTGGGAAAATGTTAATAGATGAAACAGAATTAAGTAAATGTCGTAGAATTTTCGAAGAAAATAATATGAAAACTTTCAGAGATTGGTTGAAATATTATAACGATTTAGATGTAGCACCGTTCCTAGAAGCGGTGGAAAAAATGTGTGAATTTTATAAACACAGAGGTGTGGATATTTTCAAAGATGCGGTAACACTACTGGAGTAGCTATACAATATTTATGAGAGGAACCATTAAAGAACAAAAATCTTCAAAGACGATTATACCGGAGGATGCTCTATATGCACCAAAAGAAGAAACATACGAAATGATGAAGGACGCTCTAGTTGGCGGTCCATCAATAGTATTTACACGATATGCAGAAGCTGGTGTTTCAAATATTAGATCTAATTCCTCAAATGAAATTAACAAATCTTGCAAGGCTGTTTTGGGTTGCAAACGCGTTATATTTATCTACGTTAAATAAAGAGATGCCGTGTGGGAGAGAAACTATACACCATATAGATACCCCACATAACCCTAAATTTATTAAAAAGTTTTGTAAAAGAGTTTTATCTGGAGACTGGTTTGGGTTTGCGGAGGTGGATATAGAAGTTCCACACAACTTAAAACATAAGTTTTCTGAAATGTCCCCAATATATACAGAGAAGTAGAGGTTGATGAAGTTCCCACACACATGTTAAAATATTTGGAAGATACTGGAAGAACTAGAGGAAATGGAAGAAAATTGGTGGGATCTATGACCGCCACTAAAGTATTGCTGTACGCGCCACTGTTGAAATGGTATTTAAAACACGGCCTAGAAATAACTGGAGTTCATCGTGTTATAGATTATATTAGTGGAAAACCATTCGAATGGTTCGCAAAAGAAGTTACAGCCGCAAGACGAACAGGCGATGTAGAACCAAATAAGAAACCAGTAGCCGACATAATGAAATTATTAGGAATCTCGTGTTGTGGAAAAATGATAGAGGCAACGGAGAGACATTTAAATACGACATATACACAAAACGAAACCTGTGTTGACAAAGCATTAAGATCTGCATTCTTTGACGATTTGGAAGAGATAGGAGATGCGTACGAAATATCTTCAAGAAAACCCAGGTGTGCGGTAAAGAGACCATTCCATTGTGGAATAGCGGTTTATCAACTAGCTAAATTGAGAATGTTGGAATTTTACTACGAATTTCTAGATAAATACGTAAAAAGAGAAGACTTTGAATTAATACAGATGGATACAGATAGTAAGTATATAGGAGTTAGTGGAAAAACGATAGAGGAATTGATTAGACCTAACTTACTAGACGAGTTTGAAAAAGAAAAAAATAAATGGTTGGCTTGGGATAAATGGAGCGAAAGAGAGCCCGGACTTTTCAAAATGGAATTTAGCGTGGGATAGGGCGATAGCGTTATCTAGTAAGTGTTATTTCGTAGAAAAAATTAATTTCACTAAAGATAATTTGGAACAAATTAAAATTAATAAAAACTCTGCGAAAGGAATGTCCAAGAGAACTAACAATTTAAATTGGGATAGATATAAACGAGTACTAAGTGAAATCTACAGAAGATGGAAAACACATTATAGATGTAGCACAAAATAGAGGATTTAAAATGAAAGACGGCGTTATGAAAACGTACTGTCAACAAAAATTAGGACTCTCGGCATACTACGATAAAAGACGTGTGTTACCAGACGGAATACATACAGAACCTCTATTGATTTAAGTAATCGGGGGGTAGCTGGGTGTCAGAAGGCACCATAAGAAGTTCTTCGCGAACAAACCCGCGAGAGGGACCATCAGTCAAATAATAGAGCACGGGTTCATCGGGTTTGGTAATAGATCGATCTAGATGATTATACATTGAGAGACCACACTGGATCAGTCGCGCGGCGGCTGCCACCTTCGAGCTCTCCGGGTTGATAGAGGTACCGGACGTCAATATCTGATGGCAGTGCTATCGCCGATTGCTGCTCCTCTAAACCAACGGGTCGCCCGCGCGAGACGGCAGAGGGCTCGCTCGTCACCCTTTTAAATACTTGATAGCATCTACAGGCTTCTTACCTATCAATCTGGTCACCTCTCCGTTCAGTGCGGAGACCACGGCGGGCAGTCTGGCCACCCACTCGGTCGATCGCGAATGAGGGTTTACAAGTTCTTTAGCGTATTGGTGTCCGAACAGTCTCTCAGCCAGGGTTCGATTGAAGCGTTCCACGATCCCCTGGTCCCGGTGGATGTTGACGCGGCCTCGTCTGATAGAAACTTTATGCTTAGACAATAGATGAGAGACCGCGCCCATGAACTCGCGGCCGGGATCGACCTGGAGAAGATTCGGCCATTTGAGAGGACTCCTCTTATATAGCCGGGAAAGAGCCTCGGCCACTTCCTTAGACTCTTTAGTGGCCAACGGCGGCTCAGCCCCCTTATAACGACTCGCTACGTCAAACGATTGTCAGTGCGTACTTGTACGTCTTGCGACCGACGCGATCGTGAGGTAGAAACAGGAGGTCCGCTTGGTGAACTTGGTTCGGCACCGGCACGTCGAATTTCGGCCGCGGAATATTGTGAGGCGCTGGTAAATAGATCTGCCAGATGGCCTGCTTCTTGAGCCATTCCTTGACAGCGTTTTCTGAAACCTTGGTCGCCGCCGCGAGGTTCTTGATGGCCGCGAGTCCCTTCCAGTATCCGCGTGGGCTATAGTATGTATTCGACAGCTTGCGCGTTAGTTTGGTATCAAGTTTGCGCCTGTTCATCGTATGCGAAGTATTCTAATATATCGGACAATCTCCAACATGCCCTCGCCAGTTCGTCCGGTAACTGCGTCGTTAATAATAAACCTTTGTTGGAAGTTTCGCTGCAGCCCCAATCACGTTTGGGTTGGAACAGGAGAGGGGAATCTAATTCATCCAATCTCGATTGGGAGTTGATGGAGGAATCTAACATCCGCTTTGCGAAAAGGGTGGCCGCTTTTTCGTCCTCGCGCCACGTCTCGAGACAATCTCGGGCCAGACGAATCATACTCTTTGCACCAGGTAAACGATGTTTTTGGGCAGTGTAGCCTACATCGATCATAGCGTCATAAAGTTCGTCAACTAACATCGTTCTATATATATATTTTTATAAAAAAAAATTGTTTTAATTAATTAATTTAAAATCTCGATTGAATATAGTAGCCGGCGAGACCCACCACACCCATTCCCACGATGATGAACGCGATCTCGCGGTCCTTTTGGGGCTCTGACGGTACATAGAAATCTGAAAGTTGGGGCTCGGGATCCATTGGATCGAGACTTTTGTGCGGATATGCCAGCGCGTACTCGCGGTTGGCTTCTTCAACGTTCTGAAAAGTTTGCGCGGCGTGATTTTCGCGGCGAAGCTCTTCATTGACCCAGTCCAGAGGGCGGTTCGTTTTTTCGACCATGCTTCCTTTGCGCTATTGAGTTGTTCTACAGCTAAATCATGACGCTTACGCTCCTCATCCACGTTCGAGCTTTTCATTTTAGAGAATATAAAGTTGCTACCGCTGAACGCCAATGCGTTTACAAGCGCACCACCTACTATTACTGCGATTGAAGCCATTTATTTCCATATATTAACTGGTAGAATTCCAGCTTTAACTAGATAATCTCGGTCCAAACTGCGGCCGCTACATCTAAGGTCGCGAGCCCTACGTCTCTCACAGTAAAGTCCAATTTGGGAGCGGTTCCTCCTAGGGCCATCTTTGATAGTCGAGCATACCCGATACTGAAACCCGATATCACCACGGCGTGATAAAGCGCATTCACTAACATTTTACCATCTTGTTCAGCCATTGTTATAATTATTGCATATAAAATGGGTCGCGATCAATGTTTAAATGGGGCGCATCCAAATTCAACATTGTTGATGATTGGTGTTTCGTAACTTTCTTCTGAACACTGGCTGGTTGTTTTTTGGGGTATTTCCAAACGCACAGGGCACCAACAACTGCCAGACCACCACCAACAACCCAACTCCAATTCACGAATTTGGGTTCAATCGGATTCGCCCAACTCCAACGGTAGTTGGTATTGGGTGTTGAGTGTGCTTCCAATTCGTGAATTGGGGGTGTTGTTGTACTCAACTCTGTATTCAGATGTTTTGCTGTCTCCGTCCCGATTGCAACCCCAATCTCGATTGGAGTTTAGCCTCTCGAAGCTCGGCGAGTATTTTATCTTGTTTAACTTTTCGGGTGGCAGCCGCCGCCCGCCCAGCTGCCTGTCTTTTGGGATTTTTTATATGCGGTATGTCATCCAGTGGCGGAGTAACACTATGGTTCGATTGTGTTGGAGCAATCTGGTTCAACTCCGTCACTCTCGTGGGTGTGTCTTGTGTCATCATTTATAATATTAATATTAGAGCTTATAGTTCGTGGGCATATATGTCCAAATTGACAGTGTTTACCCGTGGTCAACGCGGTTGTTAGTGGAGCTAAGTACATTCCAAACTTGTGATAAATTGAGCAGCATGCCGTTCTAAGAGTGTGTCCTATAAAAGGGTCAGTCTCTAGATCATCAATCAACCCCGCAGTGTTTGGTATAGGGAGAAGTCTACTAACGGCGGTAGCGTACAAATGAATAGCCGCCGATCCAAGAGTTTTTGTCATCTCTGCTCCCAATTTGGATTCGTATCGCGCATACATTTTATCGATCTCCGCATCTGACATCTTATCCACCTGAAAAACTGAGAGACGCCTACCGAGATAATGCTCCGATTGTCCCCCAGCAACCAGCGCAGCTAGCCGCTCTCGTCGCGCCGCATTTTCATTTTCATTCGGAGTCGTTGCACTCAACCCAATACCAACCCCCGATTCCGATTGATGCTCTGTCGGATCATTATTGTTGGCAGTCGGAGTTGGAGGTTTCTTCTATTAGCTGATCGAGAAGTTCGTCGCAGTTCATTTTTCTTAAAATTAATTTAACTATTCTAACAAGTCTCATCACTTTAACATATTTATTTATTACAAAAATAATAAATGCGCACCACCCGATACTTATGATCACCATTATGCTCGCAACAAAGCTCGCAGCGTAGCACCAAATTGTTAACATTGTTAACCATTTGTTAAGCATTTGTTCAGCATTTGTTCAGCAATTGCTAAGCATTGTTCAGCAATTGCTAAGCATTGTTCAGCAATTGCTAAGCATTGTTCAGCAATTGCTAAGCATTGCAATAGCTTATTACTTTGTAATTTTCCTAATTTTTTCAAAATTATTAATTAATTGATAACTTTATAAGCAGTTGGTTGATCAGTCTTTAGCAGAAGCTTGGCGTGCTTAGTTTTCGAAAGCATCTGTCGAACCTCCAGGCGCTCCTCGCGCGTTGGGATAACATCATTCTCTCGAAGACAGTTCATCGAATGAGTCTCGGTCCTTTGCAGTGAAAGAGGGCGACCCATTTCGTTTGCTCGCGCAGATCCTTGAGGACGGCGTTGTACTTTTGAGTGGATATCCATACGCTTTGCCTAGCATGGCGGCCAGAAAATGCGAGCTCGGAGAGCATGTCCTTCTTTTTGGTCATCGCCGCCTTGGCTGAGCAATCATCAATCACGTATAGGGTGGGCTCACCCTGGAATTTTTGGTATAAACCACGCAACCAATCGTGAAGCCTATCACCCGGGTCAATAACGTATACCTCAGGGTCGGTCCATATCCACGGGCGCCGCTGATAAGTATCGTTGTGCCGCACAGTGGGACACAGGATCACAATATGACGAAAGGCATCGCGGTAGGATCCCTCAAGTAAGTCGAGGATGAAAACCGTTTTTCCACATCCTGTCTGCCCACATATTATGGCAGAGTGAGCATCTCCAATCGTGAATTGGTATTGATTGCTAGATTTCTTAATTTTTTCTTTAGAATTAGTAGATCGCTGATACGTATCGACCATCTTCGATGTTGAGTTGTGCGTCTGTAATTATATATAAGTACACGTTCAATGGCCCGGCTCCGTCCGCCTCTTTGGTTATCTGGATCGTCACACCCTCACTAGCGTTCTCAACTTGGCGTCCGCTACCGTGTATTTGGTCATCGTCGCTGGCTCGCATGTCTAGCCATAACGCGTATTTGGTATTCAGGAACTCCGCGAGGGAGACGGCCGAGAGATGTAGGTCTTTGGCAACTGCTGCAACCTCCGGAGAGCGCTTAGAGCCGGCAGCAAACTGCTTTCTTACTTCGTCCCACTGATGGTGCGCGCGAGACCCGCGCTGTAGAGTTGATTGGGGACTCCCTCGATCGTCACCTCTACCTTCGTGATTTTGGGGTTATAGAATCTGTCGGTTTTTCTAGCACCGAACTCGAACCGAGCATCCTCGAACAACATCAGTATACCTTTCATCGAGCGGGCGGGTACGTTGACGTTAATATTCCACAATGTGTCGCCTTTGTCTTTCGTCATCTTGCGATGGCGAAGAACTCGGTCGTAAAGTATGGCAACGCGCCCGGCGTACTGGGTTCTGATCAATCGTGCTAGTTCGGGCATCGTGACCATGTCGTACTCCAGCGAAACATTATCGATCGCATACGTCGATAACATGTCGCTGGCGATGATAACTCGGCCGTAGTCGTTGAACGTTAGTTCGTATTCGAGGCGGTCAGCCAAAGCGCTCTGATAGTAGGGCATGTGACTCTCCAGCAACTCAAAGTCGAGCGGGATGTAGAAGCGGTTGCCGTAAGCGCCCGCGACCGCGTTGTCACTCGCGTTGTTATCTGCCTTGTTAGCAGCCCGATTCTAAGTTTGGTTACGTTCTTATTTTTGCTGGTGTCAATACCTTGATAGACAGCGTTTTCAAGCTCGTGTGACGTCTTCCACAGGTCCTGATAGCAATGGTAGACGTCGCTGTCGTCGATCGACATCACCTCATTACCAGAAATCTTTATCATAGTCTTCTTGACTATGGCGCGACCCAGGTTCTGAACGACGGTTCGGTCCGCGTCCGTCGACGTTAGCGAAATAGTGAAAGCTAGGCGAACAGTACCCGGAACAATGACGTCGTTAGCTCCGAGGTTGGGGAAGCGGACTAAGAGCTGCTGGTTCTGGTCGATCGTCGATGGGTTGTTCGTAATAACGACACTCTGTCTCACGCCTTTTGTTTTGCCCCGAGGGGCTCACGCAGTCTGCGGTATGGATTGAGTTTGCGACCGTATTGACTCGAAGACATAATTAATTTTTTCAAAATTATTTGAAACTATTAAACCCGTATGGTTTTGTCTTTAATACATAATTAATTTTAAGAAAATTATAAATATGGCTGATTACAATGTTGACATGGATGAAATCGGCAAAGACGATTACCTCGATGGTGATGATGATAACTTCGAGGATTCCCTCACGACACACCCATACAGACTCCATTTTCAATCCAATCACAATTGGGTGGCGCTACCACTAGTCAAAGTCAGGAATTACTTGAGGGAGCTGTAAACGACTACTACAACAATATTGCAGCAGAAAAAGGTCTGGTCCCCTCTGTCGGTCGCGACTACTCCAAGTTCAAATTTATGAGCGGTAGATTGCGACTAAGAGCAGCACTAAATCTCCCATTAGTTAACGCGAGGACAGGAAAACCCCTATCGCTAAACACCATTTCAGGAAACCGGGGCGGTGGCGAAATCATAAAGAACGAACTAGGCTTCACGGATTGGAAGAGGGGTAAAACAAGTATAACGGCCCGCGCTGTAGAGGCCCTACAGTCTACCGACGAAACTATAGCGAAGACGGCCACCGCGATAGAAACGGTCGAGCTCAGCGAGGTCCCTCAAATAGCCACCGACGTTATTAACACGATGGAGACCACGTTCAGCGTCCAATCACAATTGGGAAAAATACTCAACGATGACCCACCGTTACCTCTTCGCGAACTCGTGGATCGTTAAAGGCTCTACAGTCCGGGGCGAACTGGTCCTTAACCTCTCCAAACTCACGGCGCTGGATGAACATATCGCGCTAGAAGAAAGAAAACTGGAGGAAGCCGGTGACGATAGAGAATCTACCGAGCGGATCGCCGAACGACTGCGGTCTTTGCGGGATGAAAGAGAAGCTCGCTTGGAGGCCGCCTCGTCTAACCGTGAGGCTCTCCGCACACAAATAAGTCGGATCCGCGAATCAATCTCGAGGGTCTTGCACGAGGAGACGACACTCGGTGAGCGTCTTCGCACTCTGTTCAGAGAGCAGGGCGTCACGATAGCAAGCATCCTCGTTGCTATCTTTGGCATGACTATATCGACCATAGTTCTAGCTTTCACTGGTGGTGCGGCGCCACCACCCGCACAAGCACCAGCACCCACTCCATCCGGTGGAGCTAAGGAGTGGGTAAAAAAACAACTAAAAGCCCTCGCCAATCTCCTGGCTAAATTAGCAGGAAAGTTGGCTGCCGCACTACCTGGACTGATCGGAAGTATCGTTTCTTATTTGCTATCTATATTATCAAAAACGGTCGGATGGCTAGCCAATAATACTTGGGCTTTAATCGTGGCAATCGCCGGTCTCCTATTATTCTCTGTCAGAGAGTTCCTACAACCAAAGCGTAAATAATCCGATCGCCACGAGGGTGATGACGAGCCCTAATTTCTCCTCCTCGTGTGTTGTGCTTCCAATTTCACCCAATCTACGATTGGTGTTGATGATTGGTGTTTCTCCAATCGCGATTGGTCTGTTGATGGAACTCGATGGTGCATCCAATTTACGAATTGGGGGTACTGGGTTCGATTTACGAATTGGGGGAGGTGTATCCATTTTGTGTTTTATGAAATCGGTTCCACTGTTGGGGGTGCGCTTGATGATATCCGTATTCACGTTCCCGTTGCGGCCAATTTTTTGATTGGCGGTGGCGATTACGATATGATTATTGTAACCGTCAACCGGGTCGTCTCGTAGTATCATATTGCTCGGCGCCATATAAAGACCTATTCCAAATACATAGTCTACTGGGGTGCTGGCAGTCTGCAAAACGTCTTGATAATTCTGGATTGCCTTCTCCAGGTCCACCCTAGCTGAGATGGCGTCCTCAACAAGTACCAAGAACTGTTTTTGCGCGTCAAACGCCGTTCCGAATCCTATTATAGAACTGCGAGTTTGTTTTTGTGCACCTAGTATAGCCCACACATATGTACGAATGGAGTCGTTGAGGCGAGTAACCCCGGCCTGAGTATATCCAGTGCTTTTATCTAATATAAATGTACTCCATGCTATTCCAACTTTAGATGGTTGGTGTAGTGAAGCCGGATATGTTTGGTAGTAGGTTTTATCTGAGAACATATCAAGAAAAAAAGCTTGGTCTTTTATGTATTAGGAAACTTGACGTGTACCTCATAGTACTGCTATCGAATGTGCCATCAACAACTTTTACATCATTTCCAGCTTCTTCAAAAAAGGGGTCGCCCATTGAATCGTTCTTGGTGTAAACTTTTTGTTTCCAATCACGGTTTGGGTCCACACCAAATTCGTCACATATCCGTTCGAACTCCTTACGGTTGTATGTGTTGGAAATTGGATTCCACCGTCGTCTTGAGGTAGTTGAACACGTAATTCTTTCAAAATCCTTCTAATAGTATAATAAACATGAAAGTTGTATAAGCTACTGCTCATCATGCTGTTACTTGGTTTTATGTGGTCTCCGAAAGATACACCACACCCAGTTGTGGCACACCACACGGCAAAATTTAGTTGGTTCTGCCAGTACTGCATCGGAGTTGCCCGCCATCCGTTTACCCCATCCACCGTACTAATCTTGGTCACCCTATATTTCTCAAATATGTTAGTGAAATTTGTGTCGAAACCCATGCCCAAACTGACTCTTATTTTAGGGTGCACAAGCCAACCAATGGTGTTCTTTTGAGCGTATACACCACCAACTTTATACTTTGCATTAGAGTTAAAGCTAAATGCTTTGGTATCCATTGAAAGATATTATTATGTTTGCTACTATAACTAATGTTCAAAAAGGGAGTTGTGAACTTCAAAAATTAATAGACAACTGCTGCGGAAAACACCGTGTAGGTCTTAGATCAATCACCTTCACGGTTGGATGGCAGAATGTGGAGAAGGGCGAATGTTTTTACTATGTGAAGGATGAACAACAATTCGGTGTAAGGCTGCCTCACGGACTGTGGGGAATAAGACAGCTCAAAGATTTTGTCAACTCAGAGCTTGACGGTATAATCAACCTCATAGTATCGAAGGCTACCGGGCTCGCAACAATGACCATCAGCAGTGATAAAAAAATAGAGATCACTCCGGGGTTGGCCTCAATGTTAGGATTTAAATATGAACCCCATTACAACGAGGATGAAGGGCGAATGGACCCGTTGAACTTTGTCTTCCCCGTGGGCGAGCACCACGGTGATACCCCAGCAAACTTCGCCTTCACGAAAACTCTCAGGGAGCACCACGGTGATACCCCAGTAAACTTCGCCTTCACAAAAACTCTCAGGGTGCACCTTGATCGGGTGAACACATCATACAACACGATAGACGGATCCCCCAGCACATTACTGAAAACTGTGCCCGCCAGCGATTGTTTCTATGGCGAGACTGTAACCTTAGACTTCCCACACCCAGAGATGAAAGTTTTGGAATCGGGACACATCCACGAGTTGAAGATTTATATTCTTGATGATAAAGGGCGAGAGTTGAATAACGATTACCCGATTTCGGTCGTCCTAGAAATTTCAAATTAATTAATAATTTTGAAAAAATTAGAATTAAACGCATGTTCGTAATATATATATCAACATTATGAGTATATACGGACCAGGTAGTTCTTCCGATTGGGTGACAAATTCAAATAATTTGGAACCTGCAGAAGGGGGATTCATCCCGACAGAGGGCGACTTTTTAACTACCCAAAAAACAAACAAAGGCCTTGATCAATAGAACTATATCGAGGGCCACGGACGAGATTCACAAGAGTCTACTATCACAACTTAGAGAATATGCCCTGGCTGTGAATACACAAAGTCGTGAAGAAACGCATACGGAACTAAACGAACTACAGGTAAAAAAATAACCAAATTTAGAAAAGAGGCCCGGTTGGGGATTGATAAAGCCCGAGAAGACCGCCAGGTTGACATTACGGCGGTTTATGATGCGTTGCGCTTAGAAGACTCTCTCAGCAAAGAAGCTACACTTGCTGAATTAGACGGGAAAATAATCGATTTTCGAAATGAGGCCACGTCGGGTATTGAGAAAGCACGAGAAGACCACCAGGCGGACCTTACGAAGGCTTATGAGGTGTTGCGCTCAGAGGACTCTCTCATCAGAGAAGCGGCACTTACTGAACTAGATAAAAAAATAACCAAATTTCGAAAAGAGACCCGGTCGGGTATTGATAAAGTCCGAGAAGACCACCAGTCGAACCTTGCAGAGGCCATTGCGGAGGCTTATGATGCGTTGCGCTTAGAGAACTCTCATAGTAAAGAAGCGACACTTACCGAACTAGACGGCAAAATAGCCGAATTTCTGAAAGAGACCAGGTCGGGGGTTGAGGGGGTCCGAGAAGACCACAAAGAGGCCATTGCGGAGGCTTATGGGGCGTTACGCTCAGAGGACTCTCTCAACAGAGAAGCGGCACTTACTGACATATATGAAAAAATAACCGAATTTAAAAAAGAGACCCGGTTTGATCTTGATGGAGTCCGAACGGGTATTGAGAAAGCCCTAGAAGACCACCAGGCGGATATTACGGAAGCTTATAGGGTGTTGCTCTTAGAGGACTCTATCAACAGAGAAGCGACACTTACTGAACTAGATGAAAAAATAAAAAATAACCGAATTTCAAAAAGAGGCCCGGTCGGGTATTGATAAAGCCTTAGAAGGCCACCAGGCGGACCTTACCAAGGCTTATGAGGTGTTGCGCTCAGAGGACTCTATCAACACAGAAGCGACACTTACTGAACTAGATGAAAAGATAACCGATAAACTGAAACATGATCGTATAGCCGCGACCAAAGCTCTTGAGGAGGCCTCTTATGAGATTCGTACTGAGGCATATAACGCAAACAATGCTCTTGCCGGAATAGTGAAAACAATGAAAACACCAAAACGTGTCATAACAGTTTGGGCTGAGAAGCGGGGCCCATTGGTTGAGGGCACTATGAATATTCGTTCGGTGCCAAAGCGAGTAATAAATATGGGGGATACACTATGACAGCTGTAGGTGAAGTTGTCCAAATGGCGGTCTGCTCGGTTTAATGGTAGTGGTAAACCTGTGGGCGCGGTCGCGATAAATATTGTAGTAGATGGGAAAGAACGGGGGATTGGAGTCACTAAAATCTCTGGAGATAGTTCGACGGTGGTTTCGTTCTCCGGTGATGATCGAATTAGACTTTCCCAAGGTGGTGTTATTAACTTTGTTACGAAAATCGGTGACCCAGGGAGTTCTTCCACTATTGTCTCATTGTTAATTGAACTTATTGTGTAAATACTAATATATTGAAATAAATTTAACTATGAACGAATCACCGCTTCCAACTCTCAATACCACTCCACCAACACTGTATCCAATTGTCAATACCACTCCCCCAACACTATATCCAATTAACGAAAGAAGTTCAGATTTTAGGTTGAATAATATCGTCGCTATGCAGGATATTTTAGTTAGAGAATGTGCAAATAGAAAAAGACACGCTAACAAATATAAGCGCGCGGCAAACATAGCTGAAGCATCTAGTACGGTTCTGGCAAGTGTTTCTGTGTTGTGTGGGGCGGGGACTGCTGCAACGCTATCTACAATTGTAATGATTCCACTTGCAGGGGTTTTGAGTGGAATTACCGTTTTATCTGGAACACTTTGTATGGTAATTAGGGCGGCGGGTGGAAAACTCGAGAAAAAAAGTAGAAAACATGATAGAATATCCGTTCTCGCTAGGTCTAAGAAAAATAGCATCGACGTTATGGTGTCCAAAGCGTTGGCCGATAAGAAAATATCAAATTTAGAGTTTGAATCCGTGGTGGAAGAAATGGGGAGATATGAAGAATTAAAAAATGATATAAGGATCAAGGCGCGCGCCACCATGCCCAAAATTGAGTGTACTGATTGGGATAAATTTAGGGTAAAACTTGGAAATAAAGTCGGAGGAAATGTTACAGCACCATTATAAAATAATTTTTAAAAAAAAAATGTTTTCTTAATTTTATAATTTTCCTAATTTTTTCAAAATTATATTGATGCAGTAAACAAATTTACATGTGTTTTTCACTGAGAATTACAAATTCAGTCGAGTATTACACTGTACACACCGTCTGTGTAATTGATACACTCGGCTCTGTTTACCTTGGCTATCAATTTACGCATGGTTCATAACCCGTGTAATTGATAATTGTACAACACTAGGTAATGTTTATCATAACAGCCTTCGTGGTCGTGTGGTTAAGGCGATAATCTATAGAGACGAGGGTCGTGGGTTCGCGCCGCGGTTGGAGCTAAACATTTTTTTTTATTTATTTCTATCCCTACAAATGTGGTTTTAAAAAATAATTAATTATTAATAATTTTGATAATTCTAAAGAATTAATTAAGAAAATTATTAATAATTAAAAAAAAAATGTTTAACCGAGGCTCGAACCCGCGCCAGCAAAACCCTTCTGGGCCCACCCGGCTAGCCATCTTTTTTTGTTCTTTCTCTTTCTCTTTCTCATCTCATGGCTAGCCGGGTGTAATAGCTACCCGTACAGTACACCCCCATCTATCAGCTGATCTAGGAATCAGTGTCGAAATTCTAGGCAACCTTGGAAGTGTCTGCACGGAAGCAAGTGCCTGCACGGAAGCACTGAGCGCTCAGTTTTATCCAGGGGCGTCCCCCCAGACAAATTATTGTTGTTAATTTTACATATATTAAGCTAAAACCGTGTTGTGCAATACCAAATATTTACTCTTTTATTTTTATTTGTTTTATATATAACGAGTTCATTTTTTATTTAATAATATAGGTTATAACGTTCTAAATTATTAAAAAGTAAAATTAGAAAAAATAAAAAACATGACAACCAATAAGAATGTAAGAAATACTTCCGGAATATCGATAGCGGGTTGTGTAATATACACACCCACGTGTGTGTAGTATATATTACAGTAGTATAGAGGGAGTCAAAATGATACCACCTCTATACTAATATTACAGTGTGTTTATGTTTCATCCTGGAAGACGTAATCGTGTAATCTCTCTATAAAATGGACACTTAATACTACGTGTAAGGTAGGACACCTAATTTACATGTTCATAACACGTGTAATTAGAACATTGTCGTCTGCTTGGTGTGATTATAACATAAATTAGTTCTGTTCAATAATAATTTTCAATTTCTTCTAATAATTTTCCCCAATTTCTTCGTTAAAAGTGATATCGTAGAAACGCATATCCGTCAACGAATCTTTGATTTTAAACTGTTTTATAAAATTAGTTTGATAATGTTTCGGTAGTGTTTCTCCGATCCTATTTAGTCGCTTCATTACATAAATTTGATACTTATACCGGCGACATAATTGCCGGTTTAATATTGTAAATGCAACGTTTTTATCGCAGCGTAATAAATTACGCTGATATTTCATGTATTCGATACCACATAGTATTGTCATTTTACCGTGTTTTAATACTGTAGAAACAACAGCGTAAAATCCTTCATCCAAGTCATTATAAACGTCCAATTCGTTGTGTATTTTATTATCCATTTTGTTATAATATTTTATATACCTATTAAATTTATATGTTCAATTGGACGTGAAAACAACATGATGTATTTATGACACCAATTTTTGATTTTTCGTGGTTGGTGGGAGACAATTTCCTCGTTAACCAATTTTTGATTTTTCGGGGGGTGGTGGAGTAGTATATAGGGTGGAGAAATGATACCACCGTTAGGTGGTATCATTTTGACTCCCTATATACTACTGACGATTTAAACGATCGGGGATTATAATACTGACAAATCAGTAGCTTTTTAAATGCTAATTTATTATATTTTATGTAAATTAATGTCACTACTTTGCTCACTTCACAACAAAACATAACACGTACCATAACGTTTAAATGCTGGTACATGTATAGCAAATTATAGCAACTCATATGTTCTCCCCTGACAGTTTCTGATTGTATGATAAATTAAATGTACATTAATAAAATATATGTGTATTTTCATCAAATGAAAACGGTGCCGCAGCGGTATATCAATGTCAATTAATGTGCATGGAGCAAAATAACACATATTGCATATCTTAGACATCAACTGAAACACAGTGCCATTGCCATTGGGAATAGAGTTAACATAAACACATATAACAAAACGTCTGGAATCTGGGCACATCCATGAATTGGAGATGTCCGTCCTCGATGATATAAAACGGGAAATAAAAACCGATTTCCCAATCGCTGTTGTTCTCGGGTTGTCGGAATAATGAGCATATCCGGCCCAGGCAGTTCCTGCGCCAGCGCCGAACAGGACTTTACCGTCGAATTGCCTACACTTACGCCAGTGAGTCTAACACTGCGCCATCGGTTACAAAAACGAAGTAAGTTATTACGATTTGTGCTGAAGAACGAGGCGGATTGCGTTCAGGAGAACATGAGTACTCTTTCGGTAGCAATGCTAGCAACCGACACACGGGCTTTCCACTGTTCGCTGATGGTCGAATATTCCGAATGGGCCTATCGGTCGGTCAACTATAGCGGAAAGGCAACGGCCGATTGAACATCGTCCTGAACGGCGAGCTGCAGGACCACGGCGTGACCAAGCACGCGGGCCACATATCTGCATTTACTATCTTCGACACGCCGATTGAAGTCGCAGCCGGAAATGTTGCAAATTTCAGAACGGAATCCGCTCCCCCAAAACATTAATCTAGCTCGATTTATAGGATGACCAGGATTGTCGAGATACAACATATTCTCCAGCATGAGGGAGACACACGCACAGGTCATGCACAAGATCATAGGCGGGCAGTCAATGTCGTCGAATGGATGAACACCACGCTAGCCTCAATTCCGTTGTGAGCGGGATGCGGAGTGTGTATTTAGTGTCAACAGTCGTTGTCGAGCCGATTGCGGTGGCCTTGAGTACGGTCGCAGAAGGCGCATGCCTGCTTTGCATGACCAGCAGACTGGTGGCCAGCGAGCTCGAGGCCAAGAGTCGCAAGCACGACCGAATAGCAGTTATTGCGAGGTCGAAGAAAAACAGTATCGACGTTATCGTGTCGAAAGCAATAGCCGACAACGATATATCAGATAGTGAGTTCAAACTGGTCGTCGAAGAGATGGCCAGGTACCATGAGTTAAAGGGTGCGATCCGGTACAAGGCCTAACCGCAGGTTTTGGGAGATGACGACTAAGAAAACTCGTTCTGGAGGGGCGGGCCGACGAGAGAAGGAATATCCTCGCCCGACGCGGAACGTGATATACTTATTCGCGTGCCTGAAGCAGCAGCAGGTCCCGCGGCATACTGTCTGAGCGCCATAGTTCCATCGGCGCCCCCATTCTGCGATTGAGCGCTACCCAGGATTTGTATGGGACGTCATATGCTTGTTCGCGTGCCCGACTGTCCAGGGGGATGGGACGACGGGGGAGGTCCCGCCACCATATTGTCCGAGCGCCAGATCCTTCAGATCTCTGTCGGCGCCAACTTACGAAACATAAAATTAGTCCCATCGGGTTTATGTTTCGACTACCGCATTGTGGGACCCGAGTGCACCGCCAGAATACTGATCAAGCGAGGCTGCTGTTACTTCCCCGCATTTTCGTCCCTGTGCAGCGATTCACCACCATATTTGTTTTGTACTGTCCATGTCATGAAGAGTCACTGAGGTGGTCCGGTTAACGAGATTCAACTGTATAGCATAAATTTCCTACACACAGTTGATTGACCACTAAGAATGTGTGTGTACCAGGAATTTAATCTCTTATCGTGTGTAGTCTAGTCTCATTACGTGGAGATGAACATTGTCATTTGCGGATAGAGTAAAACAAAAACCAGACAAACATAAAAGGTGGCCCGGTTAGATATAACCAACCCATTGTGTGGGTGCCCCAATATAGGCAGGCGAATAAATGTCCATTCCGTCTGTAAATTTGATATGTCTATAACCGTGAATATAGACACTAAAGAGTGGTCCCCTGCTCATGCCACAGAGATAGGAAGTTAACAGGGAACCTGTGCTTTCTCGAATATTATTCCGTTGAGCCATTTGAGGAATTCCGAAATTTCATATCATTCCAGATATCATTATTAGATTATGTATTGTTATGCAAATAATATACTGTACTGCGTCGCATAATAGTTTCATCAGAACTATTCTCAAATAAACTTTTCACTTGACCAAAGTTGTCTAACACTGTATTTCCCTGTAACCCAGCTCTGTGTAGTACTATGTCATGACACAGATAATATGCAAAATATGCTTATATAATATTGCATAAACACTTGCATTAATTGTGACACAGGTTTTATTAATGTTATGCCTAATTTACATATTCTTGATTCGGGAATATACCCGGCAGTATAATCACAATAGTATTTATCATTATATAAAATACATATTGACATTATGACCATGGAAATACAGTGTTAGACAACTTCGGTCAAGTGAAAAGTTTATTTGAGAATAGTGCTGATGAAACTATTATGCGACGCAGTATCTTATTTGCATAACAATACATTATTATATTTCATCCATGGATCATTTCTTTTTTTTAAATAAAATATAAATACACAAAGATAGCATAATATGTTCAAGAGATAAAAATAAAATACGCGTTTATGAATATTTTTATAGCGAAATGTGAAAATAAACATGTTTTTTTTATTAATGTAATGCCTAATTTGCATATTCATGACTCGGTGATGCATCCAATCAAATTGAAAGTGTACTTATCATGATCCTTGACCATGGAAACATACATCTATACATATTACACACTTTCTTATCGTAATGTGTCACAAACTTATTTACAAAATGAGAATTCTCAAAATTGGTAGCCTATATTACCAATTTACATAAATTACTAACTTACTGGTTTGTGCTGCTTATTTTACATGTCAAATTTATTTAATGTACTCAATATATCTCAAAGATCAACAAAATCATTGTTTTCAATATTGTATGCGTGTGGTGAACGGTGCGTCCTTTTTAAACCAGTAATCGATATGAGTAAAAAAAGACAAACTCATTTTGTGGATCCCTATGCAAACGTCAATTTTGTAAAAAAAAATTACAAAACGCACAAAAGCGTCATTATTTATGTTTGTTTCAAACAATGGCGTTATTAAATTTTAGAAAATGACACAACATATCTGAAATCAATGTTTGTTTCTGTCGTACGGTTCAGGACTAAAACAATGGGGGTCCCCTAAAAGACCTTCGATTTGTGAACAAATTGCCCGGTTTGTATTTTAAAAAAATGGAGTTTTCAGCTTATCAGACATTTTTACATCGGAAACCACCATCAGAACCCGTGTGCCAAAATTTGTAAATAAAGTTGAGCCAGCTCTGGGACTAATACGTACACCTACATGGGCAAAGTATAATACATGTAGCCCGTAAAGGGTAGTATTTCAATATATCGGGAACAGATACTTGGCATAGAGGGCAGCTGAATAATACACGGCCAGAAGAAATGCAGTAGCTTCATGGAATTTTCAATTAACATGTAGGGTATTGGGAAATAAAGCCGGTGCATGGAATTTTCAATTAACTTGTAGGGTATGGGGAAATATGTACCTGAAGAGATGTGCACATACTACTATTGCTTCGTAAATGTGATGGAATATATGTATAACATTTATGTGAACACTGCCTCGTTACTGTATCCTATACGGCACATGGAGTGGCCAACTCGGCCATCTTTGTGTATTCCAGCCATCAGCCAGTTTCACCACTTCTTGCGTTTAACAAAGAACTGACAATGTGAAGTAGAACATATGATATGATGTAGCTAATGACCTTTGCAAATAGCCTCATACACATAAAATAGCACACAGTGTGTCACTTATACCTGGCTAACCACATAACACAGTACACCAATATCTCACTTGCAATACATCTGGGTGTAATATAATGTATAGGAGTTCGTTGGACTTTTCTCTATGTATTATTGGCTATATTATATCATATGTTCTACTTCTGATTTTCATTTCTTTGTCAAATGCCAGAAGAGGTGAAACTGACTGATGGCTGGCACAGACAAAGATGGCCGACTTGAACACTCCATGTGACATATAGGATACAGTAACGGGGCAGTGTTCACTCATATGTTATATATGTAAGTGAAAAGTGAATGGGTTTAACATGCCAGCAACATGTAAGGTATTTTAAGTGCGGGACCTCGGTTTCAAGTTTCATCCGGAATACCAGTGGGATGAAAATACTATCGTATGTTTTAATCCCCAGGAGAGGTTTGAACCCACAACCTCTGGTATTCAAGTCCAGTGCTCTAAACACTCGGCCATAATCCATCTCCACTCATGTAACATCTACCATGTATTACTCATGCCATTCCTGAATCAGCAATTATAAGTTTACATACAGTGGGCATCCTCCAGAATGACCGAGAGATCTGCGGAATCCTACTGAAATGCTCTATGAGACCTTAATATGCGAGTCTATCAGCTACTAACCTACTGTCCTTGTAGTGACGTTAAACACGGCGGTATACAGGCTGTGGCCCTTTCTGTTGTAGGCTTGGATCCTGAAGAAGTAGAGCTGTCCTGGACTGAGTGAGTCCACCAGTAGGAAGTGGCGATCCCCACTGGAATTGTTTCCCGTATCCAGGCTGCTGCCATTCTTCCACACCTTCCCGTCCGTGCTGTACTGTACAACAAACGTCTGGCCCAGACCGCCGTGAAACCCCGGATTCCATGATACATTCACACTCGTCGTGTGGACTTCCTCTATCATTGGGTTTTTAGGCGTCTCGGGTGGGTCTGTGGAAATAGTGGTGTGCATTAGATTAGTTGCTATATTTATGTTGGCTTTCGAAAATAATGGTCCAATTCGTACCAGAACTACCTCGGCCCATAAAATAACATTGTACCAGTAATACTGCAAGGATAATTTATGCTGCTTGCCATTCAGTTACTGAAAGAATTGTAAGTTGTCAGCAAATGGAGTAGCTCCTATTCTTCAGTACAAACACAAGTGTTGCAGTGTTATAAGGCCATTTTTTCAGTCGACTTGGAGTTTCATTTTCCTGTCAAATTATCGCCTCCGGCTGACCAAAATGTCACCATGTTTGTTAATAATTAGGTCAAATGTTGAACAATGTAAGTATTATTAAACCTGTGAAAATCTAAATTGGGCATGTGTAACAGTAGCGGTAAGTGGTTTGGCTACGTGAGGACCACACTACTCCTAATCACGGCACAGATCCGGTACAGTGAACAGTAGGTTGCTCTACCCGTAGGGCATTTACAATATTAACCGTGTAGGTTTCAGGTATATGCCCACTCAGTAGGCACAACATGTTAATTATAGGAATTAAATAAGTGTATAATTGTGTCACTATTCCACCAGTTCTAAAACTTACAAGTGCTATACAGATATAAAGAGCAGTTTGTGCCTACTGAGTGGACATGTACCTGCCCACTCAGTAGTCACAAAATTTTCTTTATATCAGAGACATCATCTTGGACATTTTCTGGCAAAATAAACATTCATTCACCATTACCAGTCAGGGGTGTAACTGATTTCAATTATGTTCGGGATAACGTGATAGCGATAAGTTTGCAGGTCATGCATAATTATCTCCCTTTGCGAATAACGTGTGTCAGTTATGTTGGCTGAATAGAATTTTACGCTGAAAACAGGTTTTCAAGTTAGATTCTACTCATCATTCGCATTGATTCGTGTTATAGACCAGTGTGTGTATTCCATTAGTAAGTAATGTAACTATGTATTGACATTAACTGACACGAGTGGCACGGAAATTGCCGAGTTTATGCATATTTTGCGCACTTTTTTGTATAATAAAGGCTATCTTTACAGGTGGTTTGTGTAGCTCTGAAAGTTTTCCCGAGTGATTGTATAGTTTTCTAGTATATATCAACACCTTGCAAACACGTGTAAACAGGTTTCTTCGTTGCGCATCGTAGATTAGCGTTGCGCAAAGCCTTCAAAGTTTACAGGTAATTCCCGGGATAACGTGCTTCAGTTATTATTTTTGGCGCCATGTTTTATGTACGCTTGCTGCAATACAACTCTGTAGGGCTTGTCCCGATAAGACGGTTAGTCATTGTTTGCCTGCTCTTTCATCGTGGGTTGTGAATATGGTGATTGTAAGTATGATTATGGTCATATGGTGATAAGATACGCCCCGTCGTTTTGCCACCAGTCTACATGTCTACACTGCATTATAATATAGATATATAACTATAAGTGTGTGTAGCGTAGTCTGTTGGCGTTATACAATGACGCCGGTGTAAGCAGCATTAGCCAATCATCATGATCATGACAATGCTATAAGATACGTGTATTCGTATTTTTTGTACTCGTATTCCCGTAATAGACATGCAATATCAAGGCATGGTTGGTGTTTCACTGATAATAAACATGGTAGGTTCTGGTCAGACTGCGCATATAAGTCATGTGTATAGTCGTCTGATTTATCTAACACGCAAGAGAATCAAAATCTGCAAACTGTTCCAACTGCAGTATTGTCCATGTTCTTATCCGTATACCCCGTTTTGTCAGATCGTGGTAGACACCATGCTATGGTCACGGTGATAAAGCTAGTTTGACATTTTAATCGTTCCCCAGGGTTACGAAGGCTGGAGGCGGGATAGGACAACTCTCGTAGTTTACAGACTCCCTACACCAGTACAGTCTCGCTTTACATGTTCAGTAGTGATACATGTACATACACAAGTTGTAGTAGTACACTGCAACTCCATCATAACGCGGTGTTCGGGGTCCAAGATTTCAAACCGCGATCGAATCCGACCGCGTTATAAAATTTTGGGACATGCACGGGTACTGGTACTGCACGGGTTACTGGTATCATCCGCATTTCGGTTACCAACTATTGCGGGAATTCCATTAGCAACGGACCCATATAAAAGCATGTCATTTGAACAGAAGTGAAAGTAATTATTAATAATGCCTATGACATACAAACTTGTATTAATGTATTAAACATACAAGTTATTTATAAAATCATGCTTATTACGTTGTATAGTGCTCGCGATAGACAGACGCTTATTACAATTTATACTACTCGCGATCAACAGACGCTTAAACGGAGTAATTGATAATAAATAATGCCTATGGTCACGTGTCCTGCCTATTCATGCGGACGATTAGCTGTGCATAATCTCGGGATGTGGGGTCACGTGATCTATTGTTTACGCTGCAAGTCATATTGATGAATTGAAATTTACGATTTAAGCGAGATTGCCGTGGGCTGCAGTGTAAACAATAGACCACTGATCCCATACCCAGATCATGCTGAAACACCAGTCTATTTTATAGAACGCTAAATATTACACCTAGGAGTAAAGAATAGGAAAGGCGATCGAACACGCAACCATTTATTAGCGACAATTATGTGTTAACACGGATACATTGACATTACTTGGTGACAATAAGCGGTACATTTACGTGACTGGAGAAATGGTGCTCATGGGATTTGTGAGCAGTGTAGCTTCTGATCAGGCGTTACATCCCAGCTCGCAAGCCCATATGGGTCCTATGTGGGCTATATATGGGCACGCCCATATGGGCAGGCCCATATGGGCTGGTTGATATGGGTCCCATGCCTATTAACATGCTTACCTGATTAAAGGTATTACATTTGCTAACATACTAATAATAATCCTTTCATGGACTTTGAACTTCGTTGTTTGATAAACTTGCAGAAATCACGAATCAACAAATTACACGATGACTAGGACGTTCGACAATTTTTCTTTTTTTGATTTTTTTTTTCTAGATTTTTTAATATTTTAATATTTTTTGGGATCCACGAGAGACCCGCGTTATAATGGAGATCGCGCTATAAGCGACCGCGTTATAATGGAGCTGCATTGTAGTATCTTATGTGACTCTACTGCCAAAATGGATCTTACAATAAACAGATCTTTTCAATAAATAAGTCGTGTAAATCATGTGCATTCTACATATTTCTAGGTTAGATCACTGGTCAATAACATGCATTATGTTCCACCTCGTTATAAATCGATAGTATCTGTATTCGTGCGTGTTTGTTACTTGAAGCGTTCATAACACGAGATTGACGGTATCTGATGTTTAACTCGCAGATTATGCTTTAGCTATTCGGAAATTGAATACACAGTCGTGCATTTCGTTTCGCATAATCATAGAGACCCTGATTATGAACCTACGTTTACCATGTCTTCACACGCACAATTTCATTTTTAGTGATAATTCAACTCGGTGTTTTTCCGACTTCGTTACGCGCAATACAATAGGATTACATTTGAGATACATACCACATGAATTCACCAGGGTCATGTGGCATGTATCTAAAATGCAAATTGCAAATGAATGGCGTAGATCCCGTTGAGCCGGCTCATCGGCCGGCTCATCGGGATCTACAGTTTGGATAAAGGTACGTCTGCCATCCGCAATCCAAAATAAAACAATCAGCATTATGATTCGTCTAGAGCTGTCGTTTCGCAATGTTTCCGTCTTGCGAAAACATGCGAATCGTCTCAGATATGAGAATCGTCTCGGATTTTCGCCATCTCGCCTTCCGCTTTTGGAAATATAGTTTCCTGTAACCCGAATTATAAACCGCAGGTAGAGCAGGGCGACTTACCTTGTGTTACAGACAGAAAAGTCGGGTTAGTTTTGCTCATGCGTGTTGATGCAGATCGCGAAGCAAAAACGCGCTATCTTCCATTGTGGGCGAGGTTGCGAAAATGCATGATTGAATATGATAGAATCTCGCGATCATACTTCGCAATCTCGCGATCAACCTACATGTATGCTCGATATCGCGAGATCACGAGATTGTAAAATGTCCCTAACAGGACACATAAAAATAGTCTTAGGAGACGATTCTCATGTGCTCCTGAAACATGCTTTTATTAAGAAGTAGAACAAATGTGAACAAACACCAATAATTCTTGACAAAAAACAATGATAATCGTCGTTTTAGGAGAATATTATTATGTGCTACCAATACATGTTTATTGTGTGGGGGAGGGAACATATTTTGATATATCTTATTGGTTACTGCATCGCATCACCAATGTGGCAACTATATCGCACTGTCCACAAGCAGGCGCGTCAAAAACAAATGTGAAGCTTCGAGTGAATTGGCGAAGCGGTTTCCATGATATAGTGTTCTTAAAAACTTTAGCCTACGGTAAACAAAAACAGTAGTATATAAGAGTCAAAATGATACCACCCCCCTCTAGAAGGCACCGGCTATGTGCGGTGCCTCCCACCGCATGGTGGTATCATTGTTGACTCTTATATACTACTTGGATTTTCCCCACTGTTCGGCGGGTATGTATGAGAACATATTTTTCATCAACCGCGAGACCATATATTTATGACATAAGAATCCCTATGTTATACTCAGTATATATAATAACATAATGGTTCTAGTTAATTGTGCGTGGTTGAAGACAGGTAGTCACGAGAGATGTTTTCCGTACCGGTATTTACGAATATTGCAAACATCACCGTGCATGGATGCGAAGAGGTTCCGTTTCGCCTCGTCCATGTCGGCATTGTGGGGTAGGGACCAAAGCCGAGTCATTGCTATGTCCACCATGTGGTGGCACTCCGGCTACTCATCGAATGGTTAACAAGGGATTACGTGCTCGCAAGTATTATCGTGTAGTAATAATTCAAATCGGAAAGTCAGTTAGAAAGATAGAATCGATCTGATGTGTAGTTTTTGATAAGTCACGGTGTTTCTACAGCATTAAAACACTGTAAAAAACATTATCAAACTAATTTTATAAAATTGGAAATTGAACAGAAAAAACAAGTACCAATATTATTAGAGAAAATGGATAATACAATACAATGGGAATTGAAAGTTTTTAATGCCTGTGTTGAAGAAGTTTACGAAGAATACGGGGGTTACAGTCCTATATATAAATTCTATAAAATGAAAACACTAGGCGATAGATATCGAATACATGAAATATCGGCGTAATTTATTACGCTCCGATAAAAACGTTGCATTTACAATATTATACCGACAATTATGTGAACTATACAAGAGGCAAATACAAACATTAAGACTGATAATGCGTATCGGATATAAAACTAAGGTGTATTATATAAAATTGTTAAAACCCAACGATTCGTTTACGAATATACATTTCTACGATATCGCTTATAAAGATATATTGAACGAAAAATAGCAAAAGCCTCCAATCGTGCACAACACCCCAGCGACTGGGCAGATTTCTAGCCGGCACCCAGCCACTGGGGTGTTGGGACCTTTCTTAAGCCCACGCATCTGTTGGCTCACAGTTTAGTTTTACGGGTCGCCTTGAACCCCATTGCAAATTCCTCTATTAAGAGAAACCAGCGAAGTAAGGCGAGCCTATGTGTGAATTTGGTTTCCGAAATTGCAAAGCTCTTAGGCAGAAATCTTTTAGGCCGACACCTTTGAGCTACGCAATTACATCGCCAAATACACACATATGCATAGACTGCTACCATTAAACAGACGAGACGGACGTCATACCGGATCAACAACATGGCATGCACGAGATGAGACCAATTGTTGTTTTTATTTTTATGCTTATATCTAACGGCGGCACTGGCTCTAGGACCTTGCATGCCGTCTCCCAAGAATGGGAGAATGAACGGAGGTAGAGACTTTTTGAGAGAAGCCGGTAATTCGTATTTACAGAGCAACTACGAATTATCGGTACCCATTTACAGCTGGGTGAACTGGAGCAGTGTGGATAAAGTGTCTTGCTCAAGGACACAACGCACGCCGCTAGTCAGGCTCGAACCCACGACCCTTGGATCAGTAGGTTCGAGCCTGACTAGCGGCGTGCGTTGTGTCCTTGACCAATTGTTGTAAGGTCAACAAACATATATATACTAATCAGTTTCCTATACAACATACAAATGGTGTGCAAATTATAATTATTTATTAATACCTATTGGCGAAAGGAAAACATGGGATGGTTCGTTATTTTGTTAATTTTATAATTAATTTTGTAAAAAAAATTAATAATTTAAAGCTGAACACCCCCTATTATTACATAGTAATTAATTTAAGTTGTAACGACAATGTTTCAATTACACGGGTTATTGAAACAGACAGTTATTTATAGCCGAGTGTTTCAATTACACGGGCTATGTAAATTGATAGCCGAGGTAAACAGACAGTTTCAATTACACGGGTTATGTAAATTGATAGCCGAGTGTATCAATTTACACAGACGGTGTGTACACAGTCGATTACAGTGTAATCCTCGACTGTGTACATTGTCATTGTGATACACCAGTACAACCAATAGTGATTACGGCGTAATTCTCAGTGAAAAACACATGTTGTATAGGTATGTAAATTTGCTTACTGCACCAATATAAGAAAATTAATTATTTTTTAAAAATTATTTTATAAAAATATCACAATGGTGCTGTAACATTTCTTCCGACTTTATTTCCAAGTTTTACCCTAAATATATCCCAATCAGTACACTCAATTTTGGGCGATGGTGGCGCGTGCCTGATTCTAATATCATTTTTTAATTCTTCATCATCATCCCCATTTCTTCCACCACGGATTCAAACTCTAAATTTGATATTTTCTTATCGGCCAACGCTTTGGACACCATAACGTCGATGCTATTTTTCTTAGACCTAGCGAGAACGGATATTCTATCATGTTTTCTACTTTTTTTCTCGAGTTTTCCACCCGCCGCCCTAATTACCATACAAAGTATTCCAGATAAAACGGTAATTCCACTCAAAACCCCTGCAAGTGGAACCGTTAAAATTGTAGATAGCGTTGCAGCAGTCCCCGCACCACTCATTACAAATAAACTTGCCAGAACCGTACTAGATGCTTCAGCTATGTTCGCCGCATGCTTATATTTGTTAGCGTGTCTTTTTCTATTTGCACATTCTCTAACTAAAATATCCTGCATAGCGACGATATTATTCAACCTAAAATATGAACTTCTTTCGTTAATTTGATACAGTGTTGATGGAGTGGTATTGAGAGTTGGATACAGTGTTGATGGAGCGGTATTGACAATTGGATACGGTGATTCGTTCATGATTTTCAATATATTAGTATTTTACAAATTAAGTTCAATTAACAATGTAACAATAGTGGAAGAACTCGCTGGGTCAGCGATTTTCGTAACAAAGTTAATAACACTACCTTCAGAAAGTCTAATTAGATCATCACCGGCGAACAAAACCACCGATGAAATATCTCCAGCGAGTTTATTGACTCCAACCCCCGTTCTTCCCCAATCCACTTACAAGATTTATCACGAACCGCGCCCATACATTTACCAATTAGCATTAACTGAGCAGACAGCCATTCGGAGAAGTGTACCTGGAGCTGGCATGGCGTATCCCCCATATTTATTGCTCGCTTTGGCACCGAACGAATATTCAGAGAGCCCCTCAACCAATGGGCCCCGCTTCTCAGCAAACTGTTATGACACGTTTTTTTTGCGTTTTCATTGTTTCGCCAATGCCGCAAGCCCCCGATAGAGGTATGGGCCTCAGCACGAATCTTTCAGAGGTCTCCTCAAGCGCTTTGTTCGCTGCTGTACGAACTCGATTTACTTTATCATCAACCGCAACAAGTGATTCATCAACGGCGCGGATAGATTCAACCACTCGGGCTCCGCAATCCCCGTCCGATCCTCTGAGCGCAACACCCTATAAGCCTCCGTAAGGGCCGCCTGGTGGTCTTCTCGGACTTTCTCAATAACCGTTCGGGCCTCTTCCCGAAATTCTGTTATTTTTTATCCTAGTTCAGTAAGTGCTGCTTCTCTGTTGGGAGAGTCCTCTGAGCGCAACACCCTATAAGCCTCCGTAAGGTCCGCCTGGTGGTCTTCTCGGGCTTTCTCAATACCCAAACGGGCCTCTTTTCGAAATTCTGTTATTTTTTCTCCTAGTTCGGTAAGTGCCGCTTCTCTGATGAGAGAGTCCTCTGAGCGCAACATTCCATAAGCCTCCGTAAGGTCCGCCTGGTGGTCTTCTCAGGCTTTCTCAATCCCCAACCGGGTCTCTTTTTGAAATTTGGTTATTTTTTTACCTAGTTCGTTTAGTTCCGTTTCTCTGATGAGAGAGTCCTCTGAGCGCAACATTCCATAAGCCTCCGTAAGGTCCGCCTGGTGGTCTTCTCGGGCTTTCTCAATCCCCAACCGGGCCTCTTTTCGAAATTTGGTTATTTTTTTACCTAGTTCGTTTAGTTCCGTTTCTCTGATGAGAGAGTCCTCTGAGCGCAACACTGTATAAGCCGCCTGATCTTTCTCAATATCCGTTCGGACTCCCTCAATTTGTGCAGTCGCCGTCAGCACTTCTACTCTAACATCTGATATACTCCTGTGAATCCCGTTTGTGACCTGTCACCCAATCGGAAGAACTACCTGGTCCGTATATACTCATAATAAAATTAAATTATAATATTGGGGCACCTATACTCAATTGGAAATATCGAGAACTACCGAAATCGGGTAATAGTTATTCAACTTTCTCGCTTGATCATCGATAATAGAGACCGTAAATTCGTGGATGTGTGGCCGTTTCCAAAACTTTCATCTCGGGGTGTGGGAAGTCTAAGGTCACCGTATCCCCAAAGAAACAGTCGCTGGCTTGCACGGTTTTCAGTAATGTGCTGGGGGATCCGTCTACAGTGTTGTACGACGTGTTCACCCGATCCAGGTGCACCCTGAGAGTTTTCGTGAAGGCGAAAT
>CM055270.1:109500480-109528412 GCA_029237695.1 Conchocele bisecta
TATTAAATTAAAGGAAAATTTAAGAATGAGCCTTCTTTTTTATTTCGTGAAATTTGGTCAAATATTGATTTGTTTACGAAAAATTGATTTGTCTATGGGAATTTAACATGGGGGAAAAGGTAGAGGAGTTGTGGGAGGAGTCAAAAAACGAAAAATTTTGGAAATTGACTCCGAAACCTAGCTAGATAGCTTGGAAATGATCTAATTAAGAAAACAAAAGTTAAATTTTAAAAATCGGTCCAATATTTCTGAAATTCTAAAACTCCGTGAAGATGTATATGGGGATTTAACATGGGGAAATTTTGTTTTCGCAATAAAATCAATATTTGACCAAATTTCACGAAATAAAAAGAAGGCTCATTCTTAAATTTTCCTTTAATTTAATACTATGGAAAAAAATATTGTTTTTGAATTGTTTACAATGTATATGGCAGTAAACTTTTGGCAGCTTTCGTGAAACAGACTATAGTTAGTAACGCGAAAAAATCCGGAGCCTCGCAGGGGACATGGATTTCTTTATTAATTAGTTCCCACGAAATAACAGTTCGTTCCCTCAGTATAACAATTCGTTCCCTCTAATTAAAAATTCGTTCCCACGATATAACAATTCGTTCCCTCGAATTAACAATTCGTTCCCACGATACAACAATTTGTTCCCTCGAATTCACAATTCGTTCCCACGAAATGACGGTTCCTTCCCTCAATTTAACAATTTGTTCCCTCGAATTAACAATTTGTTCCCACGATATAACAATTCGTTCTCACGAATTAACAATGCGTTCCCGTGGGAACGAATGTTATTTCGTGGGAACGAATTGTTAAATTGAGGAAATGAATTGTTAATTCGTGGGAACGAATTGTTAAATTGAGGGAACGAATTGCTATTACGTGGGAACGAATTAATAAAAAAAAGAATTCTACGTCCCCTGCGGGGCTCCGTAAAAAACACATTGCACGGCCCGCATGAAAAACTTATTTCTAAAAGCGTAGTAAAAACACTGAAACCATACTCCAAACTATTTTCCATTTGACACATGAAGGCGATTTTATGAAACCCGCCAGATGTTCTTGCATACATTGTGCCCGAGTCGCTTCATAAACATCCTATCAAATGGAAAAAACCCGCCAGATGTTCTTGCATACATTGTGCCCGAGTCGCTTCATAAACATCCTATCAAATGAATCCGTTTGAGATCCTCTATACTGATGTACACCGACGATTTGTTGCAAGTTCCCAAACGAAAATGCAGTTGAAACGATCGTTTTGTTCCACGATAAACATAATTATGATTATTGTTTGCTTGTTTCGTACCTTTAAACGATACATTCCTTTAAATATCCAGCGTTTAAAGGTACATGCCCACTCAGTATGCACATGTTCTTTATATCAGAGACATCATATGAGACATTTTCTGACAAAAAAAAACCCACATTCATTCACCATTACCCCACGTACTGATTGGCATTGTTATATATGTTATGTCATTCAGAATTTCAACACTGATATCAGGGGCGATAACATATGACCGTGTTTCCTTAAAATGTTAACGGACATTATTATTTATTATCTGTATATTGTTTGATGTGCAGTGATCATTCTTTATAATCTGTCGCAAATATTATTTTTCAGGTGACACATTTAATTAGTATAACTAATTAAAATATATCATGCCTCATTGCATATGTTGTTTTCAGTAGAAAATGATATTTTCATTAATGTGACGTTTAAACCAAAAAAAACCAACGAAATTCTAATTATAAAAACGAAAGTGATGTCAGAACGATGTGTAAACGATAGTCAATCGTTCGGTTGTGGAGCCAGGAACAAATACTCCTCACTGTATACGATGCAATCAAATCAGTGAAGGTAATACTCTCACCAATAATTACTTAGTTCGTTAATGCAGTGTGTGAACAAGACATCAGTAAGACTTTAGTGTGATTCATTTCTAGCTTGGGTGGGGCATTATGCAATACGTCGTTATGAAAATAGTTTCAAGCCATGATAATGAAGTCAAAATCACGTATGTTGGGTTCGGAAAATACACGCATAAGTTCTGCAGTTACCTTCCTACCCGTGGACACGCCTTGTAAACTGACGGTAAAATAATTGCCACTGCCCTCTAGACACACCTACACGTGGACATGCCGTGTAAACTGACGGTAGAATAACTCCCACTGCCCTCTACACACACCTACCCGTGGACATGCCGTGTATGTAAACTGACGGTAAAATAACCCCCACTGCCCTCTACACACATATACCCGTCGAAATGCCGTGTAAACTGACGGTAAAATAACTGACAATGCCCTCTAGACACACCTACATGTACATTGTGGACATGGTGTAAACTGACGGTAAAATAACTCCCACTGCCCTCTACACACACTTACCCGTGGACATGCCGTGTAAACTGACGGTGAAATAACTCCCACTGCTCTCTAGACACACTTACCCGTGGACATGCCGTGTAAACTAACGGTGAAATAACTCCCACTGCTCTCTAGACACACCTACCTGTGGACATGCCGTGTAAACTGACGGTGAAATAACTCCCACTGCCCTCTAGACACACCTACCTGTGGACATGCCGTGTAAACTGACGGTGAAATAACTCCCACTGATCTCTAGACAAACCTACCTGTGGACATGCGTGTAAACTGACGGTGAAATAACTCCCACTGCCCTCTAGACACACCTACCTGTGGACATGCCGTGTAAACTGACGGTGAAATAACTCCCACTGCTCTCTAGACACACCTACCTGTGGACATGCCGTGTAAATTGACGGTGAAATAACTCCCACTGCTCTCTAGACACACCTACCTGTGGACATGCCGTGTAAATTGACGGTGCAATAACTCCCACTGCTCTCTAGACACACCTACCTGTGGACATGCCGTGTAAACTGACGGTGAAATAACTCCCACTGCTCTCTAGACACACCTACCTGTGGACAAGCCGTGTAAACTGACGGTGAAATAATCCCCACTGCCCTCTACACACACCTACCCGTGGACATGCCGTGTAAACTGACGGTGAAATAACTCCCACTGCCCTCTACACACACCCTTTGTACTTGTTTAGTGGCCGTCTTCTCGGTGCTTGGTGTAACAGCCAGTGTCTGAATGGAATGTATTGACGATATCAAAATACGATATAGATACAGAGCGGCCTACGTTCATCTTGCCGAAATGCCAACGTTTCTCAACATCTATTAGCAATCTCAACTGGCAATCAAGCAGTTTGATTGGCCGAGTCTGAGCTGTAGCACATATCAGACTGGCCAATCAAGCTGTTTGATTTCAAGCATAATATTTAAGGTTGTTTGTAAATAAAAATAATTACAAATAATGGCAAGATTAGCACAGGCGGTGGTGTACACGAATATCCTCTCAAGCCAAACAACACACGAATACATGCATTCACATGATGCAAAATATGTAAACAAGATACAATTAGAAGACAAACAATGTGATTTTTGTATCAAATTTACGACATTTTCCTTATAATGACTTCAAAATGGAATTCAACATTTGCTGTTAAAATGTCGCCAACTTACCATATCATTTAGAAAGTGACTGGATTTCCTAAACTGTATTGTTGAGTGGAGCGCGGGAGGGGGAGGGGGTCGTGGTGGGGAGGAGGGGGGGGCAGTATTGTTGTTGCAATCACTGGCGAAATATGGCTTATCGGTTTTGCGATCAGTGTATATCCAGTGTCAGATCAGGACCTGGACTGTTTGCCATTCCATCATTAAAACACCAGTCATGCTTCTAACAAGCGATATGGAAGGTTAGCACGCAAAAGAGTGTGCTATTTAATCAGGAGCTACACTGGTCACAAATGCAGTATCACCAGTCACAGCCACATTAACAACGAGGTACGTGTCAGCGGAGTATGTCGTAATAATGAGCTCACAGTACCAGTTGCTGCAGAGCGGATGACCCGAAAAGACAGCGGCTGAGAGTCACAATTTGTGAACAACAACAGCTGTGTTGATGATGAGTCGGTGCCCCATGTTGTAGGTGGGCGGCTTATCTGTTGTGGGTATTAGGTGCCCGATCAACAACAACAACAACAACAGACCCATGCTTGCGGCAGTTGGTCGGAGCGCAGCTGGATGGTCTGTGTTTCCTGTGTGACCATTGGCGATTGCTGGCTGGTGAGAAGCGTGTCGTAGAGGAGAACCTTCGTCTCCACGCATTTGCCCGCCGCCATCCCCTGTGCCGCCACCACAACTCGGTACCTGCATAATTACGGGTGACTCGACACATGTGGGTTACTAGTTTCAGATACATACCGTGACATACTCTCCCGCCAAATTGGAATTCGACCCGAATTCATGATTTAATGTGACAAAGCTCTACATCGTTGTTGATTACGGAGTGTATATCAGTAACGGTCCCACAGTGGGCTCTGTCACAGAGCGAGACAAGTGTGCACCGGACCGCTCGAACCCGGGACCTCATGTGTATCGTACCATCGCTCTAACCGACTAATCTAGCCGGGCTCGAATACACACATTCTGCTCATCGTGATTTACATATATACCGTGACATATGAATGATGACAAATAAGCATATAAAGTTTTATGCCAATCCGGCCTACGATAGCAGTGACAGTAGTTAGCCACAACAGACACAGACGCAATTCGTTCCATCAATTTTAACAATTGTCGTCCCGATGAAATAACAATTCGTTCCCACAGGAACGAATTGTTAATTCGTGGGAACGAATTGTTATATCGTGGAACGAATTGTTAATTCGAGGGAACGAATTCTTGAATTGAGGGAACGAATTGACATTTCGTGGAAACGAATTTTTAATTCGAGCAAACGAATTGTTATATCGTGGGAACGAATTAATAAAACAAAATCCATGTCCCCTGCTCCGTACGGATGGACTGTATGTAATAAATGTCACCATTTATGAAACACAAACAGGCTAACCACAGTGTCATATCGACTGACCAGCGACCATACTCACTCCTGATTGCGGACTAAGGTGATGACGTCATCGGAGCTCCAGTGGCCGCTCTCGGACAGCGCCTGACGCACCTGCAACCAACAAGCAATACGTGTATATTTACGCTGGTTACATATTGGTTGTACAGAGTGGAACGTCTCTAAACCGGACACCAAGAAAACACATGTGATCATATTTGTGATGAGTTGCTTGGTCATTTATCTCAGGTGATAATGTGTGTTCGATATCGCATAGCACACAACTATGGCTCAGAATGATCAAATGCCTGATTTACAGTGAACCTTCTCTAAGCCGGACACCCTGGGGACCTCCCAGGGTGTCCGGTTTAGAGACGTTTCACTGTATAGAACGATTGCTTACAGACGGGAATGTACATGTACATGTACAGTAGAACCTCGTTAGCCATCTATACAACCTTAATGTCTTTGATTATTGCATATCATGGGCGCTCGCAGCGTATTGACACAGTGTATTAAAATCATATTACACTAGTGTAATAAATATGCAAATTAACTTGTTACAGAAAACACGATTGGTGACCAGTACAACTTTAATGTATGGTAATGTGCTTATGCAATAAATGTAATCAAAAGTTTGTGTTGATTTAATGTATGATTTATTACACTCGTTGCTGATTTCATAAGAAACTCGGTATAGCCTCGTTTCTTATGAAATCCGCAAACTCGTTTAATAAACATCAATTATATCATCACTCGTGTAAGATTCTCTATATACACATATATTATTATTATAGAGTTTGTTGTCTTTCATCTCGTTCATAATAATTATGACATGTGATTTTGTTACCTATACTGAGCAAAACTAGAAACGTCCCTCCATGTTTAAGGAAAGATTCATCAAAAACCAAAAGGGTTACTTTTAAAAATCAAAATGGAAAAACAAGTTCATTCAGTTCTGTATCAAAGCCAATAAATTGCATTTGGATATCTTGTTAAATATTCGAGGGATATAACCGGCCAAGGGCGGTAGGGGTCAAAATCAAAAATCACAAAAACTCAGAAATGTGTTACTTAATGTTTAGAGATGGAATTTCAATAAGTAATGTGGCAAATTCAGTAAATCTCGTTAGTACCGAGTGTGGCCACCATTTGCATGAATGCATGCAATGATCCTACGCCGCATCGACGTGACGTAACGCAATACCAGTGCGTTGGGCAAATTCCTCCATTCCGTTGTAACGCCCGTGTAAGATCGCGAACATTGTCAATCTGATGGTTAACTCGTGCTTTGCGGCCCAGCTCATCCCATATGTGCTCAATGGGATTGAGATCCGGGGAGACCGAATGCCATGGCATGACGTCGACGTTGTTTTGCTGTAAGTATTGAGTGGTGACCTGGCTACGTGAGGGCGGGCATTGTTGTGCATCAATGTCACACCAGGACCATGCTGACGGATAAATGGTAATGGCATGTGCATTTAGCACATCTGCAACATAACGTTGTGCATTGATGTTGCCCTGTACAACAACCAAATCTGTCTTCCGGTTTTCCATGATCCCACCCCAGACCATTACGCTCCCTCCCCCAAACCTGTTCTTCTCAACAATGCAACAATCGGTGAATCTTTCATTTTTACACCTGTATACCCGTAATCTTCCGTCAGCATGACTAACTGTGAACCGAGATACATCGGTGAACAAAACTCGGTTCCAGTCAGCCCTTCTCCAGTTCAGATGACGTCGCGCCCATAACAGTCTGGCAGCACGGTGACGTTGGGTCATTATCTGACCAGTGTACGGGCGGCGTGCCCGGATTGGTTCAGCGTTACGACGTAACCGGTTGCGAATGGTCTGCCCTGAGACACCGTATCGCCTAGCAGTGACTGTGGCTGCCAATCGACGTTGACGTAAGTGCGCCAACGTAATGTAACGATCGGCTCTAGCCGTCGTTACACGAGGCCTACCAGGTCGCTGCCGGTCGTGAACAGCCCCAGTCTGCTGGTACCGGGCTGCAAGACGATCAATCGTCTTTCGACAGCAACCAAACCGAGGCGCGACCGCCCTGGCGGCCATCCCACCCGCAAGCATTCCAATTGCCTGATTTCGCTCGTTTTCGGAAAGCCGTGGCATATCGAAAACAGTGAAAAATTAAAAAAGTTTTTTAATTTTCCGAATAGCCCCTATCGCATGAATGGTACGACATGAACTGAATCACCTTATCGATGACAAGTATAGCGTGCACGTGCAAAAAGTGGAAATCAACGTTCCGGTCACTGGCCGCTATGTAAACCGTGTGTATCGGCTAAACTCTACACGATCGTATTCTGAACATCGCCACGGTTTAAAATACATGTACTTTGAACATGTGGTACATACATAGACAGAGCTACACCGGCTATAAAACAGGGACGTTTCTAGTTTTGTTGAGTACATGTGCGATATTTTCCGTAAATGACGTCGAAAGTTGACGAAATGCTCAAAGCAAATGGGTCATAGAATGCCATAGATTTGCTATCACAATTGCGTCAACTTTCTGTGTCATTTACAGACATATCGAAGTTTCTGTACAGAAAATTCATGAAGAATTGCACATATTCTTATATATATATGCTAAGTATTTAACAGTCTGTTAAGCTAGCAGAAGCTTTGATGTCTTGGAATTTCATTAGAATTGAGTCCGGAGGACTCAATTCTATCTTGGAATTTCATTAGAATTGAGTCCGGAGAGAATTAGTCCGGAGGACTCAATTCTAATGAAATTCCAAGACATGTACAATCACATAGCTCGACTCATAATGTCACCCGTCAAGAGAAAAGGGGCAATAAACAGCTGAGCCCGAGCTGTGCTACTACTCAGGCTGTGCCAATCAAACTGCATGACTGCAAGTTAGGATTGCTAATACATGTTGAGAAACGTTGGCAGCTGGGCAAGATTATTATGCTTGAAGTCAAACAGCTTGATAGGTTGAACCTGAGTTGTGCTACTGGTCAGGCTCTGCCAATCAAACTGATTGATTGCGAGTTGAGATTGCTAATATATGTCATGAAAGTTGGCATCTGGGCAACATTACCGTAGGCGGTTGTGTATGTGAATAGTGCACCTACATCGTTGACGTATAGAGCGGCTCCGCTGGCCTTTAAGAAGAAGGCGAAACTTCCGTCGTGTGGCGCCACATATCGACCAATGAGACGCGTCGGTGTGTTGACTTCAACGTCGCCAATGGAGTCAGAGGCGCAGTATTGACGTCGTCAAAGTGCATGGTACTGGAAGCCGGCGTTGCTAGGTTACTGAGGTCGTCGTAACTAGTGAAGCTGTAGCTGCCGTGGGTTTCCACGGTAACGCCTCTGTTTCCTATAGCAACGGGGGAGCGAACGAACGTACATGCAGTGGCATAGATGGGTGTGCAACGCACTCCCTAAAATGTGTTCAGGTGTGTATTTTTACTTTAACTTACCTTTTAACTGAGGGAAACATGTGTGAATATGTAATATAGAATATAGAATATAGAAATTAGTTTATTGAAAATTCAATATGTGAACTATAACTGACGTATTGTTTACCCGGCACACTCAAGAAGCTCCGCCCCTAAACGTGATTTCGAATAGCTATACTAGTAGTATAGAGGGATTCAAAATGATACCACCTAACGGTGGTATCATTTCTCCACCCTCTATACTACTCCACCACCCCCCGAAAAATCAAAAATTGGTTAACGAGGAAATTGTCTCCCACCAACCACGAAAAATTCAAAATTGGTGTCATAAATACATCATGTTGTTTTCACGTCCAATTGAACAGATAAAACAATAGTCTTAAAAGGATTTATTTTTGACACCAATTTATGAATTTATTCTAATAAGTTTCTGATTTAAATGTGCCCACGAGTGATAGTTTATATTCCAACACCCATTTTTCTCTCCAATATAGATAATTTATTTCGCAGATCAGCAAACTAATTCTACCAGCTCTAGTCTACCACGTTCACCTGTAGCCACCTGACAGTGTAGTTGTTCTTATGTCTACAAAGAGTTTGGGCACTAATGAATTTACAAGGGCATCTGGGGCATTGAAATTGCGGGGGGACACAAGGAATTTTTCTCCTCCAATATAGCTAATTTATTTCTACGATGTCGAATTGTAGTCCAATTATATTTGTGTCATAAATACCTTATGTTTTTTTCACGTCCAATTGAACATATAAATTTAATAGGTTATAATAAAAATATTATAACTGGATAATAAAATACACAACGAATTGGAATTGTATAATGACCTTGCTGAAGAATTTTACGCCGCTGTTTCTACAGTATTAAAACACGGTAAAATGACAATACTATGTGGTATCGAATACATGAAATATCAGCGTAATTTATTACGCTGCGATAAAAACGTTGAATTTACACATATTAAACCGGCAATTATGTCGCCGGTATAAGTCTCAAATTTATGTAATGAAGCGACTAAATAGGATCAATAGGATCGTAGAAACACTACCGAAATATTATCAAACTAATTTTATAAAACAGTTTAAAATCAAAGATTCGTTTACGGATATGCGTTTCTACAATATCGCTTTTAACGAAGAAATTGAAAAATTATTAGAAGAAATTGGAAATTGAATAGAAAAAAACAACTATTAGAGAAAATGGATAATACAATACAATTGGAATTGAAAGTTTTTAATAACTGTGTTGAAGAAATTTATGAAGAATACGGGGTTATAATCCTATATATAAATTCTATAAAATGAGAACACTAGGCGATATCGAATACATGAAATACCAGCGTAATTTATTACGCTCCGATAAAAACGTTGCATTTACAATATTATACCGGCAATTATGTCAACTATACAATAGGCAAATACAAAACATTAAGACGGATAATGCGTATCGGATATGAAATTAAGGTGTATTATATAAAATTGTTAAAACCCAACGATTCGTTTACGAATATACATTTCTACGATATCGCTTATAAAGATATTAATAATTTGTAAAAAAAAATAACAAAAAGCCTCCACTCGTGCACAACACCCCCAGCGACTGGGCAGATTTCTAGCCGGCACCCAGCACTGGGTGTTGGGACCTTTCTTAAGCCCACACATCTGTTGGATCACAGTCTGGTTTTACGGGTCGCCTTGAACCCATTGCCAATTCCTCTAATTAAGAGAAACCAGCGAAGTAAGGAGAGCCTATGTGTGAATTTGGTTTCCGAAATTGCAAAGCTCTTAGGCAGAAATCTGTTAGGCCGGCACCTTTGAGCTACACAATTACATCTCCAAATACACACATATGGATAGACTGCTACCATTAAACAGACGAGACGGACGTCATACCGGATCAACAACATAGCACACACGAGATGAGACCAATTGTTGTAAGGTCAACACACATATATATACTCATCAGTTTCCTATACAACATACAAATGGTGTGCATATTATAATTATTTATAATAACCTATTGGCGAAAGAAAACATGTGATTGGTTCGTTATTTTGTTAATTTTTATATAATTAATTTTATATTTTTTTTTAATAATTTAAAGCTGAACACTCCCTATTATTACATAGTAATTAATTTATGTTGTAACGACAATGTTTCAATTACACGGGTTATGGCCCATGCGTAAATTGATAGCCGAGGTAAACAGAGCCGATAATTCTCAGTGAAAAACACATGTTGTATAGGTATGTAAATTTGTTTACTGCACCAATATAATTTTGAAAAAATTAGGAAAATTATAAAATTAAGAATTTTTTTTTTAAATTATTATTTTTATTTTATTTTTTTTTTAATTATTTTTTTAAATTTTTTTTTTTTTTTCTTTTTTTTTAATTATTTTATAATGGTGCTGTAACATTTCCTCCGACTTTATTTCCAAGTTTTACCCTAAATTTATCCCAATCAGTACACTCAATTTTTGGCATGGTGGCGCGCGCCTTGATCCTTATATCATTTTTTAATTCTTCATATCTCCCATTTCTTCCACCACGGATTCAAACTCTAAATTTGATATTTTCTTATCGGCCAACGCTTTGGACACCATAACGTCGATGCTATTTTTCTTAGACCTAGCGAGAACGGATATTCTATCATGTTTTCTACTTTTTTTCTCGAGTTTTCCACCCGCCGCCCTAATTACCATACAAAGTGTTCCAGATAAAACGGTAATTCCACTCAAAACCCCTGCAAGTGGAATCATTACAATTGTAGATAGCGTTGCAGCAGTCCCCGCCCCACACAACACAGAAAACACTTGCCAGAACCGTACTAGATGCTTCAGCTATGTTTGCCGCGCGTCTATATTTATTTAGAGTGTCTTTTTCTATTTGCACATTCTCTAACTAAAATATCCTGCATAGCGACGATATTATTCAACCTAAAATCTGAACTTTTTTCGTTAATTGAATACAGTGTTGGTGGAGTGGTATTGAGAGTTGAATACAGTGTTGGTGGAGTGGTTATTGAGAGTTGGATACAGTGTTGGTGGATCGGTATTGACAATTGGAAGCGGTGATTCGTTCATAGTTAAATTTATTTCATATATTAGTATTTACACAATAAGTTCAATTAACAATGAGACAATAGTGGAAGAACTCTCTGAGTCACCGATTTTCGTAACAAAGTTAATAACACTACCTTGGGAAAGTCTAATTCGATCATCACCGGCAAACGAAACCACCGTCGAACTATCTCCAGAGATTTTAGTGACTCCAACCCCCCGTTCTTTCCCATCTACTACAAATATTTATATCGACCGCGCCCACAGGTTTACCATTAGCATTAACCGAGCAGACCGCCATTTTGGACAACTTCACCTGCAGCTGTCATAGTGTATCCCCCATATTTATTACTCGCTTTGGCACCGAACGAATATTCATAGTGCCCCACAACCAATGGGCCCCGCTTCTCAGCCCAAACAGTTATGACACGTTTTGGCGTTTTCATTGTTTTCACTATTCCGGCAAGCGCATTGTTTGCGTTATATGCCTCAGTACGAATCTCATAAGAGGCCTCCTCAAGAGCTTTGGTCGCGGCTATACGAGCATGTTTTAGTTTATCGGTTATTTTTACATCTAGTTCGGTAAGTGTCGCTTCTCTGTTGAGAGAGTCCTCTAAGCGCAACGCATCATAAGCCTCCGTAATGGTTGCCTGGTGGCCTTCTAAGGCTTTATCAATACCCGACCGGGTCTCTTTTTGAAATTCGGTTATTTTTTCATCTAGTTTAGTAAGTGTCGCTTCTCTGTTGATAGAGTCCTCTAAGAGCAACACCCTATAAGCCTCCGTAATATCCGCCTGGTGGTCTTCTAGGGCTTTATCAATACCGTTCGGACTCCATCAAGATCAAACCGGGTCTCTTTTTTAAATTCGGTTATTTTTTCATATAGGTCAGTAAGTGCCGCTTCTCTGTTGAGAGAGTTCTCTGAGCGTAACGCCCCATAAGCCTCCGCAATGGCCTCTTTGTGGTCTTCTCGGACCCCCTCAACCCCAGACCTGGTCTCTTTTATAAATTCGGCTATTTTTTCATCTAGTTCGGTAAGTGTCGATTCTTTACTGTGAGAGTTCTCTAAGCGCAACGCATCATAAGCCTCCGCAATGGCCTCTGCAAGGTTAGACTGGTGGTCTTCTCGGACTTTATCAATACCCGACCGGGTCTCTTTTCGAAATTTGGTTATTTTTTTATCTAGTTCAGTAAGTGCCGCTTCTCTGATGAGAGAGTCCTCTGAGCGCAACACCTCATAAGCCTTCATAAGGTCCGCCTGGTGGTCTTCTCGTGCTTTCTCAATACCCGACGTGGCCTCATTTCGAAAATCGATTATTTTCCCGTCTAATTCAGCAAGTGTAGCTTCTTTGCTGAGAGAGTCTTCTAAGCGCAACGCATCATAAACCTCCGTAATGTCAGCCTTACGGTCTTCTCGGGCTTTATCAATCCCCAACCGGGCCTCTTTTCTAAATTTGGTTATTTTTTTACCTAGTTCGTTTAGTTCCGTATGCGTTTCTTCACGACTTTGTGTATTCACAGCCAGGGCATATTCTCTAAGTTGTGATAGTAGACTCTTGTGAATCTCGTCCGTGGCCCTCGATATAGTTCTATTAATCAAGGCCTTTGTTTTTGGGTAGTTAAAAAGTCGCCCTCTGTCGGGATGAATCCCCTTCTGCAGGTTCCAAATTATTTGATTTGTCACCCAATCGGAAGAACTACCTGGTCCGTATATACTCATAATGTTGATAATATATATTACGAACATGCGTTTAATTCTAATTTTTCTTAAAATTAATTAATTTGAAATTTCTAGGACGACCGAAATCGGGTAATCGTTCTTCAACTCTCGCCCTTTATCATCAAGAATATAAATCTTCAACTCGTGGATGTGTCCCGATTCCAAAACTTTCATCTCTGGGTGTGGGAAGTCTAACGTTACAGTCTCGCCATAGAAACAATCGCTGGCGGGCACAGTTTTCAGTAATGTGCTGGGGGATCCGTCTATCGTGTTGTACGATGTGTTCACCCGATCCAGGTGCACCCTGAGAGTTTTCGTGAAGGTGAAGTCCACCGGTTTATCACCGACGTACTCACCCGGGGTAAACACTCCTTTGTTTGAGGAGTATGTCTCTCTAAAACCGAGTTGAATACCCAACCCCGGGGAGACCACTACCTTATTATCACTGCTGATGGTCATTGTTGCGAGCCCGGTAGCATTCGATACTGTGAGGTTGATTATACCGTCAAGCTCTGAGTTGACAAAATCTTTGAGCTGTCTTATTCCCCACAGTCCGTGAGGCAGCTTTACTTCTAATTGTAGTCCATCCTTCACATAGTAAAACCATTCGCTCTTCCCCACATTCTGCCATCCAACCGTGAAGGTGATTGATCTAAGGCCTACCCGGCGTTTTCCGCAGCAGTTGTCTATTAATTTTTGAAGTTCACAACTCCCTTTTTGAACATTAGTTATAGTAGCAAACATAATAATATCTTTCAATGGATACCAAAGCATTTAGCTTTAACTCTAATGTAAAGTACGCGGTCGGAGGTAAATACACACAAAAAGACGTTGTTAACCGCCTTGTACACCCAACCGTAACGGTTAGACCGGACAGTGGCTTTGCCACCAACTTCCCTAACATCTTTGAACAATATAGGTTGCCCAAGATTACTACGATGGAGGTGGTAAACGGCTGGAAAGCAACACCGATGCAGTTTTGGCAGAACCAAATAAATTTCGCTGTATGGTGCGCAACAGCCGGGTGTGGAGTTTCATATAAAGACCATCTGACATCCAAGAATGTCATGCTCCGAAGTGTCTACAACTTTCACGTGTATTATACTATTAGGAGGATTCTCAAAGAACTAGGTATTTCACTACCTCAAGACGACGCTGGGATCCCATTTCCAACACATATAACCGTATGGCCTTTGAAAGACTGTGTAACGAATTTTACGTTTCAAAAGACGCGGACTGGAGACAGAAAGCATTTCCTACCAGCACCGGCCTCGGGGACGTTCTCATTCACGGCCAGTCCGGGAATTGGACACAGACTGATTTTAGACACGATCACTCCGGTGACCACATCGTCAGTCGGAACGCCGGGAATTTTGACCCCGCGACTATGACTTTCGGGACGGAAGTGTCTGGAGGTCGACACTGTGGCGTGTTTTCTTGTAAAATGTTACCTCCGAAACTGGCTCACGTCGATTACATACAGCAGGCTGCTGAGGTTCAGAACGCGTGGGGTAACATTTATGTTAGATACGGGTCTAGGGTTCACGCAGGCCGGGGTTACTCGCGTCAACGACTCCATTCGCACGTACGTCTGGGCCATTCTCGGCGCACAGAAGCAAACTCGCAGTTCTATACTGGGCATGGGAACAGCGTTTGATGCACAAAAAACAATTTTTGGCACTTGTAGAGGACGCCATCTCAGCTAGGGTGGACCTGGAGAAGGCGATCCAGAATTATCAAGACGTTTTGCAGAATGCCAGCACCCCAGTAGACTATGTATTTGGAATAGGTCTTTATATGGCGCCGAGCAATATGATACTACGAGACGACCGGTTGACGGTTACAATAATCATATCGTAATCGCCACCGCCAATCAAAAAATCGGCCACAACGGTAACGTGAACACGGATATCATCAAGCGCACCCCCAACAGTGGAACCGATTTCATAAAACACAAAATGGATACACCTCCCCCAATTCGTAAATCGAACCCAGTACCCCCAATTCGTAAATTGGATGCACCATCGAGTTCCATCAACAGACCAATCGCGATTGGAGAAACACCAATCATCAACAATGTTGAAATTGGAAGCACAACACACGAGGAGGAGAAATTGGGGCTCGTCATCGCCCTCGTGGCGATCGGATTATTTACGCTTTGGTTGTAGGAACTCTCTGACAGAGAATAATAGGAGACCGGCGATTGCCACGATTAAAGCCCAGGTATTTTTGGCTAGCCATCCGGCCGTTTTTGATAATATAGATAGCAAGTAAGAAACGATACTTCCGATCAGTCCAGGTAGTGCGGCAGCCGCCTTTCCAGCTAATTTAGCTAGAAGACTGGCGAGGGCTTTTAGTTGTTTTTTTATCCACTCCTTGGCTCCACCGGATGGAGCGGGTGCTGGTGCTGGTGCTGGAGCGGGTGGTGGCGCCGCACCACCAGTGAAAGTTAGAACTATGGTCGATATAGTCATGCCGATAGCAACGAGGATGCTTGCTATCGTGACGCCCTGCTCTCTGAACAGAGTGCGAAGACGCTCACCGAGTGTCGTCTCCTCGTGCAGGACCCTCGAGATTGATTCGCGGATCCGACTTATTTGTGTGCGGAGAGCCTCACGGTTAGCCGAGGCGGCCTCCAAGCGAGCTTCTCTTTCATCCCGCAAAGACCGCAGGAGTTTGTTGATCCGCTCGGTAGATTCTCTATCGTCACCGGCTTCCTCCAGTTTCTTTCTAGCGCGATATGTTCATCCAGCGCCGTGAGTTTGGAGAGGTTAAGGACCAGTTCGCCCCGGACCGTTTGTAGAGCCTTATCGAGTCCACGGAGTTCTCGAAGAGGTAACGGTGGGTCATCGTTGAGTATTTTTCCCAATTGCGATTGGACGCTGAACGTGGTCTCCATAGTGTTAATAACGTCGGTGGCTATTTGAGGGACCTCGCTGAGCTCGACCGTTTCTATCGCGGTGGCCGTCTTCGCTATAGTTTCGTCGGTAGACTTTAGGGCCTCTACAGCGCGGGCCGGTATAATTGTTTTAACCCTCTTCCAATCCGTGAAGCCTAGTTCGTCCCTTATGAATCGGCCACCGCCCGGGTTTCCTGCAATGGTGTTTAGCGATAGGGGTTTTCCGGTCCTAATGTTGACTAATGGGAGATTTAGTGCTGCTCTTAGTCGCAATTTACCGCTCATAAATTTGAACTTGGAGTAGTCGCGACCGACAGAGGGGACCAGACCTTTTTCTGCTGCCAAATTGTTGTAGTAGTCGTTTACAGCTCCCTCAAGTAATTCCTGACTTTGACTAGTGGTAGCGTCACCCAATTGTGATTGGATTGGAACTGGAGTTTCTATGGTGGGTGTCGTGAGGGAATCCTCGAAGTTATCATCATCACCATCGAGGTAATCGTCTCTTCCGATTTCATCCATGTCAACATCGTAATCAGCCATATTTATAATTTTCTTAAAATTAATTATGTATTAAAGACAAAACCATACGGGTTTAATAGTTTCAATAATTTTGAAAAAATTAATTATGTCTTCGAGTCAATACGGTCGCAAACTCAATCCATACCGCAGACTGCGTGAGCCCTCTGGGGCAAAAGGCGTGAGACAGAGTGTCGTTATTACGAACAACCCATCGACGATCGACCAGAACCAGCAGCTCTTAGTCCGCTTCCCCAACCTCGGAGCTAACGACGTCATTGTTCCGGTACTGTTCGCCTCGCTTTCACTATTTCGCTAACGTCGACGGACGCGGACCGAACCGTCGTTCAGAACCTGGGTCGCGCCATCGTCAAGAAGACCATGATAAAGATTTCTGGTAATGAGGTGATGTCGATCGACGACAGCGACGTCTACCATTGCTATCAGGACCTGTGGAAGACGTCACACGAGCTTGAAAACGCTGTCTATCAAGGTATTGACACCAGCAAAAATAAAAACGTAACCAAACTTAGAATCGGGGCTGCTAACAAGGTAGATAACAACGCGAGTGACAACGCGGTCGCGGGTGCTTACGGCAACCGCTTCTACATCCCGCTCGACTTTGAGTTGCTGGAGAGTCACATGCCCTACTATCAGAGTGCTTTGGCTGACCGCCTCGAATACGAACTAACGTTCAACGACTACGGCCGAGTTATCATAGCCACCGACCAGTTATCGACGTATACGATCGATAATGTTTCGCTGGAGTACGACATGGTCACGATGACCGAACTAGCGCGATTGATCAGAACCCAGTACGCCGGGCGCGTTGCCATACTTTACGACCGAGTTCTTCGCCATCGCAAGATGCCGAAAAAACAAAAGCGACACATTGTGGAATATTACGTCAACGTACCCGCCCGCGCTCGATGAAAGGTATACTGATGTTGTTCGAGGATGCTCGGTTCGCGTTCGGTGCTAGAAAAACCGACAGATTCTATAACCCCAAAATCACGAAGGTAGAGGTGTACGATCGAGGGAGTCCCCAATCAACTCTACAGCGCGGGTCTTCGCGCGCACCAGCAGTGGGATGAAGTAAGAAAGCAGTTTGCTGCCGGATCTAAGCGCTCTCCGGAGGTTGCAGCAGTTGCTAAAGACCTGCATCTCTCGGCCGTCTCCCTCGCGGAGTTCTGAATACCAAATACGCGTTATGGCTAGACATGCGAGCCAGCGACGATGACCAAATACACGGTAGCGGACGCCAAGTTGAGAACGCTAGTGAGGGTGTGACGATCCAGATAACCAAAGAGGCGGACGGAGCGGGCCATTGAACGTGTACTTATATATAATTACAGACGCACAACTCAACATCGAAGATGGTCGATACGTATCAGCGATCTACTAATTTAATAAAAAAATCATCTAACGATTTATTAATACATAATTTTGAAAAAATTAAGAAATCTAGCAATCAATACCAATTCACGATTGAGATGCTCACTCTGCCATAATATGTGGGCAGACAGGATGTGGAAAAAACGGTTTTCATCCTCGACTTACTCGAGGGATCCTACCGCGATGCCTTTCGTCACATTGTGATCCTATGTCCCTCTGTGCGGCACAACGATACTTATCAGCGGTGCCCGTGGATATGGACCGACCTGAGGTATACGTTATTGACCCGGTGATAGGCTTCACGATTGGTTGCGTGGTTTATACCAAATATTTCAGGGCGAGCCCACCCTATACGTGATTGACGATTGCTCAGCCAAGGCGGCGATGACCAAAAAGAAGGACATGCTCTCCGAGCTCGCATTTTCTGGCCGCCATGCTAGGCAAAGCGTATGGATATCCACTCAAAAATACAACGCCGTCCTCAAGGATCTGCGCGAGCAAACGAAATGGGTCGCCCTCTTTCACTGCAAGGACCGAGACTCATTCGATGACTGTCTTCGAGAGAATGACGTTATCCCAACGCGCGAGGAGCGCCTGGAGGTTCGACAGATACTTTCGAAAACTAAGCACGCCAAGCTTCTGCTAAAGACTGATCAACCAACTGCTTATAAAGTTATCAACTAAATCTAACGATTTATTTAATAATTAATAATTTTGAAAAAATTAGGAAAATTATAAAATTAGGAAAATTGCAAAGTAATAAGCTATTGCAATGCTTAGCAATTGCTGAACAAATGCTGAATAATGCTGAACAAATGCTGAATAATGCTGAACAAATGCTGAATAATGCTGAACAAATGCTGAACAAATGCTGAACAAATACTGAACAAATACTGAACAATGGTTAACAATGTTAACAATTTGGTGCTCCGCTGCGAGCTTTGTTGCGAGCATAATGGTGATCATAAGTATCGGGTGGTGCGCATTTATTATTTTTGTAATAAATAAATATGTTAAAGTGATGAGACTTGTTAGAATAGTTAAATTAATTTTAAGAAAAATGAACTGCGACGAACTTCTCGATCAGCTAATAGAAGAAACCTCAACTCCGACTGCCAACAATAATGATCCGACAGAGCAATCGGAATCGGGGGTTGGTATTGGGTTGAGTGCAACGACTCCGAATGAAAATGAAAATGCGGCGCGACGAGAGCGGCTAGCTGCGCTGGTTGCTGGGGGACAATCGGAGCATTATCTCGGTAGGCGTCTCTCAGTTTTTCAGTGGATAAGATGTCAGATGCGGAGATCGATAAAATGTATGCGCGATACGAATCCATTAATTGGGAGCAGAGATGACAAAAACTCTTGGATCGGCGGCTATTCATTTGTACGCTACCGCCGTTAGTAGACTTCTCCCTATACCAAACACTGCGGGGTTGATTGATGATCTAGAGACTGACCCTTTTATAGGACACACTCTTAGAACGGCATGCTGCTCAATTTATCACAAGTTTGGAATGTACTTAGCTCCACTAACAACCGCGTTGACCACGGTAAACACTGTCAATTTGGACATATATGCCCACGACAACTATAAGCTCTAATATTAATATTATAAATGATGACACAAGACACACCCACGAGAGTGACGGAGTTGAACCAGATTGCTCCAACACAATCGAACCAGAGTGTTACTCCGCCACTTGGATGACATACCGCATATAAAAAATCCCAAAAGACAGGCAGCTGGGCGGGCGGCGGCTGCCACCCGAAAAGTTAAACAAGATAAAATACTCGCCGAGCTTCGAGAGGCTAAACTCCAATCGAGATTGGGTTGCAATCGGGGACGGAGACAGCAAAACATCTGAATACAGAGTTGAGTACAACAACACCCCCAATAGCCCCAATCGATGAATTGGAAGCACACGTCAACACCCTAATACCAATCTACCGTTGGAGTTCTAGGGCTGAATCCGGATTGAACCCAAATTCGTGAATTGGAGTTGGGATTTGTTGGTGGTGGTTCTGGCAGTTGTTGGTGCCCTGTGCGTTTGGGAAAATACCCCCTAAAAAACAACCCAGCCAGTGTTCAGAAGAAAGTTAATCGAAAACCCCAATCATACAACAATGGATTTGAATTATGGCTGCGCCCCATTTAAACATTGAATCGCGACCCATTTTTTATATGCAACATAATTATAACAAATGGCTGAACAAGATTGGTAAAATGTTAGTGCAATGCCGCCTTTATCACTGCCGTGGTGATATCGGGTTTCAGTATCGGGTATGCCTCGGACTATCAAAGATTGGCCCTAGGAGGAACCGCTCCCAAATTGGGACTTTACTGTGAGAGGAACGTAGGGCTCGCGAAACCTTAGATGGTAGCGGCCGCAGTTTGGACCCAGAGATTATCTAGTTTAAAGCTGGAATTCTACCACGTTTAATATATGGAAAATAAATGGCATTCAATCGCAGTAATAGTAGGTGGTTGGTGGCGCTTGTAAACGCATTGGTGCGTTCAGCCGGTAGCAAATTTATTTAAATTCTCTAAAATGAAAAAGCTCGAACGTGGATGAGGAGCGTAAGGCGTCATGATTTAGCTGTAGAAACAACTCAATAGCGCAAAGGAAGCATGGTCGAAAAAAACGAACCGCCCATTCTGGACTGGGTTCAATGAAGAGCTTTCAGCCGACGAAAATCACGCCGCGCCCCGCAAAACTTTTCAAAAGGAACCGTTTGAATGAAGAAGCCAACCGCCCGAGTACGCGCTGGCATATCCCGCACAAAATAAGTTCTCGAATCCTAATGGAATCCCACCGAGCCCCAACTTTCAGATTTCTATGTACCGTCTGGAAAGCCCCAAAAGGACCGCGTGATCGCGTTCATCATCGGTGGGAATGGGTTGTGGTGGGTTCTCGCCGGCTATTATTATTTTCAATCGAGATTTTAAATTAAAATTAATTAAAATTTTAAAATTTTTTTTTTAATTTTTTTTAAAAATTAAAAATATTAAAAATAAGAACGGATGTTAGTTGAACGAAACTTTTATGTCGCTATGAATCGATGTAGGCTACACTGCCCAAAAACAATCGTTTACCTGGGTGCAAAGAGTATGATTCGTCTGGCCCGAGAGATTGTCTCGAGACGTAGGCGCGTGAGGACCGAAAAAAGCGGCCGCACCCTTTTTTCGCAAAGCGGATGTTTAGGATTCCTCCATCAACAATGTTGAATTAGATTCCCCTTCTCCTGTTCCAACCCCAAACGCGATTGGGGCGATGCAGCGAAAACTTCCAACAAAGGTTTATTATTAACGACGCAGTTAACCGGACTGAACTGGCGAGGGCATGGTTGGAGATTGTCCGAAATATTATTAGGAATACTTCGCATACGATGAACACGCGCAAACTTTGATACCAAACTAACAGCGCAAGCTGTCGAATACATACTAAATAGCCCCCCGCCGTGGCTACTGGAAGGGACTCCGCGGCCATTCAAGAACCTCGCGGCGGCGACCAAGGCGGTTTCAGAAAACGCTGTCATGGAATGGCTCAAGAAGCAGGCCATTCTGGCAGGATCTATTTACCCGCGGGCCGCCTCACTTATTATTCCGCGCCCAAAATTCTACGTTTTCCGGTGCCCGAACCAAGTTCAACCAAGCGGTGATCTCCTGTTTTCTCCCGTCACGATCAGCGTTCGGTCGCAAAACGTACGAAGTACGCACTGACAATCGTTTGACGTAGCGGAGTTCGTTACAACGGGGGCTGTGCCGTTTGGCCACTAAAAGAGTCTAAGGAAGTGGCCGAGGCTCTTTCCCGAAAATATAATAAGAGGAAGTACCTCTCAAATGGCCGAATCCTTCTCCAGGTCGATCCCGGCCAGCGAGTTCATGGGCGCGGTCTCTCATCTCTTGTTCCTAAAGCATAAAGTTTCTATCAGACGCGGGTGCCGCGTCAACATCCACCGGGAACCAGGGGGGATTCGTGGAACGCTTCAAATTCGAAACCAGTGGCTGAAGAGACTGTTCGGACACCAATACCGCTAAAGAACTTGTTAGGGACCCTCAATATCGCGATCGACCCGAGTGGGTTGGTGGCCAGCCCAGGACTGCCCGCCGTGGTCCTCCGCACTGAACGGAGAGGTGGACCAGATTGATAGGTAAGAAGACCTGTAGATGCATTCAAGTTTAAAAAGGGTGAAACGAAGCAAGCCCTCTTGCCGTCTCGCGCGGGCGACCAGTTTGGTTTAGAGGAGCATCCGGCTTCCAATTCAAAGATATTGACGTTCCTCGGTAACGCTCCTTATCAACCGGGTGAGCTCTGAAGGTGGCATCCCGCCGTCCGCGGACTGATCCCGTGTTGGTTCAATGAATTGTTATGAATCATCTGGATCGCTCTATTACCAAAACCTGATGAGGCCCCAGGGTGCTCTAATTATTTGACTGATTGGTCCATCTCGCGGTTTTGTTCGCGAAGAACTTCTTATGGTGCCTTTCTGACACCTGCAGCTTACCCCTAGGACCCCGGATCGTTTTCAGATTCTTTAGAGATCGTTCGGTATTGTATTCCCGGCTGGTAAACACGCTGTTCTTTGATCGTTAGTACCCGCGAAGAGTCCCTAATTTTTTTTGACAGTACAGATTTTCATAACCCACCGTCTTTTCTTTTTAATTTAAAATCCTCTATTTATGCGCTAACCATCTTTAAATAATGTTTTTTCCATCTTTTCGGTAGTTTCACTTAAGTACTCGTTTATATCTATCCCAATTTAAAATTGTTTAGTTGCTCTTGGACATTTCCTTTTCGCAGAACAGAGTTTTTATTAATTTTAATTTTGTTCCAAAATTATCTTTAGTGAAATTAAATTTTTTCTTTTTTCTACGAAATAACACTTGACTAAGATAAACACGCTAATCGCCCTATCCCCCGCTAAATTCCATTTTGGAAAAGTCCGGGTAGGCTCCTCTTTCGCTCCCCCCATTTAATCCCAAGCCAAACCATTTATTTTTTTCTTTTTCCAAACTCGTCCCTAGTAAGTTTAGGTCTAATCAATTCCTCTATCGTTTTTTCCCACTAACTAAATCCTATATACATACTATCTGTATCCATCTGTATTAATTCAAAGTCTTCTCTTTTTACGTTATTTATTCTGAGAAAATTTCGTAGGTAAAATTCCAACTTTCTCAATTTAGCTAGATTGATAAAACCGCTTATTTCCACCACCCCCCAACAAGTGGAAGGGGCCCTCTTTACTGCACACCAGGGGTTTTCGGGAAGGAATATTTTCGTACGCAATCTTTAATCCCTCCTATCTCCTTTCCAAATCATCAAAGAATGGCAGATCTTAACGCTTTGTCAAAACACAGGTTTCGTCTTGTGTAATAATGGTGTAGTTTAAATGTCTCTCTTTTGCCTCTATCAATTTTTTCCCACAACAACGAAATTGCCTAATAAATTTTCATTATTTATCCGCTACTGGTTTCTTATTTGGGTTTCTACATCGCCTGTTTCGGTCTTAGGGCGGCTCTTGTAACCTTCTTTTTGCTAACCATTGCGAAGGGTTTTACCACTAACTATAAATCTTTAATAACTCGATGAACACTCCCGTTATTTCTAGGCCGTGGATTTTTAAATACCATTTCAAACCAGTGGCGCAGTACAGCAATACTTTAGTGGCCCCGACATAAGATCCCACCAAGTTTTCTTCCATTTCCTCTAGTTTCTTACCAAGTATCTTTTCCAAATATTTTAACAATGTGTTGTGGGAACATTCATCAACCTCTAACTTCTTGCTTTTTATAACTATTGGGGAAACATTTCAAGGAAACTTATGTTTTTAAGGTTGCTTAAGGTTGTGTGGAAACTTCTATAATCCACCTCCGCAAACCCAAACCAGTCTCCAGATAAAAGCCAAAACTCATTTTACAAAACTTTGTAATAAATTTAGGGTTATGTGGGGGTAATCTTCTATATGGTGTATTAGTTTCTTCCTCCCACAACGGCATCTCTTTTCCTTTATTTAACGTAGATAAACTATAAACGCGTTTTGCCATCGTACCCCCAAAACAAACAGCCCTTGCAAGAATTTGTTAATTTCAACTTGAGGAATTAGATCAATAATGTTAGAAACACCCAGCCATTTCTGCAATAATCGTGTTAAATTACTATTGATGGAACCCGCCAACTAGAGCGTACCTTCATTCATTTCGTATGTTTATCTTCTTTTGGTTGTTGCATTTATAGAGCATCCCTTCCCCGGTATAAATCGTCTTTGGAAAGATTTTTGTTCTTTTAATGGTTCCTGCTCAATTTAAAATATTGTAATAGCTACTCCAGGTAGTGATTACCAAGCATCTTTGAAAAATAATCCACTACCTCTGTGTTTATAAAATTCAACGGGAACCATTTTTTTCCACCGCTTACTAGGAATCGGGTGCATACATCTAAATCGTTAATAAATTTATTTCAAAATCCAATCTCTGAAAGTTTTCATATTATTTTCTTCGAAAATTCTACGTCATTTACTTTTTCTTCTGTTTCGGGTCTATTAATAACTTTTCCCAAGATAAGTTTGGGTGGGAATAACCAAATTCCCTCTTATCCGGTAGTCCTGGGGGGGGGGGGGGGTTAATCCAGTTTGTCCTGGAGAATCGAATCCACTCATTAAGGAAACGAAAGATTTCTGTCCCTTTTGCAGTCCGTAAGGCTTTTATCCAAACTATCTAACTTAACTTGCACACCAGGTCCTAGATAAGTAATTACAACATCAAAGAAATCTAAATTATTCTGGCGTAAAAATAGAAAATTATTGTTAGCGTTTTGCACGTTTTCCGGACCATTACTTTCATTTGTTGTTGTGATGTCAGCTTCGGCCTACTAAGGTATTTCTTTATTAAGTTTAATATCGTACTTTAACTGCTGTTAAAACCTATAAGCCGGTAACTTGCCTCTAATCCACTGTTCGATTCTTCTTGGCGATTTGGTTTTTAACGTAAATACTTCCGTATTAAAACTTATATCTTAGACCAAATACACTTCTTCTCTTATCAGCTTTTCCCCTGACTTTCAAATCTTCTCATGAATTTTTTCTTAAATAAAGTTTTTGCGGGATCTTTATCACTAAATATGAGTTACTAGTTCCTGAGAAAATTAAATCCCTCCTTTTACTAACGCTTGCCGGAACGTGCTCAGACTTCGACTCCAAATTAAACCTATTAACCGGTAAGTTTCAAACTTCTGGCGTGGAGATACGCCTCAAAACAAATCGTTTTTGATACTATCTGATATGGATAAAGGAGTAAGTGTCACAACCGATTCTTTATATCTTTTACCCGTTACCTTTGGAATTCGGCAATTCCCACATAATACAATGGTTTGAATTCTTTGCTTTTTCTTTTAATTAACTTTATCTCTTTCCTCATTGTGGATGCGCGTTCTTTCTTTTTGTTAATGCTTTGCATGAATCTCAACCCACCCGTGCCAGTAACAGCCGTTGATATTATGATATACGGTATTGGTTTCTTGGACCAGTATACCAATCATACCGGAGCTACCTAATATCCATCTTTCACCACCTCCGTTTGTCCGCGCATGTTCGTGGTGAATGTGAATTCCCATCCCCGGCTTTTCCACCAAGAATACATCCAATCGATCGCCCCAAATTAACTGTTTAGAACCTTTTGGGTAAAACGCTTTCTCGAACGACGAACGCGGGCGGCTCTAAATAATTACCATCCACATAGCTATTTTTGTCTCAACCTTTTCATACATTTTGGTTCCAGTGTCTTCTTCAATTTATTACTCGCTGTCGTGGAATTTCTGTTTGCAATTATCGCCAGGCCGTAAATTTTAGATAGGCGTTTTTTAATGGTTTTTTTTATTCAGAAACAATTGCGTGAGTTATTAAACAGAGTCCTATTGTCATTGGTTTAAATTACCTATTGCCTTTATAGTGTGCTGGTACCTTTTTCAAAACCAACCATAACATTTACATTCGGTGGGTTGATATACTTCTACTAACCGATTTTAAAAAACTCTTTTCTAACCCATTTTTTCAGATCTGAAAAACAGGAAATTGGTTGAAACCACATTACTACCAAAAATATTGCTTACTAAGTTCTTTCGCCGTTTTCTGTACATCTGTCGGGTCCTTTTTATCTGTCATATGCATAGCTAAGACACCTGGAACAGCACAAAGGTCGTCATTATACTTCTCATCTAAAGAATATCATTAACTTTTTTCTTTTATTCTTCAGCCATTCTGGTAAAGTTCTACCTCCTAGCCGCTTCTTTTAGGATTGTAGTTAGTCCCAAATCTTATTCCCCTACTACCCTGTATTTAGCTTTAACGAAAAAACCTCTACCCATTTCTTACTAAGATTCCCACTTTGTATTCGGTCTTTGTCTATTTTAATCGGACATTATTCGTGTTTTGCTCCTTAATCTGACGTCCATTTTTTAAACGGTTTTTCATTTGATGATAGTGGTTCGCTAACCACCGAGATTTTTTGTGAAATTTTATTATAGTTTTTTAGGTTTTCCATTTTTTTTTTAAAAAATTTTCCTTCCAATATGTTCTAGCTTGCTAAGAATATGAATATCTCAAATAAAAATTGGTTGGTTTAGATACGGAGGCGAGTTTTATCGGACATGCGTTCAAGTCTCGTTAATGTTCAATGTTTTTACGGAAAGGATAATGTAACTAAAACCCCGTCGTTCCATTTTCTACCTTTTCCAATGTTCATCGTTGAGCCCCCAATATTTCTTCATCCTTTTTTCCCACTATCGCGCATAACGAATAGAATTTTTTCTTATTAATTATTTTGGCGTCTAATTTGGGACAAATTATTATGTGCTTGGAAGGTTTGATTACTACTAGTGCCCCATAAACCCCGCTAATACTTTTCTTTTTTGAATTCTGTTCACCAATACTTTCCGTCCGCTTTGGATGGAATTTATCTTTAAAGGCTCCTCCGTTTGTGGGGGCTGCGGGTAAACCGCTTCGATCATAAACGCCTCATTCTTTGTGGGCATTTCTATCAGCTTTGTCAAACCCCCTAAACTCTCAACCGTTTTACTATAAAGTAATCCCTAGAGATTCGGCTTTCTTCTCAAACTTTCTATTTCTGCTCTTAGTTTTCTGACGTTATCATATTTTCTGTAATATACTTTTGTATAACATATGAAATTTATCTGTTTCAAATTAGGTCTTGAAAAAGAAAATTATTTGTTTTTTTTCACTTCTAATTGAATATAAAACAAAATAAATATTTACATTATTATAATGGGAGTGTGAGACTTATGTTGTAAGACGTTTACGCGTAAAGAATATCTACGAAGGCATCTATCGAGACGTAGAAAAATTCCTTGTGGTCCCCCCTCCCCGCAATTTCAAATGCGCCCCAGATGCCCTTGTAAATTACATTAGTGCCCAAACTCCCCCTTTGTAGGGACATAAGCAACTAACACTGTCAGGTTGGCTACAGGTGTGAAGTGGGTTAGAACTAGAAGCTGGTAGAATTAAGTTTGCTGATCTGCGAAATAAATTATCTATATTGGAGGAGAAAAATGGGGTGTTTGGAATCTAAACTATCACTCGTATCGGGCACATTTAAATCAGAAAGAAAACTTATTAGAATAAATTCAAAATTGGTTGGATTCCAAAAAACTAAATCCTTTTTAAGACTATTGTTTTTATCTGTTCAAATGGACGTGAAAACAACATGATGTATTTTATGACACCCAATTTTGAATTTTTTCGTGGTTGGTGGGAGGACAATTTTCCTCGTTAAACCAATTTTTGATTTTTCCGGGGGGCGTGGTGGAAGTAGTATAGAGGGTGGAGAAACTGATACCACCCGTTTAGGTGGTATCATTTTGAATTACCCTCTATACTTACTATACTAGGTATGATTGGATTGGCGGATGTGCTTCGAAATGAGCGTGTGTG